>CM045889.1:29229966-29369057 GCA_025169545.1 Anguilla japonica
CCAAGCATTCTGAATACGTTTGATCACTTCCCCCCTTGCGCAATGGTCTTGACCATGCGCATCTTTTATCAATGTTCAGACCACAGATATAGGAGCTACAAAATGTCCTGCTGGCCCTCTCCACAGCCCTTTGTGTGGGCCGTCCTTTGTTCTCACTGCCCCCCTTTTCACTCATATAGTTACTTCATATATGCTTGCTTTGTCTTGCGCCTGGATGAGGGAGAGCACATTCCCTGTGGGGGCAGGGTCTTCTGCTACCAGTGCTCCCATTGGAGCAGGTCCCACTGCTGCGCGGCGTGCTACCTCGTCTGCTAGATTATTTCCTTTTGCAACTAAGGTGTTTGTTTTCTGATGCGCTTGGCTGCTAATGCTGCAGGAAGCTTCATGGCTTCCAGCAGATCTGAGATTGCTTCTCCGTGTGTTATAGCTGTACCGTCTGCCCTATGAAAACCTCTCTGTTTCCAAATGGTACCGTAGACATGACACACGCTGTAAGCATAAGCTGAGTCGGTGTAAATGTTGGCTCACTTTCCCGCCGCTAGTCTACATGCCGCTGTTAAGGCCTTTATTTCTGCTAACTGAGCAGAACACGGCTGTGCTACCTCTACGGATTGTACTTTGGAGAAAGACGTGCCATCCGCGTTTAACTGTACTACACCATAGCCCGCATGGTTTCCCTTCTCGTCTGTATAGCACGAACCGTCCACAAACAGTGTAAGGTCTGCTGTGATAGGTTGATTGTGTAAGTCTTCTCGGGCTTTGAGAAAAGTGTCTGTCGTCTGTACAAAGTCATGAGGTGTGCCGTCTTTGGGTAGGACCATTCTTGTTGCTGGGTTAACTATTGTGCATCGTTGGATGGTAATGTCTGGTGCGGATAGAATTGTTTCATACCCTGTTTTTCTGGCTTGAGTCGGAACAAATCGTGAGCTGGTTAACAGCGTGTGTAATTTGTGTGGTGTATAGGATCACTGGGTGGCCCATCGTTAGAACGGTCGCCTTCTGATAAGTGAAGGTGGCTGCCGCTAAGCCTTGATAGCACGGTGGCAGTCCCTGTTCTACTGTATCTAATTTTGTACTGTAATAGGCTAGTGGTTGTTTGCTTGTGAGTGTGTCTTGCATCAGTACTGCACACGCAAATCCTGAACGCTCAGCAACGTACCAATGAAAAGGTTTGCCATAGTCAGGGTTCCCAAGAGCTGGAGCTGTCTGCATGTGTTGTTTTAGGGCCTGAAAAGCCCCTTCTGCCTCCTCAGTCCAGGTCAGTAACGCTGCACCGTTGGTTTGCCCTGCGGCTTTAATCATTGAGCGTAGCAGCGATGTAATGACAGCGTAATCGCAAATCCACGGTCTGCTATACCCTGCCATTCCTAAAAAGGACAGCATCTGTCCAACTGTTTCTGGCTTAGGTGCCTTCGCTACGACCTCAATGTGTGATGACGCAATGTGCCTTTTATCCCCACTCAATTGCCTACCCATGTATTCAACCGTTTGTTGACAAAATTGCAGTTTGTCTATACTGACCTTATGCCCTCCTGCTGCCAGTGCTGTTAACACGGCAACCGAGTCCTGCTCACATTGGTCTTTAGTGGGACTGCAAATTAACAAATCGTCTACATATTGGATCAGCGTACTTGGTATATCTAAATGTTGAAGGTCTTGTGGTAACACTATTGAATACTGAGGGACTTTCGCAATAGCCCTGTGGCATTCTGGTGTATGTATATTGTTGGCCTTGATACGTGAATGCAAACAAATATTGTGACGCTGGATGTAAGGGCACGCTGAAAAATGCAGAACATAGATCAATAACTGTGTACCATCGTGTGTCTGGTGGTATGTTAGACAACAGCGTGTGTGGGTCTGGAACTACAGGTACTTCTGTGTCCACTATGGCATTAATGGCCCTTAAATCATGAACCAGTCGGTAATCATCTGAATGTGGCTTTTTGATTGGGAAAATTGGAGTGTTGCACGGGCTTCTCGTTTTTGCTAACACTCCCGCTTGTAATAACCCGTCAATTGTAAGCTTTATGCCAGCTATTGCTTGCTGCCGAAGGGGATATTGTTTTTGATATGGTAGGGTGGTCCCGTGTCTTAGCGCAATGTGCACTGACTTAACATGGTCCACGTCCGTCTTGTGTTTTGACCATAGGGCCTCCGGCACTTGTTGCAGCAGTGCTTCTTGTTCTGGCATGAGGGGCATTTGCGTTGGTAACCTGTCTTCCAGCAGAACTTTTTCTGCCTGTCCTTCGTCATACATTTTCGCTGAGATTCTAATGATCTGTTTGTCGGTGGAGACATGTAAGTATCTGTTTGCTGTTGGTGTCCATTCCCGCATCTGTAGAGCTGCCTTGATCATTGGTCCCAACTCGTGTGATTCGTGGCCTTCCGCTATCATCAATGTCACATGTGAGGTGGATCCCTGAACTTGGAACCATTGGCATAGTGGAGGTGGTAGTGTTACTGCGGCTGCCGCCCCTTGTGGTCCAATGTAGATGTCTTCGCTCACAACTGGATATGAGCGTTTGTTGATAAGATCATCCCAGCAGTCTTCAAAATCTTTGTGGGTTTGTTGTTTGTCATACATAAGGGTGCAGTGCAATGCCAGTCTGGGTTCAGCAGCTTTTCCCACCTGGGCTCGTGCCCAGGGTTCCCACTGTGTCCATTGCTGCTGCAACATTGATTCCTGGGGCAAACGTAGCCAGTACACCATCGACTGCGTGAGTCCGTCTTGTTGTGGTGTCATAGGCATCATTGTGTTTTGCCGGCTGTCTGGGATATCTATGTAGATCCCGTCCTGGGTGCACATAATTTTAGCTTTCAGTGGGCACAGAATATCTCTCCCCAGTAGGTTAACTGGAGTCTGAACTGAATATAACAACGGCGCGACTATAGTTCTGTCAGCTATTCGCATGGGGACGAGTTGTGTGAGTGGAATTATCTGCGGTTTCCCAGAGAAGCCTATAGTTTTGATCGATGAACTAGAGAGGGGGAGTCCGGAGCCTGCTCGTCCAATGCATGAATATGTTGCGCCAGTATCTATCATAAACTGATGTTCCTTTTGGTTAATAATGACAGGTATTGTAGGTTCTTCTTGCGGTTGTGTGGAAACTATTGGTAACATCTTTCCCCCCTCTGGCTTCTCTGGGCACCCCTAACTTTGCCAGTTGGCTGCTGGCCCTATCCACGGGTTGGGCATAAGTGTCCCATCCCATGGGTTAATTGGGCAGTTCCTTTTAATGTGGCCGGGTTGATTGCAGCCCCAACAGTGATCGTCTCTCGGTCGACCTTGTAGTACTTGAGGCTCCTGGTTGAAGTATGTTGGTGGCTGTCTGATTTGGCCTCTTCCCCCACCTCGTGGGAATGATCCACCCCCTCTTCCTCTCATCTGACCTCTTCCCATTGGAGCTCGGTAACCACTTCCGGGATGGCTGGCGTATATTTGTGGGGGTAGCATGTATGCAGCAGGGGGTTCCCCATCTGTGGCATAGCCGCTGTCATGGGCGTCACAACGCCCCTTGGGTTGGGTAATGATTGTTCAGTCACCACCACGTGGGCCTGTGTTTTACCTTTGTCTTTCTTGATCTTGGTGTATTCTCCCAGCTGCAGTTGTGCAAGCTTGCTAGTCAGTTGTTTGCTTTGCTCGTCTGCCTCCTTCTTTTCCTTTCGGTATTGCTCTACATGATGTATTATGTGTTCTGAAAACAGTGGCCACTCCATTTTCATCAGCCCTACCACCTCATCTAGGCGTTTCTGTGCCGGCTTCGGCAGGCTCTTTTTAATCATTAGCTTGAACAAGTTCTGCGTGGTGGCGTTTGCATCCCAGGAGCTTGCTGTTTCCTCTCTCCATTTGCGTTGAAAGTTATGCAGGAACTTCTGCACACTCTCCTCTTCCTGTAGCATTTCTCCATCCAGTTTGGAGGGGTCCAGTACATCTGGGTACCGTCGTCGAAGCTCCGCCCACATCTCGTTTTGATATCCGCCAAATCCCACATGGTCCACTGTATGGCCGTCTATTAGCCTGTTTAGTTTTACCGCTTTAAGAATCTCATCGGTCGTGTGCTTTCCTGCCACGTGCATCAACAATGATTTAATGTCTCCCAGGGTCAGCTTGACTCCTCCTGTGTTTTCTTCCAGGGTCGTAATCCATTTCCCCGCTCCTCCAGTGAGGTCCGGTAGTCTACCTGCCAGTCCTGTCATGTCCATAAAGGACCACGGTATGTATTGTATTCGATTTCCTTTCGCCATTAGGGGAAACCGAAGTGCCATGTCATCATCCTCTTCCATGCCTTCGCTCTCTTCTGATACTCTTTCCTCCAATTCCTGTCTCCGTTCCCTTCGTTCTCTGGGAACTGTCTTCCCGCTTCTCAACTTAATGTGTGCCTCTGTTTCATTTATCTGCTCCATCAAAGAGCTGATTTCCCTGTCCACTTCATCCATTTTTCTCCCTGATCGTTCCAGAATGGTCTGCTCCGCGTCCCATCCTTCTCTTTGTCTTGCTCGTGCGACTTTCTCGTCCTCAATCCACACTTCCCCACGCATGAACCGCTTTGTACTCTCTCTTGGTGGGTCTTCTTCCCGTCGGTGTCTCTCACTGTGTCTCTCGTCTCTTGGGGTGGACGTGCAATGCACTTTGGGCTTGACCGCGGGTGCACTTTGCGGTTCTTCTCTCTGTGTTCTAGTTTCTACTCTTGCATATTCACGTCGGTCTTCCAACGCTTTTGATCCTTCGTCGTTCGGTGCTGCTCCATCCTCCGAGCTCAGGTGGTGCTCCGTCATCAGCTGTAATCCTCTCCTCAGCTGCGCATAAGGCTTGGTGCCAGGTTCCGGGTTCCGTCTCACTTGGGCGCCTTCACCCGTCTTGCTCTCTGGGCCTGCACCTCTCACTGTCATCTTGATGGTCCCCTTTACCGATTCGAGCATCACCCTTCCTTCCAACTCCATCACTTCCTCTTTCCTTTCTACAACTGGATACTGCCCCGTCCTGAATGGATTCTTCTCACTGGGATAAAGTGGTGGGTCAAGTGTGAAGCTTGGCTCTGCTGGCCCCGATTCTTGCACTTATCCTGCAGTATGCTCCTTATTGTTTTAATTGCTTCATTACATTGCTTTCCTTCCTGTCTGAACCATTCCAGCACCTCCTGTTCCATCATTCTTTTCCCCAGGCGTTTGGCACTTGTGTCATTAGGCTTGTGGTGTTTTATAGCAACTTCCGCTTCCTCACAACAGGTGGGGTCAAAGGTGCCCCCTACTGGCCATCGCTGACTTCCTGTGGTTCTTTTGTTCCAGTTTTTCATGCACTTTTGGATTCGTTTCTGACAACCTGGGTGTCGCTTTAATATTTTTTTCCACAGGTGTCGCCATCCTACTCTCTGTGGCGTTGTTGCTCTTCAGCTTTCCCGTCTTCGCCCCCATGTAGGCTTGTCTGGCAGTGCTAGCAAGGCGTCTAGGAATCTCTGGTTCTTGATTTGTGGCCCTAGTTCTTATTAGCACTATTATTTTCTCTATTATGACTCCTGCTTTATATTTTGGGCGTGAGTTCCGTTCAAATGTCCGTGTTTCTGAACCATCCGGTTCTTTTTCCCTTTTGATGTCGGCCCACTTGCCCACTTCCCACCTAACTCTGCGCGTGCTCACAGTTATACACAATCGAGGATCTAGTAGCTGTCTATCACGACCTTGAACGGCGAACCCGTCTGGTATCCGCAAAAATGGTGTGAGTGGCAGTGTCGCCTCACCGTCCGGATTGTTGCACAGTAAGTCCAGTAGCAGTCCAAGCGTCTCTTCTGTCCACAGTCGTCTTAGCAGCATTACCCTCGGTACGTCTGGGAAGTCCGACTGCACCTGTGTTAAATTAACCTACTTGGTAAGGTGCCAAAGTTTTAAGTTAACCAGCTGTGAGTCTTGAGGGTGTTCAATTCCCTCTGCATCTATGTAGGTGCGTTCTAACCAAAAATGTGTCCTAATTCCTTGTGTTTCTGTGCCTCCCATTTACATTTATAATGATCCCTCACACTAACCTTTGACCCAATAATCTCCTCATAGCGTCGCGTCTGCCGCGTCCACCAATACAATCCTATGTACATTTGCACTATGTATTGCGTCCCACGTTTCTTTATCTATGGTGAATAGCCAAAATCCGTCCACTACACGCATCTCATAAACCCATTTTTTGGTTAAAAAGCCCTTGTTGCTAGAGTCAGAATCGTCATTGAAATCTAAACACATGAAATGCTTTTCGGCAATTGTTCCATCAGCTCTTTCCGCCAGTAAATGAATCAGCATGATCAATACTTCAGCTGGTACTTTTAAATAGGATAAATAATGATCCTATTGGGCCACAGCGCTTTATTTAAATCTTTAGGATTATTATATATATATGTATATTGCGCCTTCTACACACTGTCAGACTGATAGCGGGTTTGGTTGTACGCTTCACGAATTTTGTAGCCTAGAAAACAAAGCACGCATGCAATCACAAAAAATTTCATGCATTTCCCGCTACCTTTTCTAAGCATGAATATGTACATACATATATATATGAGTTATAAGTGATTACAAAAGCAAAACTATTGGCAGAACAATGGCGAGGGTGACAAGGCCCAGCAGGCACAGGCCGACCTCAAGGCCGCACCCCAATCTCCACAAAGGATTGTGCATTTGTTTTGTTATGCTAGCGTGGTTAAATACTATTGGTTATATTCTAGCACATATACTCATACACGTGAAACCTTCAGTAATATGGCCTACTTCCCCTTGTAAGGAACAGCCGTTGTGCTCCTGGACTTCAAACCTTCACACCAATACCATTATTACACATTCCTTATTTACAGTGCAGTTGAACTAGTGGGGCCCCTGTTCATATTAACACCCTGTGCAAATTAAATTGTTAGGTCACCTTTGTGCACGAGACAACACACAAGACAACACGTAAGACTGACAAAGCGCTTAAGACTCACAAAACTCGCTTTTCATTCACACTGGCTCCGGCTCATTCACACATTTCTGACCAGTGTCACCGTCCCATAGGCTTTTTAGTGACCTATTTTAATTGCCATTTCTCAGCAATTTTCTACTGGTTGTTGCCGCTTCCCAGCAACCTATGCTACTTGCCGCTTCTCAGCAATTTTCTACTATTTGTTGCTGCTTCTCAGCAACTTTCTACTCTACTATTTGTTGCCGCTTCCCAGCAATTTGTTAGTACTTGTTAGTAACTGTTGCCACTTCCCAGCAACTTATTTTAATTGCTGCTTCCCAGCAATTTGTTAGTACTTGTTGCCGCTTCCCAGCAACTTCTCAATAATTGTTAGTAATTGTTGCCGCTTCCCAGCAACTTATTTTAATTGCCGCTTCCCAGCAATTTGTTAGTACTTGTCAGTAACTGTTGCTGCTTCTCAGCAACCTTCTAATTTTATGACCCGTCGGGCCCCCAGCTAGGCCGTGACAAGCCCCAGGCCAGCGGACCAGACCAGACACACGAGCACCCGCAGGCCCAATGCAGCCCCGAACAGACAGCCGAGTGCACAAACACCAGGCGCGCAGACAAGCCACCGGCTGGGCGAAAACACACCGGACCAGCAGGGGCCCCGGCTGGAGCTGAATGAAACAGCCGCCGATTGGGCGAAAACACACTGGGCCGGCAAATGGGCGACGACTGGAGCTGAATAGGCTTCAGACAGACACACAACCCACCGTTAGTCGGTCCAGCGGCTATATCGCACAACACGGCAGACCGCGTCACAGACAGCCAAACATCCCACTGCCTTACGGCACGGCGGCTATATCACCCAAGACAACTGACTGAATGCGCCCCCTTTGTGGACGGACAAACCGCCGAATGAGCGAGGGCCCCGCAGGCCCACGAGCACACACACGAACGGACCAGGCGCCAACCCAGAACGGCCCCCGCGAATATGGGTGCCCTTTGTGTGCTATCAGCTTCACCTGTTCTTAACCTTCCTCTGCCACACTTCTTTAATACCGGTGGAACAGTATTTTACACAACACTTATCACTTTCTGAGCTGCTTTAACGCCAAATGCGTCAAACCTCCCACAAACACAGCACAGACAATAAGCCAACACACTATCAGGATCTTTAACACACACTCCTGCATATCTCACACTTACGCTGCATTCTTTTCATTCATGCACATAACAGTTATTTCAAACACGCAGCGTTTATCACAAACCTATAACATTTATCACAAACACATAACATTTAATTTAGACATACAATCACATCAGACTCTTTTCTCTTACCATAGCTTTTTACTTAGTTTTTTGATTCTTGGAGGAGAGGCCTCGCATTTGCTTAGGCCTGGGCGGATACGCACTGCTCTTAGATTCAACCAGTACATGCAGATTTCGTAAATAGGCTCTGCTTACCTCTTTGTTTGGTGGCCAACGTTGAACCCAAGAGTCAGCAGTTCCGTCCAGGCGTTCAGCTTCCTCGAGCCTCTCCTGGCTGGCTCGCCAATTCAATGTGGGCAGGAAAAACAGGCCCCGGCCTGGGCCAGGAATGCCGAGGTCACTCTCCTCCACACTGTTGAATGCTTCTTCAAAAGATGCACACTTCTCGGAGTCTGATGTAACTGGGTTTATTGTTAGTGAATCAATGATTACATACAAGAACCCGGGCTGATCTGCGCAGTTCAGTACAACTAACAGTCACTGATAAGTAGAGACAATACATCCAATCACCCTCCAAGACACACTTTGAAATCCCCTGGGGCCAAATGCTTCTTTTATGCATTTTCTAACTCCTCCTGTTGTGGAGCTTAAATGTAGTACTTCCCACTTATTTCTTTTGTTAATTACGTCCTGTTTTTGACACCATTATTTCCCAATTCTTAGACACCATTATTTATGAGCCCCTTCCTTCTTTATTTTTTAAAAATGATGGTGCTCATCTCCCACTTGAATCTCCCTCCCCCTTCTATCACAAATCATATATTCTGACGATACATTTTCCGTAAAAGGCAGAAGCTTCCATTCGTTCCACTTATATGCTTGCATACAGCCTAATTAGCAGGGCAGAAATTATGTGTGTGTTACGTGTTTGTTCTATTTGCACATATTTTTAGTATGAAGCACTCACTGCTGCAGGTTGTTAATCTTATGGCTCAGGTTGACCTTGGTCCACCTGCATCCTCCCTCCTTTGCTAGCCGTATGATACATCAGGGAGGTGGTGGCTCGTGCTCATTAATACATTCCTTTCCCATATACACTGGGCCTGTGCTCTCTAACTACATGTCTTTCCCAATACAATGGGCTTGTGTTTTTTGAGTAAATATATATTTATTTCCCACACTGGCGTGTAGTGGTGTGGCTAGGATTCTAAAACTGATGTCCTCGCACAATCGATATTAGCATACTGTAAGTAAATTCGGGAAATAGCAATATAATAACCACTTAGCTAAACAGACCTAGCCTACTTCAGATTGAGGCATTGTTATTGATGAGTTGCATGTAGTTGAGCTGGAATATCAATGTTTATTTAGTTTAGCTAATGTTGTTTCGTTGATAGCTTGCATTATTTGTAAATGTGTACTGTATTACATTCTCTGTGTGTTTGTAGGAATATTCACTAATATGCGCGCTTGTAAATTCCCACACTACGAACGATTCTAACCATTGCTTCTCAAAATTATAGGCTACCTCTCTGCGTCTGGTTGTGTTTGTTTGGTTCTTTGTTTTTATATGATGTAACCATGTCACATCTCCTTTTGTTTTCATTAGTTAGTGGTTTGCCCCTTTTTTGTAAAGTACATTTAATTTTCACCTGTTGAAGGAAATGTGCTATATAAATAAAGTTTGATTTGATGTCACATTTCCTAGCAATTTTGTTTTTATCATATACAGAGATGCTGATCAGGAAACACGGCCTAGTTCACCACTAGCTAAGAGGCCACGCAAGCGTTGCAAGAGTACACCAGTCTCATCTCATCTTCCATGCGTATAGTTTGCTTCAATAAATGTTCAAAACTACTGTTTACAGTTTGTGTGTTTTTAGAGCAATTTGCAATCCACATATGATAATGACCTACTTACTGCTGCCATATTATTGTAGCTGAGTTTGTGCTGAAAACAGAGATATGAAACACTTTGGAATCACTGCATATAAAGTTGATGAAATTTACACAAATGTCAGAGCATGGCACAATCACCAGTGTGCCTCATTTTACCCTCAGACCCCAGAGGGTTAAATAGGTTAGTGGTATTATACAATGTGGATATGTCACACTGTAATGTAAGCATTAGTTAGTAGTGTAATAGTTTTTGTGATGCATGCAACAGTGATGACGTGAGAGTTGGAACATTGCCAAAACATGGTGGACGATTGAAAATTGTTTTCATATCGTCCCATCTCCATACAAGAAAACATACGAGAGCACAGAGTATAGAAATATATACAATAGTTCATTATTGCACATTTAGCTACTGTACAGCATTGTGTGACAATATTTTTTCCTTATGTTTAAATCTGATATCAATGTTTCATCTTAAACCTTCATAAAGGGCTCATTTATATGCTTTACAATGGACAAAAAAAGGTATATTCCTTTTTGGAGAGATTTTGGATAAGTTTCTGGACCCCTAGCTATTTTAGACCACTGTACTGACAGCTTGTAATTCCCACTTGAAAATGATGTAACAGTGAGTTTCTTGAGTAAAAACAGTTGATTTGTAGTGAAATACGTGAATTTGTCGTGATTTACAGCAATGCATAATTTAGGCATTTTGGGTAGATTTGGAAACGCTGGGTACAGTGCTTAGTTTTTGCTTCATAGATCTTTAGTAGTTCTACATATCCACCCTTAGATTTTATGAACTTGTGGTCAAGAAGTTTTTGATCCAGGACATGTATACTGTAACCTGCTGTATGTATGCAGTCTCCCAGTATTTCATTGCAAACTAAAAAAGAGCAAAGTCATTTTAGATTTTTTGCCTAGACAATTGCATTTGTGGCACTTTATTTGTTCCAAAATTATGAATATAAAGTCATCTAAGCTAGTATTGTAAATGGTACACATGTCTTGGTTCATTTAAGCCATTTTTCAAGTCTCTGTAGTGTTCACATCTGGAGTTATAAAGCTTTAAATAGGGTACCCCCTAAATGGGAAAGGATTGGCCAGATTTGGAATGTGCGCTAAGGGGTTAAGCCAAATAACTTCATTAATTTTGTATATAGTCAATATGTAAGGACTAAACCACAATGGGCTGTCCCGTTATTGGAAAATAATGTACAACAGGGGTGGTGAGGCGGCCGAGGCAAAGCCGAGGTCACTTAACCACCACCGCGGCCTATTCTACTATCAAAATAAGGGACAATTCAGTATTTTGCGGGATGTTGGCAACCCTAAATGAAGCCAGTAACTAGAACCGTGATTCAACGTTGCCATATGTTGCGAAATTGGACATTGAAAAGGGGAGGGGAAGTAACAACAATTCAAAATTGAAAGAATAATGTTGCTGTTTTAACTGCTTTAGAATGCTGGCCTTTGTAGCGCATTGATTTTAGAACTGTTTAAAGTGTCCCTTTACTGAGAATTAATGCCCACCCTTGGACCAATCAGAATTGAGTATTCAGCCAAGCCGTTGTATAATACTATAATAATAATGTCAAGAAGAAAATTTCGATATGGCCCAAGCCTACTATGGACAGCTATTTGAAAGGCCAAAAAGTTTTTGCAGTCGTGGGGAAATCTATCAGTCTTTGGCCATAATCCTCTGCTCGCTCAGCGCATTCACTCTGCAAAGGAGACGTTTTGATAAAGCTACAAACTTGTGATAGATACTACTAAATTGCATTATGGAATATAACTGTTAAAATACCTTACCGCTTACCTTAAATGCTTTACAGATGGAAACCCATTATCAATTCATAAACAAAAAGTGTATGTACTTCACTAATGTATTTCATAATATTTCAGTTTGCTCAACCATAGCTAGAGGATGTTGGCACCATTACCCTTTCATTGTTTCTGTTAGTCTCATTTTGCTGTATTCATTTAGTCTTTATGTCTGTGCCAAAGTGCCAGGCAATCTACCTGGCGACGTAATGGAACAATCTCCCCCCAGTAGTTCATAGTTCACCTTTTCTTTTTCAAACACTCGTACAAATACTAATTGCCATTAGCAAGTCTGTGGTAAAACTTACTCAGTAATCCATGTATATTAATTAGGAAACACTCTACCAAGTCTCAGCTCCTAACTTCACGCTATAACCCCCTTGCTGCCTTTTATGAATTGCTCCATATAAATTTCTCTTTATGTGAAAGTTTATGCTTATATACATACTTGGATTGAAATGCCATTACTTGAGTGCCAAGTCGTCTTCTGCTCTGGATCCACTTATTGTTCCATCTTTGGTATTTCTCTTTCTGTATTTTTTTTTTAGCTCCATCTCAAGTAGCCTTATTTTCTATCTAATGAAAAAGAGGGAATTAACATGTGAATTTTATATTTGTGCACCTATTAGAGGCCTGTTTTTGACCATTCAGTGCTTCTGTGTTTATAGTAGTTGTTAATTGTCCCCGCCAAGGAAGTTATGTAATGACATCTGTCTGTCTGTGTCACCAACATATATTGAAATATAAAGGTCAGATTGGCATGAAATTTGGTATTCAGTTCAATTCAATTCAATTTTATTTGTATAGCACGTTTTACAGAGAACTGTCATGAAGATGCTTTACAGAGTAGCAGGGCAAGAAACAGAGCAAAACTAGAAGAGTGCACTCAGTAGAGTGTAGATCTCCACCAGGCGTGTTAGCTTTGCTGATGCAACAACAGGCTACACAATCAATGCAACCAGACAAATACAATATTACAAGTTTTTACCATGTGCCACTGAAAATCCCAAAAACGCCTATTCAGTGAAGTTAAACGCTAAAAGTGGTGACATTGTTAACTAATTTCATTCATATCAGCCACGATGTGTTAGACATAGCTAACGTTGACGTTATAGTCTGCCACTTTTGTTTAAAATCTGGACAGGAACAATCTGGACAGGAACAATTCCAAAAGACCAGCAATGTAAAATATCAATTTCAACATGAAAATGGCAACAAAATAATTGCCACAGATTCAAACATTAACGTACCCCGTTAGTTGGCGGATTATTTTGTTGGCATTTTAACGTTGAAATTGACATTTTACATCTCTGGTGTTTCATTCCAAACGGAAGCAGTTGTTGATCACTTGCGGCCCCTACCGGTCGGTTAGGAAGAGTGAGGAGTTAGCACTCAATGTATTTCAATGGACAATGATGGAAATTAATTCAAATAAAATACTTGTCATTGACAGATTTGCAAAATATTCGAGAATTCATGTCCTTGGCCTGCTGTCAACATGCACAACAAGTATTAGGCTGATCGGCCCAGTAGTATGCGAGATTAGCTGCAGACAGTTACACAAACACACACACTGTATGCACACACACGCGCGACCAAACGCATAATCCCCTCCAGGCTCACGCCTGGCGGAGATAAAGGAAACAAAGCAAGCACCAGACCTGAACCCTCAAATAGCAAGTGCGTAAGGTAATAACTCCCAGTCGGGAGAAAACCCTATGTACATGCATGCTCCCAAGAGGAAGAAACATTGATTTTGGTCACCCCATGACCTTTCCTCTAGCACCACCATCAGGCCAAACTTTCCATTTTTATATCTCCTGGAGATTGTTAGGCCATGGCAGAGATCTTTATTGAGATCTTTTCTATGCTTTAGCTATTTTTTCTCCTGTAATTATGTTACACCTCATGACCGACTGTTATGCCCTTCCTGCTGTAATTGTTATCTGAAGAAAAACATGTTTTCAATGTACAAAATGCTCATACATACAAAGCACAGTTAATATATCATTAAGACTTCCTAAATCCAACCAAACTGCCCAGGAAATACCACCATAGATGTACAAAATATTAAAAGTTTTGTAATTGTACAAAAAATGAGCTCTTAATAATCACTGGTCGTGAACCTCCGCACGCGTTATGCTCTCCCCGTGAAACTCCTCGCTGTCAGGTAAAAGAAGTGGCTGGCGACTCCACATGTATCGGAGGAGGCATGTGGTAATCTACACCCTCCCCAGACCAACAGAGGATAGTGCATCGACCAGGACCGTGATTCACACAGGGAATTGGTATATCGACTAAATTGGGGATAAAATGGGAGAAAAATGGCAAAAAAAAAAACAAAAACACTGGTTGTTTAAATCCCAATGGGGAAATTCATTAGGGAAATTTTCTTCCAGCACTGAACTCGGTGGAAGTGGCATCACACTTCGGCTCTCAATAGATATGCGCACTCCAATATATTCAATATATTAATTACTTTGATCGGTGTATAGGTCAACAAGATTGAAAATGAGCATCCTGTCATTATTTATTTTCCCTAAGTTAATGTTCACACTACTTGTTTGTGTTTTTGCTAGATTCTTGACTGACTGGGTGAACAGATGCCTGGTTTTTGCCTGGAATACTGACTTTCACATTATTTGTACAGGTTGTACTTATTCTACAACGCCACATTAATGTAGTTCATTTGTCACACAAAAAAATTGCCTGCAGTCTTGTACCCAATGAACTGTATAAGAACTAGAAGGGAAATGTGGTCATGTGATTCCATTAAATTCTATTCAATTCCATACTTCCACATGTGACACCAACGCAAGATGGCTGCCACGGCCCAGGAATAGACTTATATGATGACCCTACCATGTATTTCCCATGAGTGTTGTAGAAATTCACAGAACTCACCCCAGCTCGAATTATGAGCCAAAAGCTAATATTGTGGTAACCATAAGAAGCAGGTGATAACATTTCACAATTTTCCTGGATCAAAACATTTTTGTGGCTGAACAGAATAGAACAAAATATGACCAAATATCACTCTTCTGATTGTGTTGAATAGGCACATTGATCTCTGATTGGTTAAGAACAAAACCAGTGACATTTGTAACAGGGTTTTGAGACAACCATAGTAGCTTCACAACTACATCACATGACGGGGCACAGTGGCTTAATTTTATTCTCAGACTATGGTTATAAAGGCAATTGATATCTTGTACATAATATTATGGCTTCGTATCTCAAGTGTTGTTAGACTATATGGTGATGAAAAGTATTTAGCTAGGCTATTTAATTTTGGGAGTAGCCTAACCTACAGCAGGTTTGTTTGCTAAATCGATTACAACATTGTTCACACAGCACTTCTGCCAGCTAAACAGTTAACAAACTAATTCGCTGTTTAACTTAAAAAAGTATTTTTGCAACTTGCTTCTCCCGGCTCATTTCTCCCGTATTGTGATGCCATTTCTGAATACAGGCTGTACTGAAAACAAATTCTTACTGTCAGATTGTATGTTGGCGCAGATAGCCAAAGACCAGGACGGATCTAGCAGTTGCTCACTAGTATCAGGCCTTCTCTCTGCCGTGATTTAAATGGGTGTGTGCCGTCAAAATCAGCCTCATGCACATTTACATAACCTAGTTTCCCCACGTGAAATATGTTTAGACCATATACCAAATGTAGCCCAACTAAGCAGCTCATTAAGCAATGGCTGTTTAGCTATTTTACCATACTTGTGGCTCATTTCTCCAGAGTTTTCTCATCAGAATCTGCTAGGAGCTGCTGGCTATCTGGGGCCTGTCTTACTACCGGGATCTAAATGGTTTGCGCCGTTAAAATCAGCCTTATAGCCATTTAAATAAGCGGAACCAAGTTTTCCTTGTGAAACAAGTTTAGTTCATTTCAAATGAGAAATATCGCAATGTCCAGTTTAGCCTACCAGCAAATCGTGCATGTCAGTCAAAACTGCATTTAAGGTTGGGTACTGATTATTACATAGGCTTGCCCCGCCTGCTATAAACTACAAGAAGATAATTTATTCTGTCAATAGCTAGTCAATTCAGACTGTGACATTCTCAGGCTGCAAAATAGGCTTCTTTTTCATCATAGACATTTCCCATCATGGTTTCTCATTATTAAGGCCTATTAGATAGCAGTGCAAGGCTTGTCCATGGATAGCCTGACAGCTGTGAGACTTGGGAGTAGCCTGTCTGAACTACCAAAGATGGCCAATGGATTAAGAAAAATCTACAAGAATGTCTAGTCTGAAAACTGACAGTATTAATTTATACTCATTTTAAGTGACCTGCGAAAAGTTAGCTATAGCGTTAAAGTTTTCAGTGAGCCTGATACACAGACAGTGGTGGTTGGTTGGCTCTTTAAAATGGCTGGCAAAAACCTATGGGAGCTTACTATCAGCAGCTCAGCTCTGTGGGAAAAAAGTCTGTGCTTGACTGACCATCAGTGTTATTGGTGGTAATCACAGGTTAACTGATGTTCTTCCCTATGCTACAGTGCTGTGTGAACTAACTGACTTAGCTAGCTAACAAAGCTAGCCAATTTATTAGAAATTAGCCACTGTCGATAGCTACAAATTTCACTGGCAGCCATTACACTCTGCAAAAGAGACAAGGTGACCACATTCACGTGACAGGTCCCGTCGACCAATCAGAGAAAAAACTATGAGCTGCGGAAAGTTCAGTGGGCTCCTCAACACTATATTGATATTCAGTAACCATGGAAGTTCAACCTACTTTACGGTCATATTCCTTGTAGGCTATTCAGCAGTTGTATGCATTCCGCAAATCAGTCAGGGTGAATCATATGTTGACTAACCAGAGTTGAGTGTTGAATAAAATAACTTGGCTATAACTTAGTTATTGAATTGTGTCAAGTAAAATCATGCATTGATTCTTATTCTTATATATATTTTGGATATCACTGGGTTGAAAATGTGACTGTAGACCCCTTTGTTTGTGAAAAAAAGGAAGGAGTTTCTCCATTATAGCCTATGGGAAAATCGAGGAGAAGGGTCTGGCTGCAGCAGACTGGGGAACCTCCACCATGAGGACCACCACGCTGGGACTGGAAGCATGTGACCTCCACATCAAGGACCGGAACTCATGTAACCTCCACACCAGGAACAAAACTCACAGGACCCAAACTACCTTGGAGTCGAGTTATTAGTTCTCTTGGAACCGCTGGAAGCAAAAGGTGAACAAAGGTAGGTTTGTTGAATATACAAAGCTAAAGCCAAGATATATCAATGTTTTATTACTTTCAATAATTTCACTATAAGCTATTAGCATGGAAGCTAGTGTATAATGCTTTGGTGAGTGGATACTGTTTGGAGATGCTAGCTAAATTTATGCAAATGTTGGCTACGTTTGTTAGCCTTGGTCATTGATACTCAGTGTCGCTTGAGCAAATGAGTATTGCATGCGGGTGAATATATGACATGTTGAAGACTAAGGTTAGCTAGATGTTCTGTCTATTTGAATTATACAGCCTGTCTGCCCGATAACCTTTAATGCCCTCCTTATAAGTGGCCATCATTTATAATGTCAAAATTATGTTTACTGTATTCTTTGTTTACATTAGCCTTTTGTTTGTTGCACCACAGTTACATTGTTTGGCGGTACACTAATTTAAAACATTAGAAGGAATATCCTGCTGAGACAATCCTCTTGTGAGAGCAGATACCTACAGTTAAAATGCCAAACATGTACATTCACATAAGCTAAAGACATTCAAACACAATTTTTTTTTTTTTTTTGCCTTTGGAACTTGTGGCTGATAAGGGTTCAAATCCGCCCTTGGACTGAAGCAAACCTGTAACTCATTGCACTAACTTGATGGGTAACTAAAAATAAAACATTTAAACTATTGATTTTTGAAGCAGTCGGTCCACTGGAGAGGCAGATTGGCTGCGCCGGCTGGTGGAGAGAGCACACGCACCTGGGTTGTGTTAGCTAATCAGCCCAGGTGCTTAAAGGTGTGCTGCTCTACACAGTTCAGGGCCGAGACCGGTAGCTAATGCTGAGAGCGCAGTTATGATTTTTCTTTTGGTTTGAGCACTAAAGAAAAAGAAAGGAATCCTCAGTTGGGATGCTGGAGGAGCTGGACCTGGCCGGGAAGGCGGCGCAAGGGAAAGTGGTCGCACCGTTTTATTTTCTTTTGTCTTTGTTATTTTAGTTTGTTTTAGTTTAATGTTTTCACCAGGAACCTGTGAGGAGGAAGGGTGAAGAGGGTCCGTTTATTTTATTTTATGTTTGAGTGGGTGCATTCTCTCTCTCCATGTGACAGAAAACGGTGTTCCCTGGCACTGCCGCATCTCCCTCCCAAGGGTGTCACACTGGCGTGTGACACTTTTGCGTCTGTAAAATCTTTGCAGGAAACTTTTATATTTCTGAAATCCAAATTAAATACACCCACACTCTAAATAGTTCCACTTTCGGCATTTTCACGGAGTTTAACGTCAGCTACCTTGCAAAGGCGATGACAAGCCGAGCGTATAACGTTAGTACAGATACAGATGCCTACAAAATTAAGCTCCAACATCTGCATTGCGATTTGGTCCGGTAGGTAACGTTACTGGGCGTATAGAAACTGGTGAAGATTTTCTTCACGCTAGGTATATTGATTTTCTTTGACTCAAAAACGGTTCACATTCACCACTGCACCTGTACTGATAACTACTTTTAAACTAGCCTACTGTAACTACCTTGCAACACCACAGTTCTATATTAATGTTAGCTTGCGTAATAGATCCTCTACTGAAATACAAACAATTAGTAGATCTGGTGTGTGCAATAGCCCATTTAAAAAAACTTCCATTTAAAAATATGACACACACTTTCATTTATTTGACATTCATGGTACAGGAAAAATAATTGAATGCATGCCTATGTGTTTCTTTCAGAATGTACAGTTGAGGCTAAAAGTTTACATACACCTAGGCTAAAGACATTCAAACTCAACTCCACACATTTCGTGCTACCATACATTTCCTGTGTTAAGTCAATTACGGTATCTACTTTATTTCCGTAAGAGGTCATTTCAAAATAATATCCAGGAGATATTTCTTTCAGTTTTTATGCACTATATTAGTGTGTGTCAAAGGTTTACATGCACTTAGTTCATACTTTGTGGCATTGCCTTTTAATTGCTTAACTTGAATCAAATGCTTGGGGTAGCCTTCCACAAGCTTCTCACAATACTTTGCTGGAATTTTTGCCAATTCCTCCTGACGGAACTGGTGTAACTCAGTCAGGTTTGTGGGCCTCCTTGCTCGGACACACTTTTTCAGTTCAGTCCACCAATTTTCTATGGGATTCAGGTCAGGGCTTTGTGATAACCACTCCAATACTTTCACTTTGTTGTCTTTAAGCCATTTTGTTACAACTTTGGAGGTATGCTTAGGATCATTGTCCTGCTGGAAGACCCAGTTGCGACCAAGTTTTAACTTTATAGCTGATGTCTTGAGGTTTTGCTTCAGTGTTTCTAGATAATCCTCCTTTCTCATGGCGCCATCTATTTTCTGAAGTGCACCAGTCCCTTTTCCAGCAAAACATCCTCACAACATGATGCTGCCACCCCATGCTTCACAGTTGGGATGGTGTTCTTCAAATTAAAAGCCTCATCCTTTCTCATGATCATAGCGCTGATCATTATGGTCAACCAGTTCAATTTTGGTTTTACCTGACCAGAGAACACTCCTCCAAAAGGCTAGGTCTTCATCCTGGTGATCACCTGCAAACCTCATTCTGGCTTTTTTATGCCGGTTTTGGAGTAGAGTAAAGTAGAGTAGAGTAAAGCTTTAATGTCCCCGAGGAGCAATTTGGCTTGCAAACAGCAGTCAATAATAAGTAAAAATGGAATCCATACAAATACATATATAATATAAATAATACAAATATAAACATACATACACACATAAACACACGTACACAGTTAGCACCAATGTCACTGTTGTCATTAGGCTTATATAATCCTACATCGCCATGGCCTAAAAGGCTACTTCCTTGCACGACAGCCTTGGCCATGGCGATGTAGGATTCCCTTATTAGTGAATGTAGATACTTGTAGGTACCTGATACTTGTAGGTACCTGGTGCCTCCAACTCCTTCACCAGTTCCTTTGTTGTTTTCTTAGGGTTCAGTTGAACCTTTCGGACCAAAGTTCGTTCAGCCCTGGGAGTTAATTTGTGCCTCCTTCCTGAACGATGCAGTGTCTGTGTGGTCCCGAAATTGTTATATTTGCATACAGTTGTTTGTACAGATGCTCATAGTACCTTCAGTTGTTTGGAAATTGCTCCTAAGGAGGAACTGGACTTGTGGAGGTCCACAATTTTTTCCCTGAGTTGCTTGGATTTTCCCATGGTATCAAGGGCAAAAAAGCAGTGGCTCCAAAGGTAGGCCCTGAAAAACATCCACTGGTGCCAATTACCTCCTAATTATGACAGTTGGCCAATCAGAAGCTTCTAAAAAATTATTACATTCATTTCTGGAATCTTCCAGACTGTTTAAATAGACAGTTAACTTGGTGTATGTAAACTTTTGACCCATTGGAATTCTGATATTGTGAATTAAAGCTGAAATAAATCTGTCTCTAATTTATTGTTTCAAAATTACCTCTGATGTGAACAAAGTAGATGCCCTAATTGACTTGCCTAAAGAACTGTATGGTAGCATGAAATGTGCAGAGTTGCGAAAAACTGAGTTTGAATATCTTTAGCCTAGGTGTATGTAAACTTTTGGCCTCAACTGTACCTCCCCCACTCTCCGTGCAAATCACCAACTCTGTGGACCCCACTACAACTGCCCCTCCACCCATCTCCTTTTGCCCCCTCCTTCACCACTGTCTTTGCCCATCCCCTTACCAATGACTTTGTGGCTTATTCTACCAGAGGCCTTGCTGCCAGTGTCGAAAATTTGTCTATTTTGTTCACTGGGTACAAACATAACTAATTTTTAGTCTCCTTATACTGATAGTCCTATTCAAGCTGGCATGTAAATATAGTAACTGTTATGTTTTGTCAGGCTGCAGTACCCAGACATGCAGACCACTGAATGTGTGCAATGCTGCAAATGTGAAGGGTGGCTCCACACAGACTGTCCAGGTCCATCCCATCCTCATTTGAGGGATGGGACATTCTGTTGTGGATGTGAGGCTAGCAACACCTGCAACAGGTGAACATTCATAGATGCAGTTCAGAGCTTTCAGAGATTGTGTGTGTGTGAGTTTGGGAAAGTATTGGTGGTTTTATATTATATAAGGATATTTTATTTTGAAACAACAAAGGTCAATGTTCTCTTCTTTCTGAACAACTGAATTGCTGCACATGCATGGCATCCAGGGTCTGTTATCTGCAGATTAAATAAAGGGGATTCCTTTTCTTAAACATGGCCAGCTGTGAAATTTTTTAATTTTTTTATTTAATTTTTTAAAAAATCTGACCCTGACTACCTCTGTACAACTTTAGCCGCGTTTCCACCAAAAGTACCCGGAACTTTTAGTCTCAGGAACTACTTTTCAAGGAACTGAAAGGTTCCTTCAGCCCATGGTTGTCTGTGTTTCCACCGCGGTCTAAAGTCCCGCGAAGATTAGGCAAATTAGCCCACTGACGTATGAAAAAGCGACGTTGTCGTCGGTCCATCTGTCCTATGATTTCTTCTGTAAACCCATACTACCACCGAAGTAGCCTACATTATTTTCTAATAACCGGGACAGCCCGGAGGGGTTTATTTCACTTATATACAACGGGTTACCAACAATGACTATATATGGTTACTTTTGTATTTATTGATTTTTATCGATTTAATCACCTGGAATTGAAATATTCTTCTGCAGCCGTTTGGGCATATTTTACCGTTGTCAAGCAAAACTGTCGTTGGTAGTTGAACTTAGACCGTTGTTATGCAACAAATAGGATATAACAGGCCAATAGTCAGATTGTAACTGTTTTATATATCCTCTCAAACACATTCATTATGTTTTCATGCGAACATTCACTTTCATTTCTTGACATCCGAGGTGACAGAATGCATTCACATTTCCAATATAACTGGCAACAACAGCAGAAAACATGCACACATTGTAAACAATTTGCTGTTTGATTACTTTCTCATCATCAATTCCATATAGGCTAATCGCAAAATGACAAGAATAG
This sequence comes from Anguilla japonica, assembly GCA_025169545.1. Lineage (NCBI taxonomy): Eukaryota > Metazoa > Chordata > Actinopteri > Anguilliformes > Anguillidae > Anguilla > Anguilla japonica. The sequence continues at coordinate 29,251,987 of CM045889.1, forward strand.
AACGAAAACTCGGACTTGCGTGAAAATTTAAATTAGCAGTGGTACAGCCACCGTTTGCTTTCCTTCGAAGTTACTGCTAGCCGAGCAGCGAAGTGCGCCCTCCAGATGCGAACCATGCGCCATAAATTAGCCCATAGTCTTCCTGGTCTTTTTGTGGAATTGAAGAATGGCAGAGTAAAATTACGGCAGTCTGAAAAAGCTAAAGGGACGATTACTAGAATTAACCTGTTATTTTACCCTGACAAAAAGTGCGGAAGGTGATTTCCAGTTTCCTTTTACTGTATCACCAATGTGAATTACGCAGAACTACTGCATACCTCACATAACTGTATCAAACGTTTTGAGTCAATTACAACGGGCTAACAAAGAAAATCTGGAAGAAAATATTCAGCAACCAAATTAATCCGTTTTAATGTTTTGGTACGTAATATGCTGTCCCAGCACGAATGCTTAGCATTTTATAAAACAAATTCTATATCAAGAAAAGAACAGAAGAGCACACGTTATAATTCCAAGACGTTGGCAGGCTATAACCAAAAGTAGGCTACTGTGCCCCATAACATACAAGTTTGATTTGAAGTTATTATGAAAATAAATCGGTTTGTGGCTGCAGATTTTTAAATATGGCGGTTGAAATAAAACACTGCAAGTAGTCGACCAATCAGAAATTTTCAGCGCTTGCGCCTCACGCCAAAGGTTCCGGTACTTTTGGAAAGTACTACCCCCCGAGCAGGAACTTTTTTGGGGGTAAAATAAAGCCCCCGGAACTAAATTTAGACCCTAGTTCCTGCGGTCGAAACGCACTGAGTTCCTCACAAGGTTCCGGGGTAAAGTTCCTGCGGTGGAAACGCGGCTTTTGTCATGGACCGTGCTAACCAATTTTTGACTATTTCTTTCTGTAGTGTCAAGTCTGTATAGCCTCAATTGTCCAATGCATGCCTTGTGTCCCCTATACTATATGGCATGCCACTGTTTTGTATCAAATGAAGTTCCTTGTATATTGTGTTTTAATTCTGATGAATATAAATCTAATTGTCAGGTGAGTGGGGGGTTAGGACCCAAACGCAGAGTGAGGGGAGAAACTCAAAACTCCAAAATGGAATTGAAACAAAGACTTTACTTGACAAATCCAGAACAAAAGAAGGGAACAAAAGGCCTCGCAGGGCAACTCTTAAAAAACACAAAGTAATCTTCAAAACACAGGGAACAAAGAAAATCCAAAATTCCAAAAATGCATGGAAAACAGAACGTGGGTGGAGACACACAGGGAGCTACTTTCAGGAGGAAACATGTAGGGCAGAAACATGGGCAGAAGCACACGCAACCAAACACAACCAAGAATCCAGCACCTGAGTCTGGGAGAAGGGAACTTAAATAGACAAGACACTGATGAGACACAGCAGGGCACAATGCACAATCAGGCCACAGAGAGGGAAGGGAAAACAAGACAACCAAAAAACAATAATTGAACAATTGAAAACAATAATACAATCAAACAGGGGGAGCAGGACACAAAACAGAAGTATCGCCATCTGGCGGCCCAACAAGGAAAGACAGACGGGAACACAGAACCATGACACTAGTTCTCACTTCAATTCCAGGGCTTGCATGAGCAATTAAAAACAGGCACCAAGAGGTCCAGCAGGATGTACCTGTGGGAGAATCCCACGGCATCCCTGAATCTGAAACAGAGATTGAATCCAAATATGCTTCATTTTGATGAGAACCAGGTAAATTGTTCTGACATTTATTTTAATTTGTTCTTGTAAAGCTTAACAATTCTCTTTAGTATTACCTAAATGTAAAGCACTTGTAACCGGGCATTTGAAAAGTGCAATACAAACTAAGTTATGTCAAATTAAATATGTAAATTTGGTCTTTGACAATCTTTTGACTGTCAAGCTCATGAAGCTGATAACACTCTTAGTGCTCCGGCAGATTGCAGATGCTATCTTAACCTAAGTGCTACGTTGTAACCAGAGAAATATCGACTGTTAATTCAAACTGGTATGTCATTATAAATGACTCTGTATGCAAGTGGCAACATCTTACTAATCAGTGGTAATTGCATCAGTCTTTTGTTTACTTAAGAACACACACCAGCTTGCCAAAGTGGTTAACCACTGGCATCTTCGCTTTCAATCTAACTTGTTTCCCAAATAAAAGAGGTCAGGTGACTTCCGTTCCTGGAGTGGAGGTTACGTGAGTTTCGGTTCTTGATGTGGAGGTCATGTGCATCCGGCCCCAGCATAGAAGTCCTCCTGGTGGAGGTTGTCCAGCGTGCTGCAGGCCTGGAAATCGAGAGCTGTGGTGCACTAGATGCCATATTGGTTTCTGCAACTTCTGATTCCTCCTGCCTCTCCAGTTCCTACAGTATGTACGCCCTATGCTTCATCCTGTCGTTACCATAGAATGTACATAGGAACTGGAGAGGGTAGGAGTGGCCAGTCAGTGAAGCCTAGGAAGTATTGGGAAAAACGGCCTCTACTGCGCATGTTCACAACCGTTGTGGGCAAAAGAGCTTGCTGCCCATTGTATTCAATGTAGAAATCCAAGGTGATTTAACAACCGAAGAAAACCACATCGGTCCATTTTTTCGTGATCATAAATTTTATTATGCGCAGCAGTTTCTGAAACAATGGTCCAGAAGTCTTAGGAAAATATGTATTAATATGTGCATATCTTATTACATAATGCATATTTGTCAACCTGCTTTTCATATGAAACGTGATGGTCGTCAATCAAGTTTCAAATTATCACCAGGGAAGTTTTATTTTGCCTTCAAAAGTCTGATATTCCCCATTCACTTTAATGGGGAGCTCAATTTTTCGTCCTCAACAGCAAAGACATGTGCAGTACAAGCTTACCTCCAGGGATTCACAGTTTAAGGTTTGTTGAGGGCGTGCCCCCTGTCTAGTTAAATGTGCATGTCTATGGTCGTTACCTGCTATAATGCCCCTCGCTGCGATGCTTGAAACTGCAGCTTGTGCTTGTGTTGCATTAAGAATTTCAGGTGACTATGCGCAGCCCATTTAACATTTAATAGCTTCGCTTGACTATCCATAATTACATTTTAGATATCTACAAATGCATTTTGACTAGTCATAATTACGGTGTGACTAGTTAGAATTATAATTCAGGATATTTGCAATTATAAACAATAGTAGCTTGTTTGCAATCACGTGACTATTATGATGAGCAAAATTCAGATGGAGGGCAGGAAGTGAAGAATCTATACTGCGCAAATTGGAAATGGGGGAAAGTGAGTACATAAAAGGGTTGGATGAACGTGCACGCAGCAGGTATCGTCAGAAAATTGAAATACATTATGGATGTGATCCATACAAAATGAAGAAAAGCGATTTTTCTCACAACTTGACCGATTTATCTATTTTTGTATGTTTTTGTTGAGTTGTCGTTTTATTTAGGGTGAGGCCATGTATAAGCCCCTTGGGTTTCTTGCGTCTCACCGGGCATTATTTCACTGTTTTTAAATCTTTTCTGTTTTATTATTTTAATTGTGCTAAATAAAATAAAATCTATTTGCCCGGTGTGGAGGCGATCGACATTACAAATTACCTTGTCCTCTAGACCTCCTACTACACAGCTAGCCAGATGACAGGTGACAGCAAAGAGGGTTAACAGTAGCTTCACGTTGTTTAGTAGTGTATGGTGATAGCTAGCTAGCATCACTAAAAACAAATCTTCCGGTAGCTAGCTAGCTAAAGGCAAAAACACTGACAAAAAATACAGACCAGGATGGTGATATTGCAGGAAACATAGCTAGCTACATCTGCAGTATTATCACCCTGTGGTGTTTGTTCTGCAGCTAGTGTTTCGCAGTTTTAGCTAGCTAGCTATTTCCCGGTAGCTAACTAAAACTGCAAAGACAGAGGTTTTTGATCCATGTCGGCCGCCGTTTCTCTGTGAGCTTTTTAAACTCCCCTTTGTGTACCACTATTTTCAGGACTCGAAAGTAGCCCTTGTTTTTTCCCGATTTGATCGGTTGGAAGTTGGAACACAGCCGTAAACAGCACAAACCATAGGCATTGCTGCAGTGTTGGTGGTCGTTGCCTGCCCTCCATCTGGAAAGCGCGCCAGTTTGTGACGTCATATGAAGAACCTATTCAAGATATCTCCAATATATTTTCACTAGTCAAAATACCTTTTAAGATGTCACAGACATCATCATTCAAACCGTCAGACATATCAAATGATAATTAAAGATATCTGTAATTCAGTTTTGACCAGGCAAAATTATATTTTCAGATATTTTAATTATAATTATTCCTAGTCAAATCTGCTGTGCCTGAGGTGACTGATGCAAGGCTTCGCAATGGAAATTGGTCTTTATGCATACTGTTGGAACCAGCTATGTTCATGGCTTTGGAATACTGATACTTCATTGGGATGGCAGGTATGCCATCCCGCCAAGTTAAGGCTTGTGGGGCGGCATGCCCCATACAGCACAGAGAGTTTGGCACTTTTCATCTCTACTGAAGTAACCACAATGACCACAGACTCAGCCCTTAAAACATTAATTTCTGTACCTTCTGACCTAATTTCAACAGACAGAATTCACAAACAACTTCACATGTCCACACAATAAAGCACCAAACTAAGATGATTTTGTGTGCTTTTCCCTTCTTCTTCCCACCCATTACATCATAACAAATGCTCCAGGCGTACAAACATCTCCCAATTGGACATTTAGCTACACCAGCCAAACAAAACATTACATACATATGCAAAATGGGCACATATATTTTTAGCCAAAAAAAGTTGCTGTTGCTGCAGCTACTTCACTGGGGGCTTGATGGTAACGCACTTGCCTATGTGAATATCAAGTCTTTGGATCGAATCCCACCTAAGTCTCAGGCAAATCTCAAATTCGTTATGCAAGCTTATTTGTTAACTAATAGTTGCCTATTACTTTAAAAACTATTGCTTTTGCGACTACAATTATTTTGGGAACTCATTTATATTTCTGAAATCCATTCATCATTTCACATGCAAACTCCACATAGTATTGTTTGTCTTCCAGTGAGTACAAGACCAAATACAGAAGCCTGAAGGGATGTAAATTGGTTGACAGATATTTTGACAGTCATTAGTTTAGCTGTATTTACCACTAATTCACTCATGTTTTACCGTGATATAGTCTGCCTATGTCCTAGCCGGTCAGAAAAATCACATTTCAACCAAATCTAGCTGGTTTTTCACTGAAAATATTGACTGCATTATGTCATACCATCTAGACCAGGGGTGGGCAATTCCAGTCCTAGAGGGCCGGTCTGTATGCAGGTTTTTGTTTCCACCAATTACCCTGACTGAATGAGCCAATTAGCTGAATACACCAACACTGATTCACTTGTAAATGAGATCACAGTAAAACATTTGATACAGAGACACAGAACAGTCTTCAGCTGCCATTCATGTGTTTGTGAGGTAGAAATGTAGCTAAAATGTCAGGTGGCATACGTTAGAGCAAATTAAGCAAATGAGCCTAGAAGTTGGCATGAAAACTAGAAACAGACATGGCCCTCATTGCCCACCTCTGATCTAGACATTTGGTTAAATGTGAAAGTTTTCTAGCCAACTTTGTATATTGTCAAAGACAGGGACGACTGGGGTAAGGGCCCTTCAACACAGTAGGGAAGGCTGGGTAAGGGCCCTACAGAAGTTTAGAGACAGATTGGGTAAGGGCCCTACAGCACTGTAGTGTAGACTTAGGTACGGGCCCTACATCACTGTAGAGAAAGTTGGGGTGACGGCCCTACAGCACTAAAGGGAAGGCTGGGGTAAGGGCCCTACAGCACTGTGGAGAAGGCTGGGGTAAGGGCCCTACAGCACTGTGGAGAAGGCAGAGGTAAGGGCCCTACAGCACTGTGGAGAAGGCTGGAGTAAGGGCCCTACAGCACTGTGGAGAAGGCAGAGGTAAGGGCCCTACAGCACTGTGGAGAAGGCTGGAGTAAGGGCCCTACAGCACTGTGGAGAAGGCTGGAGTAAGGGCCCTACAGCACTGTGGAGAAGGCTGGGGTAAGGACACTACAGCAATGTGGAGAAGGCTGGGGTAGGGCCCTACAGCACTGTAGGGAAGGCTGGGGTAAGAGCCCTACAGCACTGTAGGGAAGGCTGGGGTAAGGGCCCTACATCACTGTAGAGAAGGCTGGGGTAAGGGCCCTACAGCACTGTAGGGAAGGATGGGGTAAGAGCCCTACAGCACTGTAGGGAAGGCTGGAGTAAGAGCCCTACAGCACTGTGGGGAAGGCTGGGGCAAGGGCCCTACAGCACTGTAGGGAAGGCTGGGGTAAGAGCCCTACAGCACTGCAGGTAAGGGCCCTTAAGCAATGTCTGACCCCCTGGACTTCCCCAATATACTCGGAGAAGCAGAGGTGGGTAGTAACGCATTACATTTACTTAAGTAACTTTTTAAATAAATTGTACTTGTAAGAGTAGTTTTGATGCAACATACTTTTCACTTTTACTCGAGTATATTTGTAAAGAAAAAATGTTACTTTTACTCCGTTATATTTGGCTACATTCCGCTCGTTACTTTTATTTTTTTACCCATTTTTTATTCAATGCACGTTCTGTTCGTTTCATTCTCTCAGAGAGACTTCAGCCAAAGAGGCTGACTGGTCTTTGCTTTGGCTCTGTCATAGCCCCACATGACTCCGTTTCACCAATCAAACGTAGCCAGTCACAGCACACAGAAGGATGAGTGGGCGACAACAATAGCTGAAACAACGGCGGGTGATTCGTAGGAGGCAGAACACCCCTGGCCTCACGTTCAAACTACGTTTTACTTACAGACTACCAAAAACAGTAGTTAAATTATGCGCTGCCTTCTTTGTCTCCCTAGAAATGTGGACATTTCAGCCTACAAGAACTCAACTTCAAACTTGAGAAAATATGTGGCGGTAAGTTGTAGGTTAGTTTTGGCTGTGGATAGCTAACTATTTGACTGAGTGGTCATTTATTGTCTTGGACAATCCGTTTGTGAAATATACGGGCATTTGTGATGCCTCGGTATCTTCCAAAATAGGTGTGTGTAATACCACACGCGTTGTTTACGGCGTTGTCGCCCTTTTTAGTACAGTCTGGCTTGATTGACAATTCATTTATTCAGTAGGTGAGAGTATAAGCTTTTTAACGATATATAGCATGTCTAATTTTGCTTTTGGAATAGCTTTTTTTAGGTCAGCGTAACCGAAATATTTCTTATCATCGCATTCACTTATGCATTTACTCTGTAGTAGAGTAAAAGACGCAGCACGGAACGTGGTCAAGGATTATTCGTAATTTCTTGGGAAATACTATTATTATTGAGGACTTCTGGGCATAGCTAAGCCGTATGTTTGCTGATAGACCTAGATGACATCGTTTTCTGGAGCAAAACAGAAGCGGATTGAACTGTACTGTTGATTTATGGTCTCTGTCTCCATCTACTGAACACAGATAAGATTTCATCATTGCTATGTAAGTAGGCTATTATTGCTCAAAATACTTCGGTTATATACGTTATTTTTTGAAAATGAGTGTGTTTAAATAGGTTACTGGTATTAATGTGGATATTTCACACTGTAATATAAGCATTAGTTAGTAATGTAATAGTTTTTGTAAAGCATGCTACAGTCATGACGTGAGCGCTGGAACATTGCATAGCATACGTAACGTTTGTTTACGATAAACCGGAAGTTCTGCACATATTCCGCGCAAGGCATCACGGGACTTTGGAATATCGTGGAGAAGTGCATCATAAGGTACAATAATGGTGCTACAAAGCATTATGTTTCCCACATATAAAGTTTCTGTTTGAATTTGAGCAGGCTCCTCTTTGTTGTGATGATGAGTCTATTTTAATGGATAAATCCCTGTAGCCTCATTGATATTTTTTCTGTCAACGGAGGGTTCACCCCAACAAACTGACGGGGTATATAGACTTAATAGAGTCCAACAGAAAGCGAAAATCCTCCTCTTCTGACGAACCTCCTGTGTATTGTTTTATTTAAAGGGATATGATTTAGGCCATATTTGAATTTGCACATGGCTATTTTATATTTTGTTTATTTCTATTGGACAAGCATTTACAATTTTATATTTTGGACATTTAGATTTTTATGTTCATCTTGCTCTTCTTATTTCAACATTAAATCAGATTATATGAAGTAACTCAGTACTTGAGTAGTCTTTTCACGAGATACTTTCTTACTCTTACTCAAGTAATTATTTGGATGACTACTTTTACTTCTACTTGAGTCATTATTATTTTAAAGTAACAATACTTTTACTTGAGTACAGGTTTTAGCTACTCTACCCACCTCTGTGGAGAAGTACTGATTGAAGCCCCTACAGCAGAATCAAAGTAGGTGGACCAAGCCTATGCTTACTGTGTGAACTAGACTTAATGTGTTCATGGCTATGGATAAAAGAGCCAGCCAAATAAATAAAATGTAATGTAGGTTACTCAGAACCTTGGTTGCTCTCCTCAAAAGCTCTTGCATTTATGTTGTTTGGAAATATGATTTTAAAATATATTGAAAAAGATGCCAGGAGTTATTTGAAGATTTTTAGGCAGTGTTCCCTAGTCAGAGTGGCAAAAGTAGGTCAGATTATCTGCACTGATATGGCCACCCTCTGCACGTCCACTCACAGGACAACATAATTTGGGAGTCAAACCTGAACGACCTGTACCAGAAGTCCAAAAAGATGTTCAAGGGCAGGGGAGAGCAGGCAGAGGTCCCAGCCATGCCTGAGGACAGAGGAGCTGGAAGAGCAGCCAGAGCACCAGGAGGAGGAGCCACAGAGAAAGAAGGATAAATAACAGTCAGAGTGATCAGAAAGAACACAAGCTTAATGGTCATGACATCACCATGGGAATGGGTGATGTATTTTTTATTTATTAAATTTTAATTTTTACCAGTTTTACCAACAAAAAAAAATGTTTATATACATTTAAGATTCAGATTAAGCGGAATCTTGGCTATTCATTATTTTATATGAGTAATTTGAATCTGTAAGTAAATTCCATGTAACACGATTCATACCATTTTTCAAATGTCTTTAAAGGTAACAGAATAAAAGTATCTTGCAATAATGGTACTAGATCAATCTCTTATGGAAGGGAGGTTGAACGTTCTGCCTGCAATGTAATCACAATGGGAGTTCCACACACAAACATGAAACAAAATTTGCATCTGGGCTCAATTTAACAAGTCATTAAACAAGGAAATATACAAAATTGGAGTACACCGAGATATTAAATCATTTCAAAAGTGCACTGACAATTCAGCGATGTTACTTTTTTACTTTAGAAGTCAGAAATGATTATGCAAACCTGACTCTGTTCATGAGCATTTGTGCCAGCACTTAAAGCTTCACCAAAATCAGTGGGGTCATTATAAAAAATCTAACCACATTTAAGGCATTATTACTCATTTCACCACAAGATAAACTCACTGTGAAATGTTTCAAATGTTAATTGGCTATTTATTGATTTGTTCGTATATTTAGGTGTCCTAAAAACGTTACAGCTGCCAGCATCCTGAGGGACTTCTACAGCCATTTCATACGTGATATGGCACCAAAAAAAATCCGAAGCTCGCTATCTTGTTTTGCTGAAATGAAATGTTATTCATTGTTGTCAATCCCTGTCTTAACATAATCTTGATTTTTCAATTCCAATTCGTCCAAGTTATGCCAAGGAAGAGGCCCCATGAAATGTTTTCTGACATTTCTAGACAGCTAAACCTCGCTTGAACAACAATATTTTTACATGTATATCTTTGCCATGGTCTTATCTACAGTGTGGTATAAAGCAGTTTAGTTTTACAAATGGGTGTTTTTTGTAATTACAGTGAAAAGGAGACATGCGCCACCTTCTGGAATCTGGATCCCCAGCAGCTAGAATAATATGCCACAGCTAGCTATGACCTGCTGCCAGTATATATGTTTTCCGGTGGCTAATTCACCAGGAAAACTCGTTTAAACATCAAGACACTTACATGTATTTCTTCGTCAAGATCTTATCTACAGTGTGGTATAAAGCATTTTAGTTTTACGAATGGGTGTTTTTGTAATTACAATGAAAAGGAGACATGCGCCACCTTCTGGAATCTGAATCCCCAGCATATAGAACAGCTACAGCTAGCTATGACCTGCTGCCCGTGTACATGTTTTCTGGTGGCACCGGGAAGTCACCGGGAAAACTTGTTTGAACAAGATCCTTGCATGTATTTCTTTGAGAATCGGTCTTTCTTGTAATGACAATGAAAAGGAGACATGCACCCCCTCTGGATTCTGAATCCCCATCAGCTCGAATAGTATTCCATAGCCAGCTATAACCTGCTGCTAGTGTATTATTTCTGGTGGCTAGGTCACCAGGATAGCTTGTTTGAACAAGAATATTTTACATTACATTACATTACAGGCATCAGACGCTCTTATCCAGAGCGACGTACAACAAAGTGTATAACCATAACCAGGAACAAGTATGACGAAAACCCTAGAGAGAAGTACCGGTCCAAGTGCAGGGAACAACTGCATAGTTCAACTTGGACCCTGAAGGTTAAACTGATTAACACTAACACAATGAGAACGGCAACAACTACTGCTTGTATTTTTTATTTTTTCTTCTTTTTTTCTACTTTTTTTTTTTTGCCAAGATCATGTCTACAGTTTGGTATAAAGGATTTTATTTTTACGTATGGGTGTTTTTTTTTATTAGGGTGAAAAGGTAGACATGAGCCTGGTTGATTCCAGTCCCCAACTGCAATGGAATTTCGAAGCCACAGGCAGACTGAAACAGACATTTTGGCTTGTATTGCATTGTGAGAGTACACCTGTCATTAAGTGACGCATCCCATAACAATACAAACCCATAAATGCAAATGGTATATTAGTTCTACAGTACGAATACCTCAGAATACTGGTTCATGTTGTTGAAAGAAAACCGATAACCCCACTCTAAAAGTCGCACAGGTGATTTGTTTCCTTGCAACCACAGTCATTACATTTTAAAAGTCATATTATAGCAAACAACTGTTATATTCTGGCAAGTTAGCGATTTATATGTTGTTATTTGATTATACTGTAGCATTTGACATTATGCATGAAGAATAAGCTGTCAAAATATATTTTCTGAAAGATCGCCAAAACAGGTTTGACCTGTCCTATCCTTTGAGTTTTCTCCATTTGGATGTCTGAAGGGCAATTACAGATCTGTTTGTTTCAGTTAAATAAAAACAATTGGAAAATTTTAAATCATTATTGTGCATAAGTAATCTCTCTAGGTTTTTATTAGATGAATAGCAGTTGCTCAAGGAGCAAATTGCATTGGTGCTGGCAGTGAATCCGGTTTGGATCAGCAGAACACTTTAATAGGTTTAGCTGTTTGTGGAACATGTAAGGAGGTGTGCATGCTGATTACACCATGTTCATCATGCAGACAGTCAAGGGAAGTATTAGTCTGTAATGCAAGAACTGAGGGACTCGCAGACTCAGAAGAAAAAAAACCCTTATTTTTAAACTCTGCCAAGACAGTGGAGGCATTGTTTGAAAAGAAGGGAGACCGGTACCATCAGCTAATCGCACAACTGGAACAAAACCCATCAGGACTCAATGGAAAAATAATGAGACTTGATTATTTGGACTAGGTTTTCTATGAATGCAAATGTAAAAAAAAACATCAAGTTAAGCTGAAAGATGGAGGTTCAGCCCTCTTTGCCTCGTAAGATCATCACAAGATTCTTAGAGTTTTCTGATGTCACTTTTTGAGCGAGTCACAATCCTGTCATACCTGTGGACAGGTCCCCCTTGTGTCCCACAGGATCTATGTCCATGCCCCCATTATTAGCACCTGATCAGTTACACACAACACAAATATGGAAGGATTTTTTAAGGGGGGTTAAATAATTCAATATTAGTATTTTAGTATCCTAGTATTTTGCTAGATTTTATCATTCAAATAAATCTATGATTGATTTTATAAAAGGAAGTCCAGCAACACCCTTAATTTCTCACACCAACCCTTCCCCATCCTTTAACTGTGTGTAACAGCATTAGATTGCTCTTGCACACTTAGGAAATAAAAAGGTGGCTGCATTCTAATCACACACACCTTTTTTACGTACCCAGAGTTGTGAGGACCATTTTCTACCCACTGAGAAAAATAATCAAAAACAACATCCTCCCTCTCTCCCTTAAACATTTCACTGATCTGAAAGGATTACTGATCAACATGGTGGGGTTTCTGCCCCAGTGTCCATATATACTCTACAGATCAGTGGACAGGCCGAACATACAGTTCCTGGATACATCCCTGCCCTAGATAAGGTCATTTTTGTTGGTTATTCAGTTAAAACACTTTGTGGAATTCATTTTTATTGTATTGTTTTAAAAACCCACATTTTAGGGACATTATAGGGGTATTTGTAAAAGTGTTAGTCACGTTCTTCACCAGAACTCCCAGACCTTTCACACATTTTTAAAACATGTTTATCCTCCAGTTTCCTGATATCTGAATCCATGGTAAACAGACACAGAAAGTTGCGATTCCCCTTGAACTTTTGTGCAAATACTAAACGTGTGCCATTGTTGAAAAGACACCTTCCATACACAACACAAAACATACCAATAGCTCTCTGTATGTGGCATTGCACAAAAACCTCAACATGTATGAGAAAACAACAACAAAAAAATAACGATTCACCTACACATTATGGTTTAGACACAGGGGTTTGAACCAATCTTTAGCTATTAGTAGTTAGGAGTCATTTACAGTAGAGATTCAGGACAAAAAAGGGGTTGTAATCAGTATGGGCCAATAGTAGCTTAATGCAATCTCATTGGTATTGCTCCAATGCGAAGATAATATCTGATCAAGTAGGCCGATGATATCACAAACATGCAAGAGGGGTGACACATTCAATGTAGTGCTGATGCTGGAAAGTGAGTGGAAAATATCATGCTAAAAGTAGCAATCATCTGAACCCAATTTTAAATGCACTTACCTACCCAGTCTCAGTAGTGCTGTCGTCTGCTGAAAAAAGTTAACTAGTTGAAACATTTTAAATAAAATATTCTGTAGTTTTCCTTCACTATGTGTTACATTATGCTATAATGTAAACAAGTGCTCTAACCATTGTAAACTCCAAGGGTAGCAACATCACCGATTGGTCTGTGGCCGAAACTGGGCTGCATTTTTGAAGCTCACTTCCTTGTCTTGTTGAGAGACATTGCTCACTAGCGCCAGTGTGGTTGGCTCCAGCCATGCATTTTAATGCAAGTCAATGGTAACAATACGGTAAAAATACAAAGTCAATCATTTTTTTTCCACAAGAAAAAGTAGTCGCAATAGATGTTTTTTCTATAAACTTCATCTCCCCACATAGCGATTTATTAAGTTACTGTGCTATTTGGACACTATGGTAATATTTTGTAGACAAATCAGTTTCTCATGCGCTTAGTGGACGACCAGACTCTCTGGCTCCAATTTGTACAACATGGCAGCAATCATGAACTGCACCTCCTGGGCTTCAGAACGCTGTTCACCAAGCCCATGAAGAGTCAACGGGTGACTTTGCCCATGTTTTTCTACAGTCTATGGTTTGAAATACCTGCATCGCAGACTCCTCCCTAGCGGTTTCAGACTTCTTCCAGCAGGCCAATCGAGGCAAAATGCTGCTTTGCATAAATCCCAGACCTTTTGTGCTACACAAAAATGTCCCATTCTGGCCTTTGTCTTTCAGTTGAAGTTTTTAACTTATTTTTTTACATTTTGGTTTATTAGATTGAGAGCAAGGAGAGGATACCACAATCTAGCCTCAACGTCTGGACAACCCATATCTGATTGGCTGTAGCCATTATCCAATCAGTACGGGGTGATATGATTCTCTCTCTGCGTAGCCACACCCACTCAGTACTGGCTTTTCCTCCTATTGGCCAGCTATCCTTGTCCAAAACAAGAACAGGGCTTCTGGCTTTTTGATTTAAACTTTGCAAATATCAAAAGAACAGTAATTTAAAGCAACAGACAACTTGCATATAATATCCTCCATAATAAATACATTACATTATGTGAATCTGAGTCTTTCACAAAAATATTGGATTTTACATAATGCTGCATTTAATGTATATTTATATTTTTGTGGCTTACATTATTTTTGTTGTCCTTCTGAGTCATGAGAGAAGGCATGACAAAACCAGCTGAGTCTCTGATTGGCTGATGCAGCCATAAAAAGATTATCCAATCCAGATCTTTTTAATAGTTCCAAACCCTTATACCTGTGTGAAAACATGACTGGCTATCTTATAATACTAATGGGAGATTTTACCAACAGGTCTATATATATATTCATATAAAATAACATTAAAAAATAAAAATCATTTTTCCCCTGGAAAAGGCAATCTCTGTAAAAATACAACTCATCCATTACAAGTTGTTTCCTCAGTTGGTTACAATCAAATTACGAACCAATCCATCGTCTCTCTCTACCCAAGAGTTCCACCTTTTCTGCATCTCTCCCCATCCAAAGTCTCCCTGACATGCTTGTGCATTTCTAACAGAGGATGGTGATTGATGGTTGGTTATCACAGCAGCAGAGGCCTTAGAAGTCCCCTTCCTTGGACACTGCGGTCTGTTGAACAGCCAAGCCAAAAATATTTTTACTCCTGTGCAGATTATTTCTTAGTATGAATCAATTATAAATTTATGTTATAAAATAATTTCTGAATATATGTTCTTTTAGACCCATTTGCCACACCCACAAAGTTTCGCTGATGTCTGACTGGCTGGCTGAGCAATGCTTCTTTTCAGTTGTTATTGGTTTCCTAGGCCCAAAACGTTTGTTTAAATGAATGAAAGTGCAGAGGTGTGCGGCAAAGTTCCCATCCGTGGGCTTGTCAGTCAATCACAGACAGTATAAACTGTCACTCATGCTTGGAGGTGAAAGTAGCAACGGAACTTTTCATTCGTCTCACATCTTTCTCTTTTGTGAGAGGGTGGTGAGCTGTGAATTCCCCACTCCCTCATTGGTGCAAACAGCTGCCTGTCAATCAGACCGAGATCTCATAGGTGGTTCCCCCGACGCCTGTCACCTTTTTCACCCCACCCCCCTGCTTATGGGTGGGGCTCAGCTGGGAAGAACTGTGATTGGCCAGGCCCGGGCGGGCAGAGCAGCTTATTGGCTGGGAAGGAGGAGGGAGGGAGGGGTGGGCGGATTTTGGCTGCCCGTTTGTCCGGCTATATGGCTTCATCTGAATCTCAGCCCTTCAGAACACAGACAGGCAGGAGAGAGGGATGAGGGAATGGAGGAGAAATAGTGAATGGGGAAGGGAGGGAAAAACAAAACAAACCTGGTTTTTATGGGGTATATTACTCCTGCCAAGACACACCCAGAAAAACTTGGGGGTATTGCTGTTAGTACGGGACAGGTTTACATTCAGGTTTTTTTCCATTTACTTAATCTAGAACTGATAGGGCTCATCCACACACTGCAACAGTGCCTTAAAGGGTAATTACACCCTAGATCACTTTTTTATGCTGTAAACATGTTTGTATGCCTACTTTAAATTGAAACATTTTAATCAATGCCATTATTTCAACATTTCTAAAATAATATAATTTTATTAGAAAAAACTGGTTGCAAACATCTTGGTGCTGCCTTCTAACATTTGAAAAATGTTTTCTGCATTCCAATCTGGCCCTGCCCCAATCGTGATATTTGACTACTTCTTTGCAGATACTATTACGTCATGTAGATGTCAATCAAGATATCCAGCTGGAAAATTATTGCCCCCCACAAATTCATCCGTTTACTTTTTAATATGAGGAAACACTGCCGACACCTGATTGGTGAGATTGGTTACAGCCCAACGCTTTTCAAACTGGAGAAACATGACGGCCTGTTCGTAAACTATAATATTCCACCTAAACAGTCCACTAAAATATGTTTCTGAATACATTAGAGTCAAGAAATAGGTAATTGCTTAATCTTGGTTCACATTTGATGTGCAAAGTCTAGTTTGACAGTTTGATCTGAGTTTCATGAGCCAGGTACCACTACGCTGTACAAATTATTAGCACATAGAATACTTTATGCAAATGAGATGGACACACCTACTCCACCCACCCCAGGATGCATTTTTCAGAATTGTGTAGTAGGCAGAGCCAGGCTGAAACAGTGAGTACAATTGCTCTTTAAACAGGATGTGCCACACAGCAGCCCTCGTTTAGGGATTTACATAATAAATTCTTATCCACACAATATACTTACATTTACATGCTATCAATTTATACAACTGGATATTCACAGAAGGTTAAATATTTTCAGCTCAAGTGTGAGGCAGCAGTGCCCCATCTGAGAATCAAACCTGCAACCTCTATGTTACCAGGCCAATTCCCTAACCAGTGCACTACAACTCCCTGCCATTTGCTTTAACTTCACTGAAACATCCAACATAAACATCTTCATTAGCCCATTTGGCTCAATTATTACAGTCTTGACTGCTTCTTCAGTACACCCAGAAGTTAGAACCAATAAAATCTAACGCTAAAAGACAAGCTGCAAAATTATCAATCAGCAAAACAGAATTTATTTTGCAGTGAGAGGCCACAGTGAGGTCGTCGACTGCAGTACCATTTAACTGTAACTGACTTCAAAATATTACAAAAGGAGGTTGTTCTCTAATGTAAAGTAAAAGCAATTATAAATGGAAAAACAGCCTGGCTTAATGTGAGATGGAACCTTCCCAGACAGAATCAGATAGACAAACTGACAGACACACACAGTGCAACCAGTATGGGAGGAATGAAAGCACAGAAAAGAGAATGAGAGAGGTAGAGATAGAGAGATTGATACAGAGAGAGAGAGAGACAGAGGAAGACACAGGCAGCCGGAGCAGATGCAGGCAGTCGGAGTGATACTGAGAATAACTGAGCGATGCTGAGAGTAACAGAGTAAGAAAGACAGAAACACTCACAGAAGGCAGGGAGAGGGAATATCGCCTGACGCTGCACACAGCGCTACTCACTTTGGAGCCTGGGTCCCACTGCTGCCACCAGCGGCCGGCCACTTCCTGCCCCGGCTAGGGGGCGGGCCCTCGCTATAAGACTGAGACTTTCCCAGAGGGGGGTGGGGCATGCTGCCAGGGGAAGAGGGGGTTTGGGGGGGGGCATCAGGAGAGCCCAGGGAGTGGGTGCGATGTGGATGGAGGTAAGGTTGGGGTTCAGACAGGAGCGGAGCTTGGGAGTGACGGGGAGGTCTGGATTGGCAAGTGGGCTGAGGAGGGGGTCGTGGATCCTGCAGCAGGCACTCTTTCTCCGGAGGGGGTGGTGGCGGGCTGGAGGGGCGCAGGAAAGACTTGGGGGTGGAGGATAGGAGGGCAGCGGAAGCCTGGTGCAGCTCCGGGTCACGCTGGTGGGCGATCTGGGCGGAGAGGTATGGTGAGCTGTACCCCAGCACCTGGGGGGGCGTGCCAGAGGGGTGTGGGTGGGTGTTTGGCGGGGGCAGCTCGGGTGCCGCAGACTCAAACTCCGGACTTTCCGAGGGGGTCAGCAGGCTGTCGTACGATAGGCTGCCATTTTGAGGCGTCTGATTGGCTAGGCTTTTGTAGCTGGTAGAGGTGGTGCCTTCGGAAAGGAGTGTGCCCAGTGTGTTGTGGGCTGTGTGTGTGGAGCGCATGCTGGAGGACAGTGAGGCGTCACCCATCAGGGGGTCAGTGAATGAGGGGTAGGACTGCCCCCCCAGGGAGTAACCTGAGAGGGCGGAGCTGGGCCCCCCTGCACCACCTTTCTCCCTATCCCTCCGTTGGCACCCTTCCAAACTGGGCTCAGAGCGATAGCTGGGCTTCTGACTGGACTGCAGGATAGAGGTAGTCTCGTTCAGACTGTCCCCCCGACTCATCTGAGCAGTGAGCGACAGGGAGAGAGCGAGGGGGAGGAGAGAAAGAGGGGGAGAGAGGAGAGAGAAGGAATGAGACAAAGCTGATGTTACAATACTCTACAAGGTCAACAAGCAGAGGCAATATGGGGATGCAACAATGACACACACACATGTATACATGCACCTGCCCACACACACACGCAGCAGGACAACGAAGGGGAATAGAGGGAATTTGAGGGGGGGGGGGGGGATTCTAGTTAGGCTTAATCCTGGTCAGGGTAAAAACACAATTACAATCACATAATCTCACAACGAGACACCCCACTAGCATCCTGCCTATACCTGCCATCGTTCACATCAGCTGTATGCCACTAAAAACAGGCTGCGAGCACCATTCACATATGCACACACATAGACACACATGCCTGCACACACACATACCAGTAACTAGCATGCATGCACACACGCGCATACTTGCACCCATACATGCACCCAACTGCAACTAACACGCACACACACTCATGCACACATACGCACACACGCTCATACATACCTCTAACTAATACAGACATGTACACACACCTGTAACACACATACAAAGATCTACCTCTGTCTAACAATACCAACATGTCATGAAAGCACTCTGAGACTCGCACAGGCCTGAACACTGTGCTGGATGCTCCACTGTCAAATATACGAAAACAGATAGTCCTTAGAACCGTATGGGTTTAACTGAGCTTTTGCAAAATTGCTGAAGTCTAAGCGTGCGATAATCCACAGGCCTTTCAGAGAAAGCCGGTGGCCGGTGGGTGCTGATAAGGTCAGCTGAGATTCTAGCCAATTTTTATTTTTCTCCTGTCTCCCAAGTTGTACATAGCATTGTGGTAAAAAAAAAATTTAAATATCATGTACATGTACACGTACACACTCACACACATGCACAATACATAATTACACTTGTTGCTCAACTGAGTGCCAATGACTGACCAAGAAAATAAAGACAAAAAGTGAACAAGCTTAAAAAGGAAAAACACTGAAGGACAAAACCAAAAAGAAACACTCAGTCAAGAACAGTCTTTTAACTCAATTAAAACATTAAGAAGAAATACAGTCCGTTCAAATCCAGAGAGAAAGAGGACATAGAGATACTGCCAGTTACAGCTAGAAAAATAAGAATAACTAAATTCAATGTACAGTTCTGGAGGGCCACAGCATCTGCAAGTTTAACTCCAATCTTGGAGGCCCACAGTGTCAGCAGATTTAATTCCAGTCCTGGAGGGCCGCAGTGTCTGCATGTTTAACTCCAATTATGGAGGGCCACAGTGACTGCAGGTTTAACTCCAGTCCTGGAGGGTAACAATGCCTGCAGGTTTAACTCCACTGATGTAAAGGAAACCACAAAAGGTAGTCGAATTTTCACTCTTCCAGGACTGTAAAATTAAAAAAAACCTTGCCGACAAATTCAAGCCACTAATATCCACACGCACTGTACACACATAATTAGCACAGATAACACACAGCTGCTGAGACAAGCTGTTCTTCTTTCAGACAATGTAAAAATGCAGATGTTAATTTCACAAAACTTTAATGGCTGTGTGTGTGTGTGTGTGACCTTGTTAGAGCATGTGACAGCTGTGTGTACAGTTGAGGCCAAAAATTTACATACACCTAGGCTAAAGACATTCAGACTCAATTTTTCACAACTCCACACATTTCATGTTACCATACATTTCCTGTGTTAAGTCAATTAGGGTATCTACTTTATTTCCATAAGAGGTAATTTAAAAATAATAGGTGAGACAGATTTATTTCAGCTTTTATGTACTATATCAGATATATTCAGTGGGTCAAAAAATCTGATATAGTACATACAAGTTTTAGTATTTGGTGGCATTGCCTTTTAATTGCTTAAATTGAATCAAACGCATGGGGTAAGGAGTTGGTCTTGTAACCTAAAGGTTGCAGGTTCGAGGCCCCGCTAGGTCGCTGCCGTCATACCCTTGAGCAAGGTACTTAACCTGCAGTGCTTCAGTATATATCCAGCTGTATAAATGGATGAAATGTAAATGCTATGTAAAAATCTGTGTAAGTCACTCTGAATAAGAGCGTCTGCCAAATGCCTGTAATGTAATGTAATGGGTAGCCTTCCACAAGCTTCTCACAATACTTTGCCGGAATTTTTGCCCATCCCTCCTGACAGACCTGGTGTAACTCAGTCAGGTTTGTGGGCCTTCTCGGACACGCCTTTTCAGTTCAGTCCACAAATTTTCTGTGGGATTCAGGTCAGGGCTTTGTGATGCCCACTCCAATACTTTCACTTTGTTGTCTTTAAGCCATATTGTTACAACTTTGGAGGTATGCTTAGGATCACTGTCCTGCTGGAAGACCCAGTTACGACCAAGTTTCAACTTTCTAACTGATGTCTTGAGGTGTTGCTTCAGTATTTCTAGATAATCCTCCTTCCGCATGATGCCATCTATTTTCTGAAGTGCACCAATCCCCTTTCCAGCAAAACACCCCCACAACATGATGCTGCCACCCCAATGCTTCAGAGTTGGGATGGTGATCTTTGAATTAAAAGCCTCATCCTTTTTCCTCCATACATAGCGCTGATCATTATGACCAAACAGCTCAATTTTGGCTTCATCTGACCAGCGAACACTCCAAAAGGCTAGGTCTTCATCCTGGTGATCACCTGCAAACTTCATTCTGGCTTTTTTATGCCTGTCTTGGAGTAGGGGCTTCTTCCTTGCACAACAGCCTTTCAGGCCATGGCAATGTAGGATTCTCTTAATAGTGGATGTAGATACTTTGGTACCTGATGCCTCCAACTCCTTCACCAGTTCCATTGTTGTTGACTTCGGGTTCAGCTGAACCTTTCGGACCAAAGTTCATTCAGCACTGGGAGTAAATTTGTGCCTCCTTCCTGAACAATGCAGTGTCTGTGTGACTTTTATATTTGCATACAATTGTTTGTACAGATGCTCGTGGTACCTTCATTTGCTTGGAAATTGCTCCTAAGGAGGAACTGGACTTGTGGAGGTCCACAATTTTTTTTCTGAGGTCTTGGCTGAGTTGCTTGGATTTTCCCATCGTATCAAGGGCAAGAAGGCAGTGGCTTTAAAGGTAGGCCCTTAAATACAGCCACAGGTGCCAATTAACTCCTGATCATGACAATTAGCCAATCAGAATGCCCTAATTGACTTGACAAAAGAAATGTATGGTAACATGAAATGTGTGGAGTTGGAATGTCTTTAGCCCAGGTGTATGTAAATTTTGGCCTCAACTGTATGTGAAGGCTGTGTGTGTTACCTCAGAGTGTGTGAGGGCTGTGTGTGTGCGTGTGCTTGTGGGTATGTGAAGGCTGTGTGTGTGTTACCTTGTTAGAGTATGTGACGGCTGTGTGTGTGCGTGTGCTTGTGGGTATGTGAAGGCTGTGTGTGTGTTACCTTGTTAGAGTGTGTGAGGGCAGTGTGGTTTTTCCCTGGGCTTCTGTGGGTGGGTCTGTACTTGTACATAGTTGGGGTGGCAGGGTTTTCATTCAGCAGGCAGCTCTCTGTGAGAAAAAACAGTTTAACCACTTAGCGCACACCCTCTAATGGTCGTCATGCCGGTGTGCCTAGATTGTTCAACTCATTCATTGCTCCTGCAACCAAAGTATGAGTTGAAAACAGAAAGGCTTTGTTTTAGTTTCATTAGTAGACAATGCACAACAACTATGCCGAATACGGAGTTCCGCAGCGCCACCATTGTCGCTCTGGTCGTTAATTTACAAGCACCCCCTCCCTCCAGTCTCATCTGCAACTACACCCCCCACCCTTGACATAATGGACAATATTGTCTATCTGGGCATTCATAAAAATATTCTTTCACCACTCAAAAATCGTATTCCATCACAGCAACAAGATAAACCCAACAATAGCCCTAAGGTATGACAATACAGTAGTAAAAATGCTGCTCACTGAATAACGAAATAAAGAAAACAAAGTTTTAAAAATGATACCATGTCATTCTACAGTCAATATCTGGGACTAAATATTGAATAAATATACAAACTTACCATTGGTTTTACACATAGAGATGTCTGTTTTGAAAGTGAGTGGTCATATATTGTTTTGGATAATTGTTTGTGAAATGCATGTGCATTTGTGATGACTGGGTACCTTCCAAAATAGCTATGTGTAATACCACACGTTGTTTACCATGTTGTCACCCTTTTTAGTACAGTCTGGCTTGATCGACAATGAATCAATCCAATAGGTGACAGAATAAGCTTTCTAACGATGTATAACATCTAATTTTAATAGCGTTTTATAGCTCGGCGTACCTGAAGGTTTTCTCATAATAGCATTCACTCTGTGGTAGCAGTAAAAGAAACAACGAAACGTTATCAATGATTTTCGTAATTTACTGGGAAATATTATTATTATTGAGGACTTCTGAGCATAGCTAAGCCATATGTTTGCTGATTGACCTAACAGACATGGTTTTCTGGAGTAAGACAGAACAGGAGAGAACGACAGGATTGATTTACTATCTCTGTCTCCATCTCCATCACAGATAACATTTCAGCATCGCTATATAAGTATTACTGCTCAAAATATTTATACGTTATTTTTGAAAGTGAGTGTCTTTAAATAGGTTAGTGGTAATTTTATAATGAGGATATTTCACAATGTAATGTAAGTGTCCGTTAGCAGCTTCATAGTTTTTGTGTTTCATGCACCAGATATGACGGGAAATTTGGAACATTGCCAAAACGTGGTGGACGGTTGTTGTCTCATCCCCATTCAAGAAAACATTACATACTGTAGAGTACAGAAATACATACGAGAGTTCATTATTACACATTTAGGTTTAGGTACTGTACCACATTTTGTGACAATGTTTTTGCATTATTTTTATCCAATATCAATGTTTCATCTTAAACCTTCATAAGAGGCTTATTTATATGCTTTATAATGGACTAAAAGTATTTTATCCATTTTTGGAGAGATTTGGATATGTATCTGGACCCCTAGAAATTCACTGTACTCACAGAAAACAGTAATTCCCACTTCAGAATGATGCAACAGTGAGTTTCTTTAGTCAAAACAGTTGATTTGTAGTGAAATACTTAATTATATTGTGATTTACAGCAATGCATAATTTAGACATTTTGGATAGATTTGGAGACCCTGGGTACACTGTTTAGTTTTTGCTTCATAGATCTTTAGTTGTTCTACATATCCACCCTTAGATTTTATGAACTTGTGGTCAAGGAGTTTTTGATCCAGGACATATATAGCTTACCCTGCTATATATTTGTAATCTCTCAGTATTTCATTGCAAACTAAAAAAGAACAAATATTTGATTTTTTGTCTTGAAAATTGCATTTGTGGCTATTTATTTCTTCCAAAATTATGAATATAAATTAATCTAAGTTAGTATTGTAAATGGTACAAATGTCTTGCTTCATTTAAGCCATTTTTCAAGTCTCTGTGGTGTTCACATCAGATGTTATAAAGCTTTAAATAGGGTACCCCCTAAAAGGGCAAGGATTGGCCAGATTGGGCATGTGCACTAAGGGGCTAATACAGGAACCAAGCCCCACCCCCCCATTCTGCACTGGACACACTGCATCCCAACCCTCTCTGTACGCACCCTCGGTGTTCCCCATGGATAACTGCCCCCGGGGCAGATCGGGGTATCGGAACTCTGGTTTGGTTGGAGGAGGGGGCTCTGCATCAGCAGACTGGCTTTCCATCATGTCCAGGCTGCTCTTAGATGGCGAGCTATGCCGGTCTGCCTGGATACCGTTGTCCTGGACTTTGGTATCCGAGTGCTGAGGCCTGAGGAAAGGAGGCTGAACCACCACAGCCTGGGGCTTCCTGCTGTGACGCAGGTACCTGCAATGCACATATACCTCACTAATATACACACACTCGTAACAAATACACACACACGCCTTTAACTAATACACATACACACAAACACCTTTAACACACCACCAAAAAGACTGCAGTGGCATACACACAGATGGACAGACAGACCTGGGAGCCTGAGAGCTGCACAGCACATGACAGACATTCCTCCAACAGCCGTTAGTGAAGGGGTTCACCCCCCCTCTGAACTTCCCCGTCACCTGGGGGGTGGGAAGAGAATACTTTTGTGTTTGTGAATTTATTGTACTTTGGCAACACAGTTTTTCACACCGATAAATAAATACTGAAATTCAGTAAATTTCAATGGAAGGACAGCGGGAAAGAGAGTGTTGTTAATTTCCCTCAGATGAGATTCCATACTGCAGATTACAGTGTGGGCAGAGAGGTGGGGTTAAATGGGTCATATCTGCAGGTTTATGAAGCATTTTTACATACTGACTCCTTGGGTGTCCCCAGAATCCCTCAATCATAATTCTCTGAGCTTTCAGACACACACACACACACACACACACGCACATGTGCACACGCACACAGAGCCTTCAGAAAGTATTCAGATCCCTTCAATTTTTCCACATTTTGTTATGCTACAGCCTTATTCTAAAATTGATTAAATTCATTTTTATTCTCAATCTACACACAATACCGCATAATGAGAAAGCGAAAACAGGTTTTTAGAAAATTTAGCTTATGTAATAAAACTCTGAAATATCACATTTATGACACTAAAAATTGAGCTCAGGTGCATCCTGTTCAAATTGACCATACTTTAGATGTTTCTACAGCGTTATTTGAGTTCACGTGCTAAATTCAACTGATTGGACATGATTTGGAAAGGCACACACCTGTCTATATACGGTCCCACAGTTGACAGTGCATGTCAGAGCAAAAACTAAGCCATGAATCGAAGGAATTGTCCATAGACCTCTGAGATAGGATTTTGTCGAGGTACAGATCTGAGGAAGGGTACAGAAAAATTTGTGCAGCATTGGAAGAAGTTTGGAACCACCAGGACTCTTCTCCTAGAGCTGGCCGCCCGGCCAAACTGATCAATCGTGGGAGAAGGGCCTTGGTCAGGGAGATGACCAAGAACCCAATGCCCACCTGAGCTACAGAGTTCCTCTGTGGAGATAGGAGAACCTTCCAGAAGGACAACCATCTCTGCAGCACTCCACCAATCAGGCCTTTATGGTAGAGTGGCCAAACGGAAGCCACTCTTCAGTAAAGGGTACATGACAGCCCGCTTGGAGTTTACCAAAAAGGCACCTAAAGGACTCTCAGACCATAAGAAACAAGATTCTTTGGTCTTATGAAACCAAGATTGAACACTTTGGCCACAATGCCAAGCGTCATGCCTGGAGGAAACCAGGCATCGCTCATCATCTGGCCAATACCATGCCTATGGTGAAGCATGGTGGTAGCAGCATCATGCTGTGGAGATGTTTTTCAGCAGCAGGAAATGGAAGACCAGTCAGGATTGAGGGAAAGATGAACAGAGCAAAGCACAGAGAGATCCTTTATGTAAACCTGTGCCAGAGCGCTCAGGACCTCAGACTGGGGCCAATGTTCACCTTCCGATAGGACGACCCTAAACACAAAGACAAGACAATGTAGGAGTGGCTTCGGGACAAGTCTGTGAATGTCCTTGAGTGGCCCAGCCAGAGCCTGATCGAACATATCTGGAGAGACCTGAAAATAGCTGCGCAGCAACACTCCCCATCCAACCTGACAGAGCTTGAGAGGATCTGCAGAGAAGAATGGGAGAAATACCCCAAATACAGCTGTGCCAAGCTTGTAGCGTCATACCCAAGAAGACTGGAGGCTGTAATCGCTGCCAAAGGTGCCTCTACAAAGTTCTGAGTAAAAGGACAGAATACTTAAGTTAATGTGATATTTCAGTTTTTATTTTGAATAAATTTGCCAAAATTTCAAAAAACCCTTTTTCATTTTGGGGTATTGTGTGTAGATTGATGAGAATAAAAATTAATTTCATCCATTTTATAATAAGGTTGTAACGTAACAAAATGTGGAAAAAGTGAAGGGGTCTGAATATTTCCGTATTTCCACTGTACATGCTCATGCACACACAAACTCATGGAGACGCACACGCACACACCTGTTCATTGGTGGTCCTGCCACGAGCCACTAGCACAATGTGGAAGCCAGTCAGCCCTGATACTGGAATGAAGAAGAGGCCGGCCACACACATCACAGCCATACTGAAAGAGTGAAGGAGCAGAGCCAAAATGTATACAGAGATAAACAAACATAGATAGATCCATAGACAGAGATCTACAGGTTAATTTCTTATAGCCCCAATCAGACACCGGCATCTAAAAATAGCATTCTATTAAATTATTGCTTTCATTGGTCTCTGATTCAAAATGCACTGCTGTAACACCTACACAGCTGCAAAGTGCAGACTCTTCGCACTCGATCGGTAGAGATAACAAAAGAAATAACAAGGCAGTCCCCTTCCCCAAACTGACACCCCAGGCTGATGATTGTGGTATTTTGTAATCCAATAACTGTCCGCAACAAATCAAAAAACTGCTAATCCTACAGTGATGGTATTGATATCGCTAAAATCCCCCTCTGGTCTCTAAGCAATCAATCGGCTCTTTGCATATAAGCTAGCAAAAGTCACTATTCATTATTTCTATTCGTGTTATTTCCATTGAGCTGAAAGCATTTTGAAAATGAGCATTTCTATGTATGTAAATAGAATGTCAAACACGAAAAGTTCTGATTTTCTAAAAAAGCAACTTCTTACCTTACACACCTAAACAAATTCTCAATTAGACATTCTAGTGCCGGGTAAATTACCTAAAAGCAAGCTACTACTACCCTCTCTAAGATCTACCTATCGTAACGTTTGCCCCTGCTTGAAAACCCTGTTACAGTAATCATACATTATCGTGCTGTTCAAGCTCATTTACACAGCTTTCAAACGTAACTTACAGCTTCCTTCTAGCTGAAATTACAGCTTGGATGTTTTACTATGTACCGACTTACTTTCACTTTGCGTTTTCACATAGCACATGAGAGGAAGCTTAGCACACAATTTATTGGAGCTTTGTTTACCGGTAAATGCTTGCATAAAAGACACTGCAGTATTGATAAAAGGCACTGTATTGTAAATTGTTTAAGATTAGATTTTATATTTGAGTCAATTTCTTCCTAGAGACCTCTCACTCTGTAGTGATCAGGTTTGCTTCTGAAAAAGCCTGATTTACAGCAGTCTGGCTAATTGCAGGTCACAGCACTTAGATACAATCAAACCACTTAGTTTTACCTTGCTACGTGAATGTAGTTTGTGTGTTAACTAATCATGAACATAATATGGACACAATTTATACACAGAAGCTCTCCAAAAAGACAGAAACAGCATTTGACTGAAATACAGTGCAGTCAAACAGAGAGAATGGGTAAATAAAAAATATTTGTTTTGTGTGCGGGTACCACCCTCAATGGAATTAGCACCTGGACGTGGAATATGACTGGAAAAAAAATATGGAGAGGTTTTCGGGAAATTTGGGCCCAGTTTTGGAAAAACGCATGTTAAATTTTACTGCTTTGTTCAATCCACTTCAACCTTTTTTCCTGGTGTTGTATACATCATAGGGTTCGATTGGGGGAAAAAAATCTTGATTTGTCCAGTATCAGAAGTGCATAAAACCATTGCAGAATAAAGAAGATACAAAGCGATTTTTGGATATCTTTGTTGTTTTTCAGAATAAATATGTCCTGTATGTTTAAGGGGTTAAATAAGAGAACCACAGGGAGGCTGAGAGGGAATCATAGACTGACAGAGTGAGCGAGAGACAGACAGACGGGAATAAGGTGTAGGATACGTGACGGCAGAGTGCACACGGTCCAGCTGCTGGGTGTGGAACAGGATGAAAAGCAGGCCGAAACCAAACACAGCAATGATGTGCGTTGTCAGCGACAGCAGGAACAGGAAGAAGTAACGGTAATTTCTCCTGCCGATGCAGTTATTCACCCATGGACAGTGATGGTCAAAATCCTGCAAGAGAGGGAGAGAGAAGGAGGGAGGGGGAGAAGGGAAAAAGGGCAGGGTACATTTATATGCTACTTCATGTTAAAATACAGGGGTTGCTAGGTGGTTCATCTTATGGCACTGATGGTCCCTACAGACTGGTATCAAATCCAGACCATTGCAGGAATGACTGTGGTCAGCAGCCCCGCCGGGCAATACACAATTGCCGACAGCATAACTCTGGAAAGGGAAGGTTTCAGTTGGCTGGGGTGGCAGCATCCCATAATATTTGTGTAGCCCTTCTATATCAGTTGTGTAGTGTTTGAATCATGGTTGTGTTGCGATTGTATGGCGGTTGTCTAGCATTTCAATGATGGTTGTGTATCGTTTGTATGGCAGGTGTATAGTGTTTGTATCGCAGTTGTATCGTGGTTGTGCAGCATTTGTATAGCGGTTGTGTAGCGTTTGTATCTGGGTTGCATAGTGGTACCTCTACACAGTTGTCACAGACGGAGCAGTGAGAGCAGCGGGGGGGTCTGTAGAAGCGGCAAGTGGAGCACCACTTCATCCGCACCTGGATGCCACGGATCTCCACAGTCTTATAGAGTGGGGCACGGAAATCATCCTCCTTATCCTCATCTTCCTCCGCTAGCAAAAATACACAGCCATTAGCAAGTTTACTCTCCTTTGGAAGCATACAAACACAGCCGAGAGCACAGTCCCTCTGATAGCATGAAGACACAGCAATTAGCAGAGTTTCCTCTGCATCCCCAAGCACAGATACAGCTGCTATCACAATCTCCTCTATCCGGAAGCACTGAAACACAGCATTTAGTAGTCTCCTCTCTGTCTCCAAGCACACAAACACAGCCATTTGCACAGCCTCCTCTCTGTGAGCAGAGACCCTGCTGTTAGCACAGTCTCCTCCCTGTCCGCTTCCAGAGACACAGGTTTTAGCAGGCTTCTCTCCATTCTCTAGAACAGACAGTTGTTAGCATGGTCTCCTCTCCGTCCTTTAGCATAATGGCACAGCCATTAACAGTCTCCTGTCCATTCTCCACAACAGAGAGACAGCTGTTAGCACAGTTTCCTCTCCATCTGCTGGCAGACACACAGCCGTTAGTATAATCTCCATTCTGTCTGCTAGCACAGAAACACAGCCATTAGCACTGTCTCCTGTCTATCTGCTTGCACAGAGGAACAGCTGTTAGCAGTGTCACCTCCCTCTGCAAGCACAGAAATACAGCTGTTAGCAGCCTCCTCTCCCCCTGCTAGCACAATCTCCTCTCCGTCCACTAACATAGAAACACTGAATTTAACCGCCTCCTATCTGTCCCAATGCACAAAAACATAGCCGCTAGTAGTTTTTTCTCTCCCTGCTAGCACAGAAACACAACGTTTAGCACAGTCTTCTCTCTCCACTAGCACAGATACAGCTGTTAGCACAGTCTCCTCTCCCTTCGCTTGCAGAGACATAGCATTTCCACATCTCCTCTCCATTCCCTAGCACAGACACAGCCATTAGCATTCCTGTTTTTGTCCACTAACAAAGACACAGCTGTAAGCAGTCTCTTCTAGGCCCTCAAACACAACAACCCAGCCGTTCGCAGTCTGTCCTTTGTCCGCTAGGTTAGCAGTCTCCTCTCCATCTGCTAGTGGTGCCAGAGCCACTAGCAGTCTCCTTTCCATATACTAGCACAGAAACACAGCTGTTAGCACTGTGTCTTCTCTGTACACTAGCACACAGCCTCCTCCCTGTCTGCTAGCACAGAAACACAGCTGTTAGCACTGTGTCCTCTCTGTACACTAGCACACAGCCTCCTCCCTGTCTGCTAGCACAGAAACACAGCTGTTGGCACTGTGTCCTCTCTGTACACTAGCACACAGCCTGTCCTCCTCCCTGTCTGCTAGCACAGAAACACAGCTGTTAGCACTGTGTCTTCTCTGTACACTAGCACACAGCCTCCTCCCTGTCTGCTAGCACAGAAACACAGCTGTTAGCACTGTGTCCTCTCTGTCCACTAGCACACAGCCTGCCCTCCTCCCTGTCTGCTAGCACAGAAACACAGCTGTTGGCACTGTGTCCTCTCTGTACACTAGCACACAGCCTGTCCTCCTCCCTGTCTGCTAGCACAGAAACACAGCTGTTAGCACTGTGTCTTCTCTGTACACTAGCACACAGCCTCCTCCCTGTCTGCTAGCACAGAAACACAGCTGTTAGCACTGTGTCCTCTCTGTACACTAGCACACAGCCTCCTCCCTGTCTGCTAGCACAGAAGCACAGCTGTCAGCACTGTGTCCTCTCTGTACACTAGCACACAGCCTCCTCCCTGTCTGCTAGCACAGAAGCACAGCTGTCAGCACTGTGTCCTCTCTGTACACTAGCACACAGCCTCCTCCCTGTCTGCTAGCACAGAAACACAGCTGTCAGCACTGTGTCCTCTCTGTACACTAGCACACAGCCTCCTCCCTGTCTGCTAGCACAGAAACACAGCTGTTAGCACTGTGTCTTCTCTGTCCACAAGCACACAGCCTGCTATTCTCCCTGTCTGCTAGCACAGAAACACAGCTGTTAACGTGTCGCCCCTCAGTCCTCTAACACAGAAACACAGCCCTTAGCACAGTCTCCTCTTCGTCTGCTAGCACATACGCAGCTTTTAGTACAGCAGAGATTTTCCAGGCTCAAAATAGGGCTTAGGCGGTGACTTTGTGTGGAACAAATTGAGGTCAGTCCAGCATTACTGCCACCATCAACTCAACGCACTGAATGTAAAGTTTAGAATGTAGGCCTTCAAGAAACCACCACAATACATTGAGATGTAGGCTGTAAAAAAAAATGAAATGCGTGACCAAGATAAAAAATTGGGACAATTTAAATATTTTTTGAAGGATTACATATTGTAAGTACCAGAACTGAGGGGAAAATATAGCCCATACTGAAGGATTTACACATTGTGGGTGGTTTATTCTACAGGAATAGTGGTATTTGGAATTGTAATATGTATAGAAATGAGTTTCATTTTTGTTACTCAAAATTTAGGGTACAATAATAATTAACCTTTAACTTACTGAATCTACACAAATGTCAGCTTTCTATATTTAAATAATTTTTATATATTCACTCAAAGAATGCTTGCACCATCCTTTTTGTCACTGGTGTTACTTGTACCCTACACAACATTAAAGGATTTTCAAATTTTAATTTCTCAGTTCAATCTGCACAGGATAAGTTAATACAGTAGAATACAGTCAAATGCATAACGGATTATCGCACGATTCTGGCATTTGTGGTTTTGGTTGAGGCAAACACAAAAAGAAAAGGAGAGCAAGTACCTCTGGGGAAGATGCCGGGGTCCATGAATGTGGCCATGCAGAAGTTGGCGAGGACAAAAAGGAATACGACTCCATTGTAGATGGGAATGGCAACAGAGAACCTGTCGGACAGCCAGGGGCACCTGGGGGAGGGGGGGTGGGCTTAAAAGTTAAAACACTGTTTCACTGCAGAAGGCGCCTAACACTAAAGCTAGTCCAACTGCACACATATTACATGATACTGATACCATTGTGACCATTCCAAACAACAGGCAGGGTGAGTGTCTCTGTTTCTGTGTCTCCCTGTCTCCATGTGAGTGTCTAAGGGCTTGGTATCCCTCAATCTTGGACAGTGACCAGCGTCATGCTGATTTACCCACTCGTTGGCTCATCCAAGTACAGACACTGGATTTTGTGTCACATCCTTTTGCCCAGATAACTGTGACTTCATTCAGCTTTAAAACATTGCAATTTCATCTTAAAAAGATCCATAACTTTTCATCTTAAATTGGTGATCAAAGCATTAGTTGATGAATCTTTTTTTCTTTTGTTGTATAAAGTTTAACCACTGTCCTTTAACATTTCCCACACTATAGGCCACTGGGTGGCCCATCCCCACAAGTGATCTGGCAGAACGACAGGGAAAGATAAAGAGAGGGAGAGAGAATGAGGGGTAACGAGAGGGAGAATAAGAAATTAATATAGGGAATTAAGCACAAAGAGAAGGACCATTTCATTTAACATGACAGATGTTGGCCTACATTTTGCTTTTCCTGTTATTAATCTGGACAACTAAACAACCAAGTGACCAGAGGGCACAAGACTGAGAAAGCGAGACAGAATAAAGTCCTCCAAATTGAAATGAATATACTAGGGACGGGCATTAGGATGAGCCTTAGTCCACGAGTACCCAGGGGGAATTTCGACAGAATATCAGGACGCTCACATTCTGGGGGGGGGGGGGGGGGGGGGGGGGGGCGGGGGGGCGGAAATCTGTGATTACAGCCATTTTTGACAGTTATGTTTTTTTTTTTACCACTTCTGCAGTTTGCTCCATTTTTACTGCATTCCATGACATTTTGGCAGTTTTGGATGGGAACTGTCAACATTGACGTAGTCTACAGTGTGATTTATAGCCTAGTGGCTTAGCCTATATCGTTTTCACAATATTAAGTGCTGGGAAAAACAAAGTGCGACAATATAGAATCAACATTCTAGAATGTGCAGGGATGTGGGACTGCCCTGTTTTATTTGTTTCCTATCTTGCAGGTAGGTCCTACCTGGTCACCTGGATGAGGTCTGCCTCTGCTTCTCATCTGCTTGTTATGAGAGTCCCCCCCCCCCCCTTACAGGTTAGTGATAAAATATCTTCCTGCCTGGCTGACATCTCAACCTGGATTGTCAGCCACCACCTGATCAACCTCAACAAGACTGAGTTGCTGTTCTTCCCCAAAAAGACCTCCCTAATACGTGAGCTGTCAATCACGGTTGAGGGCACTACAGTGACTGCCTCTCACTCTGCAAAGAGCCTGGGGTGGTCCTGGGCGACCGGCTGAACCTCAAGGAGCACAACAAGGTTCTTCAGATTCATCCTGTACATCATACCTGACTACACACTCCACCCAGGGCGGGATCATGGTCCCGTGAGGCCCCTGGGCACATGTCTTTTAGAGCCCCCCCCCCCCCCCCCCAACAACAATATTAAATGATAACCACTAAACAGTGTGCTAGTGTGTACCAACACCACTATGTCCATTTAGCATACTTGTCCAATTGGGCTAGCTAATAAGCTCTCAGTTAGGTTTTTATTCTCAAGCCCACAGCATCCCATGTTTTGAACAAATAATAGTTTTGAACTAATAGTTAGCTAGCTAGTAGCTTTGATTTAAGCATCATGACTGGCATGCTGTTTTAACATTTATTCAACCCACTGTAGCTAGCTACCCCTTTATCTTATACCCCTTTCACACAGAAGACCCGTGAACAAATGCCACCTAACTAACTAGTTAAGTTGTGTGCCACCTAACTAGTTAGACAGCTGAGTTTTAGGCTGATAGTCAGTGAACTAGCTGGCTTTTTAGTGCAGCTAATTTGGTTGTAAGGGCAGCTAGCTGGCAAAAATGGCAGCTAGCTAACTCAGTGGTGTAGGTTTTGTGTGAACACTGGGGGGACACATTAAGTGGGCAGTCTGGGGGTCCTCCCCCAGGAAATTTTGAGTGTCAAACACTTCATTTCCTGCATTCTGGTGAATTTTTATGCACCAATTTGTGCCTTTTCTGCATTAATTTATGGTGGAAATGCTTCTTTTATGTTTTTATTGGGGGGGGACAAATGCACGTGTTCTAAATATTGAGGGGGACGTATCCCCTGCGTCCAGGGATTAAATTTGGATTTGGGAGGTGGGTGAAAAAAGGTACAAACCAATGAATGTCGCAGCTCAAAATAGTTGTATCTTTAATGTATTGTGCACATAATTGTAATTAAGGAAAACATTTTTAAAAGAATGTATACTATTGATGCAAGCGTTTACATAATATATTTCAAGTTTATTGAGTGTCATTAATGCTGAGAATTTTTTTTACCCACGAAAATAATCGGTCATCCGCCTCTTGTCCTCACTTACTTCCTCCTTAATCCATCTTTCTTAAACTGGTGAGGAGCAAAACTTTCCTTTAAACTAATCATTGATCTCAAACTGTTATAATTAATTTTCAGTGATTAACAAGCATGCAAACATCTGACTAATCAATTGGAAAGGGACACAGCTTCTTCGCATTGTGTTAGGGAGATTAAATGATAAATGTGATTTAGAAAAATCTGTTTTAATCACTAAGTAGTGGCGGAATCTTCCGCCAATTGTCATTGAGTATCAATACAATTAATCCACAAAATAGGTTACTCAATACTATCATATATAGCCAGCTCTCCCCAAATAGGTAGTTTTAGCGAGTAGCCTAGACCTTATAGCCTACATTTTCATTTGCAGTACGAAATTGTGCACATTTTTAATCAACATTGTTTGCGGATGAATGCACTTCTTTCTCCGCACTCGTAGGCCTAATCATGTCAAATATTGGCAATGCGTAGACTGTAAACAAAATTGAAGTGGAGGTTTTGTTTTTGCTGGGTTATTCTGAAAGCTAACACGGTAGATAACAGACTGGTGTATCTTGTTTGTTAAGTGTAGACTACTTGATTAAAACCGATTTTTAACAGATAAATTTAATTTATGATTTAATCCCTCTAACACGGTATGAAGACGCTGCATGTTAGGCTACTTGCCATTTTATTAATCCAATCGTTGGCACGCTTGATTATAAAGGAAAATTACTAATGAAAACAGGTTGAGATCAATGATTAGTTTAAAAGAAAGTTTTGCACCCCACCGATTTTCAGCTCACCAGCAACCTGCTGATTTTGCTCAAGCAATCAAAGTTGCCGTTAATAATAGCTGGCGTTCGTGGGGGCTGTTTATTCATCTCTCTTTAAAATGTTGCATAGATGAAATGACATATTAATGAAATTACCTAACGCATCCGCTTTCAAACAATCAAGACAATCAACGATATTTTTCTTTCTGTGCCTGTCTATATAAACGACCGTTCCTCCTGAGTTTTTTTTTTCTTCGGATTTTTGATTGGTTGAGCGAGTAAGTGGCTAGAGGGAACACATGGACTAGGCCTACGAAAAATGGACTGGATTGTCATAGCTATTTGTAAAACTGCCGGTCAAAATTATTTATTTATTTACCAAAGGTGGGTGGATGCCGTGCACCTGCGTCCACCCCCAATTTAACCCCTGCCTGTGTCCCCCCCAAAATCTACGCCTATGGGCTAAGTAATTTCTGTTAACAAGCTGAATCATATGGGCAGCTAGCTAGGGAACATGGGCAGCTAGCTAAAATAAAGGGATAGCTAGTTACGGTAAGTCAAATAACGAACGGCTTGCCATAATATGACGCCCTTCAAACTGTCCTGTTACGCAGAATGAACAGACTTGTTGGTGAATATTGTATCATGCCACAGCATATTGTAGTGTGCCAACCAGTGGCTCAGTTGTATAGCACTGTACTCTCCGAGAGGCTCTCGTTTTAAGCATGCACTGTTTGTACCAAGGGGCCCAGGTGT
Organism: Anguilla japonica; assembly: GCA_025169545.1. Classification (NCBI taxonomy): domain Eukaryota; kingdom Metazoa; phylum Chordata; class Actinopteri; order Anguilliformes; family Anguillidae; genus Anguilla; species Anguilla japonica. Next base: position 29,287,233 of record CM045889.1, read on the forward strand.
TACGCTCGATGTATGCACCGAGGGGCCTAGGGGCCCTAGTGGTCAGCTCACGCTTTAAGCACCGAGGGGCCTCACATTGTAAGCGCTGTGGGGCCCGGGGGCCCTAGTGGTCAGCTCATGCTTTAAACACCAAGGGGCCTGGGGGCCCTCATACTGTAAGCACTGAAGGGCCCAGGGGCCCTCACATTGTAAGCACCAAGGGGCCCAGGGGCCCTCACATTGTAAGCACCAAGGGGCCCAGGAGCCCTAGTGATCAGCTTACGTTTTAAACCCCAAGGGGTCTGGGGGCCCTCACATTGTAAGCGGCGAGGGGTCTGGGGGGCAGTAGTGGTCAGCTCACATTTTAAACACAAAGGGGTCTGGGGGCCTCACATTGTAAGCGGCGAGGGGTCTGGGGGGCAGTAGTGGTCAGCTCACATATTAAACACCAAGGGGTCTGGGGGCCTCACACTGTAAGCACTGAGGGTTCTGGGGGGCCCTAGTGGTGAGCTCACATTTTAAACACCAAGGGGCCCGGGGACCCTTACATTGTAAGCGCTGAGAAATCTGGGGGGCCCTAGTGGTTAGCTCACGCTATAAGCACCCAGGGGCCTAGTGGTCAGCTTGCGCTGTGCACACTGAGGGCCCTGGCTTTCAGCTTCCTTCGGAAGTCTTGGGCCACCACGCGCGGCCTGATGCTTGGAGGCCCCCTGGCAGTCCGAGGCCCCGGGGCACCGGCCCCACTGGCCCACTACTTGTCCAGGCTATGGTGACCTCCCATCTTGATTACTGCAACTCCCTCCTTGCAAGCCTGCCAGCTTATGCCATAAAGACACTACAGATGATTCAAAATGCTGCTGCCCGACTCATTTTCAGCCTTCCAAAGTTCTCCCATATCACTCCTCTGCTGAGGTCACTCCACTGGCAACCGGTCGCTGCCAGGATCAGGTTCAAAGTCCCGACTCTCGCCTACACTGCAGTCAACAGGACGGCCCCAGTATACTTACAGGACATGATTCAATTCTACGCCTGCTCGACTAAGAGCATGGTGCATGAATGGGTCTAAATACAGTAATGTTACTTGTAAAGCACAACAGGTAAAGTGTGTAAATGTGTAAATACGGTAATTTTACGGAAAGTAGAAGAACAGCATAGTGCTGTTAGATGCGTGTAGATGCAGCAATGCTACTCACGTGAAGAACAGCATGGTGCGTGTAAGTGTATACATTCGGTAATGTTACTCACGTGAAGCAGAAGAACAGTGTAGTGCAGCCAATGAGGAAGATGGTGGCAGCTGAGACGGGGATGTAGCGACTGGGGCGTACTGGCCGTGAGGGAGAGGAAGGTGGTGAGGAAGAGAGGCCACCAACACCCCCACTTTTACTGCCCCCCGGCATCACCAGCACAGCAGAGAGAGAGAGAGAGAGTGAGGGGGCGGAGCGGGGGGGGGGGGGGGGGGGGGGGGGGGAAAAGGGGGGATAACCTGAGATTTAAGGGGGTGGAAGGGATGAATGGATTAGGGAATAAAGGATAAAGAGAAAAGATGTGGAGGATAGGGAGGGGAGGGGGGGTCAGAGAGTGAAGAGGATTTGTCGTCTACTTTCTTGGTGGACGGGTTACTAAATGTATGCATATTTATGAAGGGGCAGGGGTGGGGAGATGGAGACAAGGATGGAAGGGGTCTGTGTGAATAGCAGCAGTGAGGTTCACCGTTCAAATTAGATCTAAAAATTTTTTTTTTTTTTTTTTTTTAGATATGAGCGATATACTTCTGTACAGCCAGTACGTTAACACTGCAGTAGCAGACAGGGAAATGACTTCGTTCAGATTAATAAGGCTGAGCAGAAATTCTGCTTTTGTTTCTGCTGTACTATTCCAGACTGACTGCTTTAAGTAAGAACACAAAATAAAACCTCAATGTTTAAAATGGTCTGATTCTCAGAATAAAAATGTTTAAATGATGAATTTTTAAAAATCTGATTTGTCGTGATGAACTGCAACATGCATTATGCATTTGTGCAACAATTGCTTGACAATCAAGAAGCTCAATTTTGTTTTAAAACTATTACAAATTCAAATCATAATTGATATTGTGATAAAATAAAAAAACAAGCGCAGTTGTTTAGAAAAAAATTCTGAAATAAATTTACAATATTTTTTATGTGTATTTGGTGTAACTGTACAAAATAAATGGGCAGAAACTTGTCCAAGTTAAACCCTCTGTACCCATTGCGCAAACAATCCAATCTCTTAATGGCACTCAGAGTGACTTTAATAGCAGTTCCAAAAGATGTTTCTCCTGTTGGTGTTTCTCTGGTCCACTCATTTCCTGGGCAGTTGGTCCACGTGTGTCCTGGGCAGCTAGGGGAGTTCCACTCACACAAAAAGTGGAAAAATAAAAAGCAATGACGTGAAGACGCCCAGCTGATGTCCCAGGTACTGTACACTGATAGGGTAGGCGGAGCTAGAGAGCTCCTGAATTTAGGGGCCAATCACAGGCACTATTGTGATGACTGACAGGCTGTTGAATGGCATGGAGCAGGGCTTGTGTGCTTTTGTCTGGTGTAGGAGAGAAGGGGGTTGGTGAAATGCAGAATGGTTCTGAAAGAGTTATGGAGATAGCTGTTCTCTTTCCTGCCAGTACCTTAAAGAGCATTGCTCCCTTGTAACAAACAGCTGCTAAGATTGGTCAGGCGGCTCTCGCACAAGGGGGAGGGGCTAGCCACCAAATCCTCGTGAAGAGAGGTGAGGTGGCATGTTTCCCTCTAGCTCACATGCACACAAGGTCCAGGTTAAACACACACATCAGAATTTAGCTACCCAATCAGGCAGCACCCCAAAAACTGTCAGAAATCCCACATTCCTCAATGGTTGTCCGGAGCTATAATCCCGTTATCTGCGAGGCGGGCGTGTTTCCATGCCTTTTCTTACGTTACCGGCAAACAGCTGGCAGAGTGGTAGTCCGAGGTGCTATTAAATCCCTCTTATCTGATAAATTATTTTTCAATCAAATAAAAATTCAGTTCACACACCTGGGAGTCTTTAAACCAATAATTTAGATATAACAAAAAAGATCAGGGATGTGGAAGACAGGGATTAAAATTCAGGGCATTAGCTGTGCAGTAGCCATAGAGGCAGCTGCTTCCGTCCTGTATCCGAGCCATACTGAAATGCGACCCATGCAACCCTTCAGTGCCAGGACCCCTGCAGGGATAGGGCCCTGTGCACCATGCACCTGGACCTGCCTCCTGAGTCAGCAACAGGACGGGATACAGGAGCACTCTGGACGGTCCTATCCACAAAGGGGGAAAATCAGCAGGGCTGGACCCATCCGTCTGTCCGACTGTGCGTCTGTCCTACCACTATGAAAGAGACAGACAGATTATTACTGTAGTTATTTACTTTACCTTTACTTCTTTATAGATATCACTACCATTACAACTACTCTACTTCATGTCCAACAGGATGCTGTCAGGGACAGGAGGATCAAGAAAAATGTTTCATTTCTGAATCCAGCAGTTTTAACAGCTAACACCCTCATTTAATGTTCAGCACACTATATGATATCCTCCTCACTTATCCAACATGTACAATAAATCCATTTGATTGAATTCTTTAATCATTAATCAAAGTTTCGATCATCAGTTAAATCAACAAATTTGTTGATAGGTACAGCTACCTGTTGGGTCAACCTTTATTAAAATATACAACTTAAAACCAGATTAAAATCAAGAGACTTATTAAATTACCACAAGTATTCAATGTTTTATCTAAAGATGAAGGTTAAACTACCTTAATGTGAATGTTGCACACATGAACAAGTCATACCTTAATGTGAATGTTCATGCACACATGAAGTTATAGTCAGCAGTGTAGTATAATGGCTAAGGAGTTGGTCTTGTAACCTAAAGGTCACAGCTTCGATTCCCTGGTAGGACACTGCTGTTGTACCCTTGAGCAAGGTACTTAACCTGCATTGCTCCAGTATATATCCAGCAGTATAAATGGCTAAAATAAGAGCGTCTGCTAAATGCCTGTAATGTAATGTAATAGTCACAAAAGTAATTAATGAAAGATACCACACCACAGCCTGGCTGCATTCGGAATGGTTCACTCCATCCCTTTACACAACACAGGGAAATCAACATAAAGCACTCCAGAAGGATTCAGTAATGAAAAGGAGACAATTTCAGACACTACAGATTTGGAATAGGTCACATGACCGCTATCAGTGGCTAAGTGAGCAAGCATGCAAGAAATGGTAAAAATGTTTTTTTCAATTTTGAACAAGTGTTTTCCCCAACTGTGTACTTGTGTACTTGTACAAATTACATCTCAGTGATTAATAACAAATAAACAATTAAACAAAAAAGTTTCTCTGGTTGCTGCTTATTTTCCAGCACAGCACGTAGGACACTGCACATAAATATAAATAATATGAGACCAGGAAGGAGATGTTAGAAAGGTAAAGTTGGTAGGATATCCAGCAATCTCAGTGTTATGTTCCAGAATGTTTCTAGCAAAATAATTTTAGCAAATTGACAAGTTATAAAAGATTTCATAACATCATCATGCATGAATTCACTCTTTGCTGACCTGCAATGTACTGGCCGGAGAAAAGGTTGCTCTTCTCTCCCCTCAGCTTAATCAGCCTCCTCACACCATTATCTGTCTCTGCCATATCATGAAAGGATGACTTCAAATGTGGCTAGCTAGAAAGCCATGTATCTACAAATATTCTCCAGTTAAATTTAGCCAAAAATAAGTAGCTACCTTGCTAGCTCAAAAAGGGAAGCACAGGTTCAAGGTTGGTAGGAAGGTACCTAGCTAGTTAAGTTGCATTTTTCATTAAACATAGCAATATTTGTTAAATAAAAATATAAGTTAACATTTTGTGATCAAACTTAATCCACTGCATTTAATTATATTTCGGCTATAGAGCATACTGAACTGAGAATATTAGTATTCTCTGAACGACCCATTATCCTTCATAGTCAGAGTTTTAAAACAATTCATTTTGGTGAGGTCGCAAAAATGAATGTGAGTGAAATGGGAAACAGGAAACTGGGAGAAACAATGCAGTCAACAGATGATGTTGCTAGTATTCACGCTACACAAATACAATGGAGTAAGCTCCAGTAAATTACTAGTGTTATATCAAATTGAACTATCCCTTCAATTCAAGGTACGGAATCCTACTAGGATGAGGAATAACCAAGGTGAGGTTTCCCAGGCCACCCCACACACACACATACACAACACACCCATGTATGCACACACACACCTCAAATGGCTATCTCCCAATTCCTGCTCTCTGTGTATTATCTCTAGGCCATGCTGGCCTAGCTCTTTGAAGTTTCCAAGGGCCCAGAACAGTAGTGGTGTGTTTTTCGTGATCAATTTGTTCCTTTTGAATTAATTTTTTTGGTGAACGAAAGGAACGAACTCACCTTCCTTTCGATCAGCTCTCAGTAAAATAGCAAACTTGCCATTGGCTGAAGCTGCAGATATTCCTCCTATTTAACCATTTTCACCATTTGGTCGGTAGTACATATTAGCCAACGACAGTATAAATCCACTTGAGCATGGCGTGCTCTGCTTTGAGCCTCTCTGTGTGGCAGATGCAACGACTGGACCTGAACCTGTCATTCAAGAACAAATCCGCGAAGGAACTGGACCTGGACCTGTTGTACAGCAACAAATCCATGAAGGAACTGAACAGTCTGTTGTTCCTTCGGTCCAGGTCCAGAATGAGTTAGAATATGTAGTTGCTGCAGCCCTACGTCTCTCCCTCCCAAAAATGCCTTTGTATTTTAACCCCTAGCTTGTACCCTACATTTTGCAGTGCATTGTGGGGCAGAAGTAGTTCACTATATAGTGTGGTACAATTTTGTTTCTCAGATGGGACACACTACAAAATGGCTGATGCCAAAAGTGCACTATATAGGGAATAGGTAGTGATTTGGGATGCAGCCTAATAGACAAAAAATAATTAAATAAATAAACAAAAACCTTAAGAAATTTACAGGCTAACAGCCACACTGTCTTAACTAGACACATATAGTACAATAATAAACTCACTGAGTATCACATACGGTACCTCTACTTTCACCAGATCCCCTGCAGTCCCAAAACCCACTGCTTGAACTTGAATTTCCCTCCAAGGGACTGTACCACACAACTGACAGTGGAGCTGCATTATGGTTTGGATATTATCTGTTTGGGAATGAGTCCAAACATCACCACCCAATACAGAATATAAGTTTAATAATGAATTTATTAAACTAACTATAAAGTAAATAATTTTTCACCATTCTAAGGTGCACTTTAAAAATAACCCGTGAAATTTGAAATTTAAAGATTGGTATTTCCCGGGTAAACGCAGCTGTCGCATCCAGGAAATAACAAGCGCATCTGACGGCGGCACCTCGGGCAGAGCAAACAGTTTAAAACTGAAAACGGTAAAAAGAAAAAATGGCAAACATTAAGAACAAATCAGCTGAACAATGGACGGTGGACTTAATAAACGATGTGTAAGTAAATGTGTTTGTTTTTACTGATAAATGAACAGTTGAAATTAAAACAATAGGTGACTAAAGGAGTAGAGTGTAAAAAGTGACGCGATGAGGTTGGCGTGAGACCACATTATCACATGGGAATTACAAGCTTTTCATCAGTACAGTAGTCTAAAATAGCTGAGGGTCCAGAAACATATCCAAAATCTCTCCAAAAATGAATAAAATGCTTTTTGTCAATTATAAAGCATACAAATGGGCCCCTTATGAAGGTTTAAGATGAAACATTGATATCAGATTAAAAAATATTGTCACACAATGCGGTACAGTACCTAAATGTGAAATAATTAACTCTTGTATGTATTTCTATGCTCTGTTCTCTCGTATGTTTTCTTGTATGGGGATGGGACGACATGAAAACAATTTTCAACTGTCCACCACATTTTGACAATGTTCCAACTCTCACGTCATCACTGTTGCATGCATCACAAAAACTATTAAACTACCAACGAACGCTTACATTACAGTGCAAAATATCCTCATTATAAAATACCATTAACCTATTTAAAGACACTCAATTTCAAAAATTACGTATATAACTGATATATTTTGAGCAGTAATACTTACATAGCGATGATGAAATCTTATCTGTGTTCAGTAGATAGGGACAGGCAGTAAATCAATGATACATTTCTATCCGCTTCTGTTTTACTCCAGAAAACGATGTCATCTAGGTCTATCAGCAAACATATGGCTTAGCTATGCCCAGAAGTCCTCAATAATTAATATTTTCCAAGAAATTACGAAAAATCGTTGACAACGTTTCGTCTGGTGCAGCATCTTTTACTGCTACGACAGAGTAAATGCGTAAGTGAATGCGATGATGAGAAAACTTTCGGTTACGCTGACCTATAATACACTATTCCAAATGCAAAATTAGACATGTTCGAAAGCATCATTAGAAAACTTATATTCTCACCTACTGAATAAATGAATTGTCAATCAAGCTAGACTGTACTAAAAAGGGCAACAACGGCATGAAGAACACGTGTGGTATCACGCACAGCTATTTTGGAAGGTACCCACTACCCAGGCGTTACAAATGCGCGTATATTTCACACACGGATTGTCTAAGACAATTTATGAACACTCACTCTCAAAAGGGACATCTCTACACGTAAAACCAACGTTAAGGTTGTAGGTAAACGTCCCTATTAAGCCCACCAAATCCGTTTTTCAGACATTTTTAATATATACTGCCCCAATTTAAGTGAGAACATTTTAGTTAAAATGGAAGTATAATCTCTCATTTGAAGTGTCAATAATTAATTTATACCAATTTCTAATGTTTTTATTGTTTAATTTGTTAAAATATGTCAAAAGTCTGGCATGGGCTTAATGGGTACCTAACGTACCCTTTAAGCCCATGGGTGTTCCATATAAGCCCACTTCATGATTTGTTGATAAACAAAAAATTTTAAAATCTTATTCTATTCAAATCTGTAATCTCTTAGCTCTCAATAGCTCTTTTCATTTTGTCTCCACTCCTATCCTATGGCCTGTAAATGGCATTTGAAATAGGCGTGACCAGCCTTTCTGTTGTAGCAGAAAAAGCTAAACAACATGTCTTCTTTGGAATGTGGAAAAAACTATTTATGAACAAAATCAAAACTATAGTGGGAATTACTCTTCAATACTTCATCTTTTAGTATGTGTTGTCATTTTGTCTGTATCTCTATCCTATTGTGTGCTGTTGGCATTTGAAATTGGCCAAAATTTCTGGTCCAGCCAGCTGGTTGAAAGTGCAGATGTTTTTATGAAGATTTCTGAAGACCGACTGACTGAAAGAAAAACAGTTTTCAGGTTCAATACTAATGTTCTAAGGACAGTAAATGACTCAATTTCAGGATTTACAATTAAACAATAACTTTAATTTATGTTCAAATGTTAATCACATTCAGGCTAGTAGTTTGAAAACATTGTAAAAACACATTTTAAAACCAATCATTGTGGAGTAACATTAAAACATACAGTTCATTGTGAGGAGACATCAGTCATGACATCTTGAAGCTCATGTATCATTAGCCTATAACTTAAACAAAATAAACAAGATGTCAACATTTCTGCAATTTCTACTTTCTCCTAGACTAAACGTAGGCCTATGCTCTTTGAGGCGATTGTATCGTTTTAGTAAGGCTATCATTTGCTCCATGTAGCCTATCTTAGTAGTGTAACATAACATAGGTTATAGGGTGGTCTATTTATTATGTTTGTTTGTTTCAATCTTTTGCCCACATTGTGGTTGTCTGTGCTTGCCAGCTAACAAGTCTTTCACGGCTTTCATCTTATTTTTGTACAGATTTTCAATGACCTCATGATTGCGCAAATAGAATGGTCCAGGTCCCTCCAGCTCTGCTTTGCAGAGGATGAACTTGCGCTTCTATCATGCGTGGGCATGAACTGTAGTTCTTTCGTGTTTTAGTCATCCGAACTAAAACTCATCTGAAAAGTAAAGATTAAAAAATTATTGCTAATGTTAGGATAGAATATAGGCCTATCCAGAATGAATTGACCTATGCAATATCACTGATATTTAAATATGAGTATTAATTATCTGAATTATGAAGCTGATTCATCAGGTGAGGTCAAAATTAGGGAGGAAAATGGTTCAAAGGGAGAAAAAAGGGAGAAAATCCCCATTGAAACACAGTCAAGTGGGCTTAATGAGAGCAGGTGGGCTTAAAGGGAACATCAATGAATTTATGGTTAAAAGACAGAATATTTTATTCTACGCACATGACATTAAAAAAACAACTATATGAAATACATTTATTATGGTGCACTAACATAACATGAAAAGTATAAATTGATTGTGCAGAGAAGTAATTAGCTATACTCACTTATCTCCTCCCCAGACAGTGTGATTTTTTTGCTAGCGTCCCCTTTAAGCCCACCAGGTAAAAATGTTAATTAAAAAATAAAGATAAACATACTCATGTATTGTCTATTTAACAGTATAATATAAACTGCATGCAAAAATGTAAACTATTCATGCTTATCATGCTTTATGTCATTGCAATGAACCATACTATGCAGCTACTGTATTGATGCAGCATGTGGTCGGTTTGCTAGCATGCTAAAACTCACATTTTGATTTCAAAAGAAACAATATTTGTAATTCAAGTAATATTCTAATATGTCTCATTCAAAACACTAATCACTTAAATTTTGATAACAGTACTTACCAAACACAGGAGTAGAAATATGCAAAAAATGTTATCTTCTAAGGGTATCAAAATCACCAAAGTTTTTTTTTGCAACTTCTTCTGGGATCAGCAGGCAGATGTCACACATGTGCTTTGATAACTCAATATTTACAAATCTGATTGACTTACAATAAAAAGTGTCATGTATGTAACAAGCAGCTTCGTTGGAAGAAACATCACACAGCAAATAATGATGATGTAGTTTTTTTAATTTGACTCAGAATTTGCAAGTGGGCTTATATGGTACATGGGCTTAATAGGGACGTTTACCCTATTTATTAAATATTTAGATATTTACTGTAGTATGACATGGTATCATTTTTGAAAACTTCTCGTTATTTCGTTATTTGGTGAGCTGCGTTTTCACTGCTGTATTGGCATATCTTAGGGCTACTGTTGGGTTTATCTTGTTGCTTTGACGGAATACGATTTTTGAGTGGTGAAAGAATATTTTTATGAATGCCCAGATAGACAATATTGTCCATTACGTCATGGGTGGGGGGTGTAGTTGGAGATGAGACTACAGGGAGGGCGTGCGTGTTAAATGAACGACCAGAGCGACAATGGTGGTGCCGCGAAACTCCGTATTCGGCATAGTTGTTGGGTATCGTCCACTAATGAAACTAAAACAAAGCGTTTCTGTTTTTATCTCCACCAGGCAGTAGCCTGGAGGGGACTGTGTGTTTGGTCGCGTGTGTGTGTTTGTGTATCTGTCTGCAGCTAATCTCTAACCGGCTGGTAGGGGCCGCAAGTGAGCAACAACTGCTTCGTCTGGCGGAGATCTGCACTCTACTGAGTGCACTCTTCTAATTCAATCATACTTTGGTTGCAGTAGCACTGAACGTCTGAGTTCAGCAATCTCGGCGCGCCAGCATGCCGACCACTAGGGCCTTTGCGCTAAGAGGTTAAACTTGCTTGTAATGAGTATAGGATAAAAAGCAATTGGCTTACACTAGCTAGTTAGCCCAGCTACAACTGAGAAACGCTATAGCCTACAGGTAGCACACTCTCTGATTTGCGTTATGTAAACATTATTATTATTATTATTATTATTATTATTATTATTATTATTATTATTATTATATTTACTAATTGTAATATTTCTTGTTTGCATTTTATTTCAATAAAATAAAAATAAAACATCAGTCTCACCACCACTCTCACAAGAAATACTGAGACATGTATAATGCAAAAGACATGAAAGTGAGGGAGTGAGTAACATTTTTATCCACTATGTATGAATGTTTTAAAGCATTTGCAAGCTTAGTTTGCAAGCTGAATGGGTTTTAGAACTTTTAAGACGTTCTAACAGAAGATTCCAGAAAAAACACAAAGAATATGGAGAAATATGGCCACAAACAGCGGCCCCGAACCCCGGCTCACCTACACGTGGGACGTTTTGATCAATTTTAGATCTTCTGTAACGCGTCTCCGCTACAATGACACATCGCTGTTACCACCGGAGTGTGTCAAAGGCAATACCATCAAAGCAAGGAAACGAGGCAGGAAAGGTGGGATCCGGGAACGGATTAAGAGGCAGCCTTATAGACAACCACTTCCATCTATTATGCTCGGCAATGTCCAGAGCATAAGGAATAAGGCGGATGAGTTGCAGGCCTGCACTCAGTACCTCTCAGATTACCGGCAATTCTGTCTTATCTGCCTGACCAAAACCTGGCTCACGGAGACGGACCCTGATTCAGCTGTCGACCTAGAGGGCTACACTCTCGTGAGGATGGGCCACAACCTGAACTCCAGGAAAAGGGAGGAGGAGTGTGTGTGCTCATCAACAAGAAGTATTGTTACCCAGCTCATATTACAACGAAGCATCAGGTATGTACAAAGGACATTGAACTATTAGCGCTCAGTCTAAGGCCATACTATCTGCCTCGGGAAATACACCAAATCAGAATTTTTGTTGTTTATATCACCCCCTCCGCTGACACACAGGCTGCTGCCATCATTCATGAACTATTATCCCAGGCTGAGGCAGAGGCTCCCGACGCAGCCAAATTTATTACGGGGGACTTCAAACTCTGCAGTTTGAGTGAACATTTACCGACGTATCAGCAGTATGTCACCTTCCCCACCCGCAACAAAGCTTGTCTTGACCATTGCTACGGAAACATCCAGGAAGCCTTTTCCAAGGCACTGTGTGTTCTGGGGAGCTCGGACCATAACATGGTAAAGCTGGCGCCGGCCTACGAGCCCTGATTACGGTGCGAGCAGGCGAAAAGGGTGGAGGTTAAAAGCTGGACCACTGCTGGACGACTGAAGCCCTCCAAGACTGCCTGGAGTGCACCGACTGGGACATAGTGACAGACGGGACTGATAACATCGATGATGCGCTCGCTATTTCAGGACATACAATTTTGCGAGGATGCGATTATCCCCAAAACTCTTTTCTGTAGGTTTGATACACGTAATTTTAAATTAGAACAGGCTAAGGCCATTATGAAAGTAAGGGATATGGTGGATGTGGATGCTGTAATTTCTTTAGATGATGTTAGATCATACTTTAGACGTGTAAACCCTTGGGCCAGACGGCATTAGCTGTAGGACACTACGGGCATGTGCGGATCAGCTGGCGTGGCCTTTCCAGAGGCTGTTCCAGCTGTCACTGGACACTGGGGCAGTCCCCAACCTGTGGAAAAGATCTATAGCCGCGTTTCCACCGCAGGAACTTTACCCCAGAACTAGGAACCTTTTGAGGAACTCAGTACTTTCCAAAAGTACCGGAACCTTTGGGGTGGGGCGCAAGCGCTGAAAATTTCTGACTGGTCGACTATTTGCAGTGTTTTATTTCAACCACCATTTTTAAAAATCTGCAGCCGCAAACCGATTTATTTTCATAATAACTTGAAATCTAACTTGTATGTTATGCGGTGCAGTAGCCTACTTTTGGTTATAGCCTGCCAACAATTTGGAATTATAACGTGTGCTCTTCTGTTCTTTTCTTGCTTTAGTTTTCGTTTTATAAAATGCTAAGCATTCGTGCTGGGACAGCATATCTATTACGTACCAAAACATTCAAATGGTTTAATTCGGTTGCTGAATATTTTCTTCCGGATGTTAGCCCGTTGTAATTGACTCAAAACTTTTGATACAGTTATGTGAGGTATGCGGTAGTTCTGCGTAATTTACATTGGTGATGCAGTAAAAGCAAACTGGAAATCACCTTCCGCACTTTTTGTCAGGGTAAAATAACAGGTTAATTCTAGTAATCGTCCCTTTTGCTTTTTCAGACTGCCGTAATTTTACTCTGCCATTCTTCAATTCCACAAAAAGACCAGGAAGACTATGGGCTAATTTATGGTGCATGGTTCGCATCTGGAGGGCACACTTCGCTGCTTGGCTAGCAGTAACTTCGAAGGAAAACAAACGGTGGCTGTACCACTGCTAATTCAAATTTTCACGCAAGTCCGAGTTTTCGTTCTATTCTTGTCATTTTGCGATTAGCCTATATGGAATTGACGATGAGAAAGTAATCAATTCAACAGCAAATTCTTTACAACGTGTGCATGTTTTCTGCTGTTGTTGCCAGTTATTTGTGGAATGTGAATGCATTCTGTCGCCTCAGATGTCAAGACATGAAAGTGAATGTTCGCATAAAAACATAATGAATGTGTTTGAGAGGATATATAAAACAGTTACAATCTGACTATTGGCCTGTTATATCCTATTTGTTGAATAACAATGGTCCAAGTTTAACTACTAACGACAGTTTTGCTTGACAACGGTAAAATATGCCCAAACGGCTGCAGAAGAATATTTCAATTTCAGGTGATTAAATCGATAAAAATCAATAAATACCATAAATATATAGTCATTGTTGGTAACCCGTTGTATATAAGTGGAATAAACCCCTCCGGGCTGTCCCGGTTATTGGAAAATAATGTAGGCTACTTCGGTGGTAGTATGGGGTTACAGAAGAAATCATAGGACAGATGGACCGACGACAACGTCGCTTTTTCATACGTCAGTGGGCTAATCTGCCTAATCTTCGCGGGACTTTAAACCGCGGTGGAAACACAGACAACAATGGGCTGAAGGAACCTTTTAGTTCCTTGAAAAGTAGTTCCTGGGACTAAAAGTTCTGGGTACTTTTGGTGGAAACGTGGCTTATGATTGTGCTGGTGCCCAAAAATAACAGAGAATTTAATGGGAATTTAAGGACCTGCACCCAGTTGCCCTAACATCTGTAGCGATGAAATATTTAAAAAGATTGTTAAAACAACTTCTCTCTGAGGTTTCACCTCATTTGGATCTAAACCAATTCACCTACCGTGCAGAGACAGGCGTTGAAGACACGCTGCTGACTATGATTAATAGCATCTATGAGCACCCTGAACAGGCTCAAAGCCTGGTCAAAATTGTGTTTGTGGATTTTAGCAGTGCGTTCAATACCATCCAACCCCATCTGATGGTGGGCAAATTGGTGGATCTCGGAGTAAATCCCAAGCTGATTTTGTGGATTAACAACTTCTTGGCTGATCACAGTCAGCAAGTCAGATTCAACTCTGCCATCTCATCCCCTAAAACCATTAACACAGGAGCACCCCAAGGGTGCATTTTGTCCCCATTTTATACACTCTGTACACCAATGAATGCCAGGCATCTGCTTCAGCTCACACTTACTTCAAATATGCAGATGACACAGCACTGGTAGGGTTCCTAAAATCTGACAATTCATCGGTGGAGGGTTTTGAGAGGGAGACACAGGGTTTTATTCAGTGGTGTTCAGATAATTTTCTTGAGGTCAACGTAAAGAAAACAAAAGAGATGGTCATAGATTTTAGAAGAAAAAAAATAATAGTCCCCCCCTCCGAGATTAATGGTGAATTAGTTGAGCGGGTCTCAATTTACAAATACCTTGGAGTTGAAACTGATGATAATTTAAGATTCAATTAATGCGCAGGGATTAAGTTTAAGAAACTACAACAGAGGTTGTTCTTTCTTAGGAAATTGAATCACTTTAGAGTAGACTGTCGTATTCTCCATATGTTCTACAATTCTGTTTTGCAGAGCATTCTGTCCTTCGGCCTGATCTGCACCTTCGGAAACATGCGCGTTCAAGATCATGCCAAACTGCAGCGCATGATCAAGACAGCAAGTGTGATCATTGGGGTCGATCAGGTGTTTGCAGCACAGCTGTACAATGATCTTATTTTAAAAAAGGCTGATCAGATCCTCAATGATCCTACTCATCCTCTCCACCTGAAATTCCGAAGGAGTAGCAGGTCAAACGGCAGAATCCTGCAGCAGAAAATTAGA
Organism: Anguilla japonica; assembly: GCA_025169545.1. Taxonomy (NCBI): domain Eukaryota; kingdom Metazoa; phylum Chordata; class Actinopteri; order Anguilliformes; family Anguillidae; genus Anguilla; species Anguilla japonica. Next base: position 29,302,267 of record CM045889.1, read on the forward strand.
ACAATAAGGTACAGCAAATCATTTGTGCCTACAGCAATTAGATTACTAAATGATAGATGTGCACCTATATTACTAGATTTTGGTATTTTGCTTGTGTATACTGTATATTTAGATTGTATATTGTATATGATGTATATTTCATATTGCTAGCATTGCACAGGATATTCTGTTGACGTGTGCGGATGTGTGTATGTTTGTTTGTTAGTGTATGTACAATGTACCTCTGTGTTTTAAATGGGATGTGTATGACCACATGAATTATCCCTTGTGGGATAATAAAGTTGACCTTGACCTTGTACTCATTCACTAGGAACTGGAGTCAGTGAACGAAGGACCCAGTGAACGAATCATGGAACGAAACCTTTCACGGAACGAGTCAAAAGACTTGTGTCCTGAAAGCAACTGGAACGCCCACCACTAAGGAACAGGCTAAATTGTGATTTAGAGGTCTGACAATGATGGTGAGTGTAGTGAGTAGGATCCTCCAACAAGGAGGCATCCAGGCTGTTCAGTTGTCCAATAGAATTTTACAGCTTGTAGTCCTAAACCCAGAATTAAGTTCGCATTTCTGAGTCATGGGTTCCCTCCTTAGATTTCCAGTGCTTTTTTCCCCATGGGTATTTTGTTTTCCGCCGAAAATAAGGTCTGTGGTTAACGTAAGCCTAAGGGAGTTTCACGTTTTGTTCTATGACATAAATTGCACATTGACATGTCAACCGTGGATTTAAAAGCTGTTATGTACTTCATAAAAGTACGTTGCAACTTGCAAAGAAGTTGTTATATTGAAATTACAATGTCTGTCATGTGCAGACGGGCTAGTATTACTAGTTTCAATCTAGTAACTTGTTAGCAACTTACTTTTCAAAGCACATAACGATATGAATTTCATGGTTGAGACAGTAATGGGAGTAATTAACTCATAAAACAAAATGTGAAACTCTCATTGGTTTACATACCACAAACCTTATTTTCGGCAGAAAATGAATTCCCTTTGGGAAAAAAGCACTGGAAATCTGCCGAGGGAACCCATGGCAGAAAAATGCAAACTTACTTCCGCATTTTAGGACTACAAACTGTAACACTATCGCTAAGCAAGAGGCAATACAGTTCAGTGGCAAGGGGTCTGAGGGAAGGTTTTTCCAAGACAGCCAATAGATGCCCCAGAAAGTTTCTGTCAAAAAGTGATTAAGAACCACTACCCACGGGTACCTTTCAGCTTTTAAAAAAACAGTTAAAAAATAAAATGTCAAAAATGTGTGCTACACACACCAGAAACCCTGAAAACATAGGCAAATAAAAAATTGAATCATAAAATAAATTTGAAAAAATTAACCAAACCACCTCGTGGTCGGCACACTGGCATGCGTAGATTGTTCAACTCATTCATTGCTCCTGCAACCAAAGTATGAGTGGAAAACAGAAACACTTTGTTTTAGTTTCATTAGTAGACATACATGACAACTATGCCAAATACGGAGTTTCGCAGCGCCACCAATGTCGCTCTGTTCGTTCATTTAACAAGCACCCCCTCCCTGCAGTCTTATCTGCAACTACACCCCCCACCCATGACATAATGGACAATATTGTCTATCTGGGCATTCATAAAAATATTCTTTCACCACTCAAAAATCATATTCAGTCATAGCAACAGGATAAACCCAACAATAGCCCTAAGATATGCCAATACAGCAGTGAAAACGCTGTTCACTGAATAATGACTAATATTGAATAAATATACAACCTTACCTTACAGTAGGTGACAGTATAAGCTTTCTAACTATGTATAACATGTCTAATTTTCCTTTTGGAATAGTGTTTTATAGCTCAGCATAACTGAAGATTTTCTCATCATCGCATTCACTTATGCATTCACTCTGCAGTAGCAGTGAAAGACACTGCACCTCACGAAACGTTATTAATGATTTTTCATAATTTTTTGGAAAATATTATTATTATAGAGGACGTCTGAACATAGCTAAGCCATATGTTTGCTGACAGACCTAGCTGACATCGTTTTCTGGAGTAAGACAAAAGCAAAGGGAACTGCATCATTGATTTACTGTCTCTCTCCCTATCTACTGAACACAGATAAGATTTCATCATCGCTATGCAAGTATTAGCCTACTGCTCAAAATATTTCAGTTGTACACGCTATTTTTGAAATTGAGTGTCTTTAAATAGGTTAGTGGTATTTTATAATGAGGATATTTCACACTGTAATGGAGCCTAAGCGTTCATTAATAATTCAGTAGTTTCTTCACAAGCGGCTCATTTATATGCTTTATAATGGACAAAAAACATTTTATTCATTTTTGGAGAGATTTTGGATATGTTTCTGGACCCCTAGATATTTTAGACCACTGTACTGATGGAAAGCTTGTAATTACCACTTAAAAATGATGCACCAGTCAGTTTAAGTCAAAACAGTTGATTTGTAGTGAAATATGTGAATGTGTTTTGATTTACAGCAATGCAGAATTTAGACATTTTGGACAGATTCAGAGACGCTGGGTACACTGCTTAGCCTAGTTTTTGCTTCATAGGGTTCTACATATCCACCCTTAGATTTTCTGAACTTGTGGTCAAGGAGTTCTTGATCCAGGACATGTATAGTTTAACATGCTGCATAAATTCAATCTCGCAGTATTTCATTGCAAATTCATTTTAGATTTTTTGTCCAGACAGTTGCATTTGTGGCACTTTATTTCTTCCAAAATCATGAATATAAACTAATCTAAGTTTGTATTGTAAATGGTTCAAATGTCTTGCTTCATTTAAGCCATTTTTCAAGTCTCTGTTGTGTTCACATAAGGGATTTTAAAGCTTTAACCTAAATAGGGTACCCCCTAAATGGGCAAAGATTGGCCAGATTTGGAATGTGCGCTAAGGGCTTAATCATTAATAATTTCATAATGTATAATTAACTGGCCTTACTGACCTATTAGACATCAATCAATTAACAATTTAATTTTTCATCAACCAAATTCCATACCTCTCTGTCAGGTCATTAGCAGCCTGGTCAGACTCATAGTACAGTAAGGTAATGAGTAGCCTCATCAGGCTCATAGTATCATAAGGTTCTATGTGGGGTTTGCACCTGTTCAGCAATTAGGCCCTGTCCAGTGTGTCTTAGACTTGCATACAATGCACAAGCTAGCAAATAATAATCTCTAGAGTACAGACCCGTCACACAGTACATTCACCGAGGCTGGTTTTATAAGGTGTGTGTTTGGTCTGGGAGTACAAACACACAGCACCGGCTGGCAAACAGAGGACTAACAGGTTAATATGCACACAACGATTTGCGTTTAATGCACAAAAACCCTACTGTGTACCACACTACCCACACAGCATCTCTTGAAACCTGCTGCCAAGCAACTAGTATCCGCAAACTTGCAAAAGGTCCAGTGCATCCAAAATATGCTTCACTGAACATAGAAACAGCTAGACCAAAATTAAAACATTCCCGAAAACTGAAACAAACTCTAAACTAGAAATACCGCCTCGCGGTTGTATGCCTCCACCAACCAGTAGCCAGTGCTCTGTTTTTCGCAATGATGTGCTGGGGTGGTGGTATCAAGGCTTGGAGGTCAGCAGTCTCAACATGGGATGCACGTGAGGTCACAGTGACCTTGACCTTTGACCACCAAAATCTAATCAGTTCATCCTTGAGTCCAAGTGAACGTTTGTGACAAATTTGTAGAAATTCCCTCAAGGCAAAAACGTGTTTTGTGAGGTCACAGTGACTTTGACCACCAAAATTTAAACAGTTCATCCTTGAGTCCAAGTGAACGTTTGTGCCAAATTTGAAGAAATTCCCTCAAGGCGTTCCTGAGATATCGCGTTCACAAGAATGGGACGGATGGACGGGATGGACAGACGGCCAACCCGAAAACATAACGCCTCCGGCCACAGCTGTGCCGTCGCGGAGACATAAAAACTCAAAGCAAACTGTCCCATAACTAAAAGCTTAGACACAGAATATAGGGTGCCACTGCCCAGCTGCAGGTCATCATATCTCACACACAAACAGACTATAGCAATGTCATGGTTAAATGCAAAATGTTCATCCACACTCCCCATTTTGCAGGGCACAGAAACAATCAATCGGAGGCTGTGTTTAGAACTCCTAAAAGAGCCAGCCAGCGATCGTGCCCATCCCACCCCCATGCACCCTATTCACTGAGTGACAGGGATTTCACATCCTTATCACCATTACATGGGCTTCCAAATGCACAGGGTTGCATTTTTTAATTAGCATGTGTGTAATCGCTGCCGTTACGCACACATTTATACATGTAAATTAGGTCCCTGTCTTTATTGGGCCCCAAATCTCAGTGCTGGAGAGCCACAGGGTTTGCCATTACTTAGAACTGATCGAATGACATAGCCAGTTACACAGGTAACCCTCCTCACCTGCAGAACTCCAGATGGCCATGGCCTGATATAGACACTGAGATGATTTCATCTTTCAGCTCAATTAGACAGAAAAAGGAAAGAACATAAAATTGTGAGTACAACAGCATAGCACTGGACTACCAGTCATCTTCAAGAAGTCATTCAAGTTTCCCTGTAATGTACAAAACATTGTGTACAAAACATTTGTGAGAGAGAATGAGACAAAGGAAGAAACAAAAAATTCCAGAAACAGAACGAGCAGCAACCCTGCTGACCTACTGCAGCTGCAGGAATCCCCCTCTGCTCTATGGAAGAGAAATGGTTGTGGCCTTCTCCCGCTGTTTGGCAGCTCTGTTCTAACCTGACCGCTGTCTGGCCGATTTTACACCGGTTCTCTGCAGCATTGTCACTCACTAGGAAAACAGTCCCTTCCATGATCTCACTAAACGCAAAGTAGGACTGGAGCATCCTGTCACTTACTTACACATGCACTCATGCACACACACAGACCCCGGTATGCTATATGACCGTCTGCAATTGTGCATTATGTACTTATTGCTACATAATCATGTCTTCCTGATGAAGTCTGATGTTATAAGAGAGAAAGCAACATGGTCGCTGCTCACTGTTCTTCAGATATGCACAAGCCCATTTAAGGCAGCTAAAGACTGGCTCTGGGGGAAAAAATGCCTGAGAATGGCCTAAGGGACATCTTTAGAAGCCAATTTGCCAGGCCAAATGCTTTGCTGGCATGGTGATAAACACTAACATCAGCCTAAGTTCTGTACTCTGTCAAACAGTAAATTCAGCCTCAGCCCTATACTCTGTCAAGCACTAAAATCAGCCTCAGCCATCTATGTTTATACACACATATTAAACATAAATCAACCTCAAATTCAACACTGTTCCGATGACACACATTTCTGAAAACACAATATTCATACGCTACACAACACTGCTTCGGATAACACACACTGTTCCAACACACAATCCTCCTGATAACACAGTTTGAAGACTTCCTCATTTTTACAACACATAACACCACAGGACAGCTGATCTAGTATTCGTTTTCCACTGTCCATATGCTCACCTTATCCATTATGAGCCGAAGAGCAAAACAGACCTTCAACAGCACTAGATAGCACTTCTGCTTTGAGTAGAGTTACAGTTGTAAAATAAGGTCAGTGCACACAGAATGCTGGGCAGGTGACTAATTAAGCAGCTCTCTTCCATGGGCTTTACAACAAACCTTTAAAAAAATGAAAAACACCAACCTCAGTCTGTCAAAACTCCACTATAAATAAAGAGGGAAAATAGTAGCCTAATTCAGCCGCATGGCATTCAGACAGCTCCCAGGTGATGGGAGCGTAGCGCTGTTCTGTAGCCCTGGGGACACACGCACACACTATGCTATTCTCTGGGCCATAAAGCCAAGCCGAACATTTCACTATTCACCAAATTCCTGCACAGAAACAGTTGTTATAGAAATAAAAACAGTCATATAAATACCCACAGCAGATTTCTGGGCCAGATTGAACATGGTAATGGGCTGGTGATGTCAGTGTAGAGTCTGTGCTTAAGTACTGGTAAACTGTACAAAGAGGAACTGTGTCTGTGCACAGGTAACTTGGGTAAGGTGTAGCAGAGTTCATTTTCTTTGGCTGAGACCATCCTTAAAGAAATGATGCCCTGACATGCCAGAGGAACCTGACAAACATACACACAGAGGAACTGCAATTAGAACTAGGGGTGGGGGGCAAGAGAGAAAATGTGGCAGCAAGTAAAGAGATGGAACAAGAGATAGAGAAAGAGGTGGGGAAGGAGGACAGGAGATTGAGGATTGGAGTGACTCATGTGGAGGAGATAGAGCAGGAGTGAGAGAGAGAAATATCAGATAAAGGTGGATTTTGTTACAAGAGACATTAAAAGGGTCAGCATCCACAGACTCTGCTATGTGAGATTCAGTTAAGAGCTACGAGCTCTATGGCTCTCAGGAGTGAGAGAGAGAAATATCAGATAAAGGTGGATTTTGTTACAAGAGACATTAAAAGGGTCAGCATCCACAGACTCTGCTATGTGAGATTCAGTTAAGAGCTACGAGCTCTATGGCTCTCAGAAAAACTTGAATGAATCCACACACGCCCAATCAGAACTCATGACTCTGCAAGCATGGAGTGCCTTCACAGGTCAGATCCTCAATCTGTGTCATTTATGAAAGCGTGGATTACACAAGTATGTCACATCAAGGAAGAAAGGTCCATCAGGTTTTGCAGTCTTACAGTGAACACAAAGTAGGGAAAGTCTAGGGCAGTTAGTATCTGCAGGTTTAACTCCAGTCCTGGGGTAGCCGCCGTGCCTGCAGGTTTAACTTCAGTCCTACAGGTTTTTTGTGGTTTTCTTTCAATCAGAAGCCATCTTAGGCCTTGTAAACAAGGTGTGTGGACTCTGGGCTCTTTATCAATGGATTCAATTAAGTACTAAAGTGCTGCGAATCACCAAAACCCAACAAAGCCCACCAGGACTTTCTGGAGTCTGACAACTAGGCCAAGGTTCTCATTGACACATTCGGTAGAGAACTGGGGGGAGCACACCTCAACGATTTGGTCCTGATCACAGTGAGGCTGATAGTCATGGTCTGGTGTAAATGCAGTTGATGGGCAATCTGCAGTCTCTTTGATTTGACATCATGAACAATACTTGTTTCAGCTAACACACTGCACTTGCATCATTCAACAAATTGAACTGAATACTCCAGCACTGTGGCTCCTTAGGGAAGAATAACACTGTCACTTTTTACCTGGTAGAACATCACCACACCTTGTAGAGCTCCAGAGTAATGGCATAGTGTACCAGTTTATTAACAGGCCGTCAACAACATCAGCTGCAGAGCTATACAGAGCTCTGTTTTTACATTATGTGTGCAAAAATCAGGCTTGAATCTTATGTTATTGTGTTTCAAAACGATTGGATCATCTGCCAACAGCGGTCTCATCTGCAAAAATGTATTTTATGTTTCATTTAATCTGTATTAAAGCTGTGGGGGACAGGTGAGGTCCCAAGGTGAGGATGTGGTTCTAAACAAAAACCAGGGCGGCACAGTTAAGCAAAGGTTATCGGTTTTGTGCCATCTGCAGAGTAACAAAGAAAAAATAATACCAGCCCAAACCCCTAAACAAACTTCCAGGTTAGTCCCACTTAGTGTACGCAGAGCAAACTCAGAGCAAATGAGCTCAACTCAAATGACAGGCTAATACCTTCACACACCAACGCCAGCAAACAGGATTCATTCATACCACAATTTGGTTGTTATTTATTGTTCTTTCAAACACATTTTGATGAGTTAATGAGTTCATAGATTCACAATTTTACACCAATATAGTCATATTCAGGATACAAGAACTTGTAGAAGATGCAGTAACATTAATTCTAGCAATGCAATCCTAAAAACTTTTTAAGATAGATACGTAATATCACCAGTCAGGTTAACTGCATTCAATGACTAACCAACAGCAGATGGTTTAATTATTTAAAAAATTAACGATGCATTATAACAAAAACCAACGTCTGACAGGAATCAAGTCACCTTTAGATAGAAATTAATCACAAAACCTCTCTCGTATGCCTAGACGAAAGACACCGTTTCATTTCTAATCAGTCAAGAGCTGCACGCAATAATCCAATTGAAAAAATACATTGAGATAAGCCAACACTGGTTACCAGCTTCCCCAAAACACGACAAAAAATATGTAAAAGGCCAATCAAATGAATTTAAACTTCAAAATAACCTGTATTCAATCAGCAGCGGTCCCATTTACTACCTAGCCGACTATCATCAACGAAGAAACCGTTTTCCTCATAGGTACTGTCTTTATTCTCAAAGACTTAGTTTGACACCTAGATGAAGAGTGGGTCTTAGATGCATTAGGTCGCCGGCGACATTCCGTTTGCGTGCAGGAGAATTAGATTGCTAACGTCGTTAGTGTAGCGCTGGTTACCTACATGACAAAACGGGCCAAGGGTTGGGTTCATGCCATTAATACATATTGAAATAAATGTTCACCGGTTAGCTCATGGGATGGAAAGCCTTGCCTCTAGTGTGCTGCAGGTGAGCCCAGTCGGGGTGGTTTGGGTGTAGCGTTGTAGTCCGACACTCGGTTTAGTCTAGGCCCAAAAGTGAATCCGCGGACTTTCGTCCTCTATCCCGGTGATGAAGGTGTTAAACTGGGTTCGCTCCATCCGAAGGATCCAGCCCTGGGGCGTAGATTTAAGACCAATTTAATCCTATGGTTCCGTAAACACAGGCAGCTGGGATCGCCAGTTAAAAACACCGCCCGCTGCAGATTATCTTTCAGGAACAATCGGGAATTATAATGTGAGGGTGCACAGCTCCACCGGAAAACAGAGCCAACTAGCTTGCTATGGTTATGGTATATCGGAGTTCCACACCCCCCCCCCCCCCCCCCCCCCCCCCCCCCCCCCCTCCAAAAAAAAAAAAAAAAAAAACACTTGAGTAACTGAACGCGTGGAAACTGGTCTTGCTCACACGCAATTTTAGTAATCTAGAGCCAGCTAATTTACGTCTTCGGTTCTGGCACAAGAAGCGGTAAACCCTATAAATCTTATCCAACATGCATGGTTAGTTGGCATCGGTGCATTTGGCACTCTGTCGACGTATTCCTGACCGGCTTTTAATCGATGAAAAAACTAACGCGAGTCAAATCACCCATAACCCGTTCGGTTTAACGATAAAACCACAGCTAGTCGCCCAGTCCCCGGAATCGACCTGCTGCATCTCGTATTTATGCCTAGTCCTACCAAGACTAATCAGTTAGATCCGTCTCGCTACAAATGCTAACTAGCTTTACCGGGTAAGGTCTATTTACGCAGACATGTTTTTCCTATGTTCGCTGTTTTCTGTGATGTCTTGGCTTTTATTTGCCAGGCGGTTCCTGGATAGGTTAAATGTTGCAAGGTTTTAATGTTATGCCGATATCCAGAAGCACCACAGTTAGTTGTGTTGCTGGCGCTAAGTAGCAACGGCAAACGACAGTACCCTGGACCTCCCTGATCCAGATATGCACATTTAACTAGGCAAGCACGCCTTCAGCTAACCTAAACTTGTGAAGTCCCGGAAGTAAACTGCCTGTACTGCGCATGCTGAGGGCAAAACATTGGAGCTCTTATGAAATGAATGGAGAATATCAGATTTTTGAAGGCAAAATAAAACTTCCCCGATGGTATTCTTCTGAAACTAGATTAACGATCGTTACGTTATGAAAAGCAGCTTGGAAAAATATGTAAACAATTCTGTACATTTAAGACATTTTTTCACGAGTTCTTGACCAAAATAACCATTGTTTAACAAACAATGTCAGACAATGAAATTTATGATCACAAAACATTGACCGATGAAGTTTTCTTCGGTTGTTAAATCACCTCGGTTTTCTACATTAAATCCAACTCCAAAAACTCTTTTGCCCTCAACATGCGCAGTAGAGGCTGTTTTCCGAAACTTCCTAGGTTTCACTGCTTGGTCCCTCCTATACCAAGAAACATACAACCATTCAAGATACAGAAAGGCCGGGCGGATACATAGATTTTTTAAAACGTAAATACAGATAAAATTTCAACATATGAGGCTTATTAAATCAATCTTGACTCTTACAAACCTATCCACACATATGTTTGCTACGGTGGCCCAGAGGTGCAATCCTTATCTCTAAAAAGAAATCCTTGTTTATAAAAAATAAATCCTTGTTTCTAAAAAGAAATTCTTATTTATTAAAATAAATCCTTATTTAAACAAAGAAATCCACATTTCTAAAAATATGCCTTCATTTCTAAAAAGAAATTATCGTTCCTAAAAAGCAATTTGTGTTTCTAAAAACAAATATGCAGTTATAAAAAATAAATCCTCATTAGCATTCCACTGCAAAGCAGGGAACCCTGTTGTAATTGCTGGAATTCCTATTATTAGGGTTCCACTGCGAAGCACTTTGTGTATGAATCATAGTCGAGCATATCCAATATCAACCGACTATGATTGTGAATATGCCTACCCTTAATGAAAGCCGATTGGTATTCACCAACCAATTTCTCTAAGCCTGTTTTGAGCCTATTAGCGTATACTAAGGCTAAGAGTTTGTAATCGTTACAAAATAAAGTTATGGGTCTCCAGCTATCAAGTAATAATTTATCCTTATTAGGTTTAGGCAGCAGGGTTATAAGTCTATGTTTCATTGTAGGGGAGAGACTGTTTTTCTCAATGCATTCTAGGTATGATTTGTGTAACAAATGTCGTATGTCTGCCCAGAAATGCTTATAAAACTCGATAGTTAAACTATCAAGTCCAGGGACTTACCATTACTCATTTGCAGAATTGCAGTATCCAATTCTTCAACGGAAATATCAACCTCTGTAGACTGTTTACATCCCTAATCTATCACTGGTATTTGATCAGCTATATTATCTATTAGGATTTTGCATTCCGAGTGAGAATAGTTAGACTTGTACAGCTCGCTAAAACGAAAAATCTCTTTATGTATTAAATCAGGATCATCTGTTACATGACCATCAATTGACAGACTACTGATTTTTTTCTTTTGTCTAAATTTTTATAGTCCAAAAAAATATGAGGAATTTTTCTCACCCTCTTCAAGCCATTTAGCTCGAGTTTCTGTGTATATTTCATCTAGCTGGTTTTGGAAAAAATGTAATTCAGTACTATTCTTCATAGTCAAGTCAGGTTTGCTGCACAAATTGTTTATCTTTTCTATAATATCTATCTGTTTTTTTCTACTCAATTGTGAAGAAGTTTTCCCCACATCAATGGCTATCTGTCTTACTCTGTATTTAAAGGTCTACGGGATTTGTCAAAAAGTGGTGAAATTAATCAATTAAAAAAATTTTGCAAAGAAATTCAATTTGCTGTAAAATAATGACACAGTAATAAATCCACTTGGAATTTGTCAGGGCGGCCAGAAACATGATGGTAAACATGTCTACCAAGTGCTGTGGTGATATCTTGATATTTGAAGAAAATAACGGCTTTTCAACTTTGCCACGCCTATCTTTGACACCAAAAGTGGCACTGAGGTGTCCCGCTTGTCCTAGAGATGTAACCCCTGGTTAATTAACCAGCCTTAATATCTCAGCCTTAATATTAGGCACTATGTTCATTTTGTTGGTTTAAATAAAGTTCTCACATTTTAAATAGTTAATATTGAAAGACACAGCCCACTATGCATGATAATACAATTTAATTTGATTAAGTTTTCTTTTCTGCACTTCTGATTTGTCAATACAACAAGACAACACGTTTCTACAATTATGATAGGTCAGGGGGGCAGGATTACTAGTCTATGAGCCAGGGGGGTCGGTCGGTACCATTTGGAGGGATGATGTCTCAGTGATTTTTTTGAAGGTCTATGTCCCTAGTGTTGTAAAAATGTAAAATGTGTGATAGCACTGCAGCAATGGTAGCTTCCTATGTGCTATCACTCCTTTTTTCATCCCCCCATCCTTCATTTTTTGTTCATATTTTAAGTCATTTCACACATATAGCCAGTATAAAACAAGCTAACAGATACAATACCATCAAACCATATATCATTGGAAAGCTGACAGTCAGATCTATCCACCAGACACATTACCAAGATTCTAAATCAACTGACCTTTGACCTCTAAATCTGTATTAGGGTACATTTGGAACTACCTTTATAATTTGCTTTATAACAAACACTAGCTTGATCCCACATTGCTTTTGACAGTTTCTTCAGAAAGGCAATCAAAAAGACTTTAAATGGTACATAACATGTTCTACTAAAAATAAAACTTTTAAAATGGATATCTTAAAGTTTGTGCCACCTTCATGAATGTTTCCTGGACATTGGTTTGGCTCCTGAGTAGCTTAAGGGCACCAGCTTTCCATTTTCCAGCAAATGCAGAAACAGAATTGCATCCTGTCAATGCATGAAGCCCAATAAGAGCTTTGCAGACGTTGCTCCCCAAGGTTGCTCCTATCCTCCCTATATCGATTAATCTGGTGTGAGATCTGCTCCCACATTGAAAAAACAAGGGGGAATCAATGTCAGCATGGAATGCCAGACACATTACAAAAACATCTGTGTCCTCTGAGCTGATCACAACAGCTTTATGGCCTACTTTTGCTGCATGAGCTGCATGTAGAAGCAGACGGCCATCTGCTTCCTCTTGCACACATCGAAGGGCACTGACTTCTTCACTGCTTTCCTCTGTGATCTTGTAGAATTTTTCTTCTGTGGTCACAAAGAGTTCTTTTCCATGCAACACTTTTGTGTACTCTTATTTTCTCAATTCACATGCTACAAAGAAGATCAGGCTGCTTTTGTTGACTCAAAAAAGTTTCTCCACTGTCTCACAAGCTGTGAAGATGAAATGTTCCACATCTGGTGGCCTTGCTCCTCTCCTCTTGCAGATCGTTCAGGGTTCTTAATAGGTATTTCCTTGTATGTATCAAAGGCAACATTGATCCTCTGGCTCTTACTGCCCTCTCTCAGTGCCATATACAGTATAGACTTGGCTATCTCTCCAAATGTTGTTTGATCACCTTTTACTTTTTGAACTAAATGCATTCCATCAATGATTGTTGCATTGTGTATAGTTACTTCCTCGGCTGGAGAGATGTTCTTCTGGAGGCAGGAGGATAGAGTTGCCTTGTTGGTTTTCCGTAAGAAACCCTCTGGATTTGCCAAAGCCCATGGTAATGGACCAAGGGGATGGGAGAGAATCACTCTCATGTTAAGATTTCTCCCCTGTGCCATCACAATGATATGACCAAATAGGGATCTGTCAGCCTTCAGAATGAGGGTTTGCCCTTTTGTCTTGACCACTTTCTTCTCACACGTTGCTGAATGTTTTAAGTTTGTGTCTTTTGATGGGATTGTGGAATGGTACTTTTGGAGGATCTTTCTCAAGGCATTCTTCTTGCTATAGGTGCTATAGCTTTGTTCTCCAATTCTGGAGGTGCTTCTTTGGCGGTGGATAGGCTGACAAGCTCATTGCTCTCTGCAAATGGATTTATCCAGCTGTGTAGAAGGCTTGTGACAGCAATGACAGCTTCTTCATCCTTTTGGACCCTTGGTTTCTGAAGGTCTGCATGATGAAGGTCTGCTTTGTTCCTATGAACCATGTCCCTTAGTTGTCCTAGGAATGCACTGCGGTGCTCTGCTGTGATGTAATATCTTCTTACAGCACCAGATTTAAGACTGAATCTAGTGGTTCCTCCAGGAGTCTGTCTTTGTTGACTGTCATCTTAATGGCTTGATCAACAGGAACGCATCCAAATGGGTTGTTTCCTGACATTTGTACTGAAATGGCCCCTTCACAAAAGGCTTTGTAGACATCTGGATGTTCTGAAGGGAGAGTTGTCATCTTAGCATAGTAGGTTGGAAGATACCTGGCATAATTCATTTTGTCATATGCAAATCACCAAGATATTAAACACCGGATTGCATTGAGGTGCAGTTCCCAATCCCCCTCACGGGAGGCAAGGAGAAGGCCAAGCAGGACATTTTCCACCATGTCTACATATGACATCCAAAATGCTGATAACTCTCTGTTGTTGTGCCTGAGATGTTGTAAGAATTCATTCCAGAGCCCTCTGATGTCTTCTAATGCCTGGCTCTGCAGAACAGAATGAAATGTTGTCGGGCATAAATCATCAACCATCTCTTTCACTTCATCCAAACATGGTCCTACCACTGTGCTCTTGTGCTGATGATCCACCCAAACTCTGTCCATGCCACTCTCATCAGTGCCTCATAAATGTACTTATGCACTCTGACTGCGCGATTGTACATCTTGCCATCAAGAACGCCACTGACTGATCCCTCTGCAACAATCCCAGCTTCAATACAGATGTCTCGGAGACCAGCGTCTTGAAATCGCTTCCCTATAATACTGAGGGCACTGCAGATAGTGTGAAAGGCTCCCATGCGTAGGATGATGTTGTTGAAACAGTCCTTGTGTTTCCAAGCAATTTCTGTTGCTTTTGCAAAGAGGGCTTGATCTATCACAACCACAAGGGTTTGCAATTGCAGCTGTTTTCGGATTAGTTCAGACTGACTCAGAATTTCAAATACTGTAGCAAGCTGTGTAGCAGGTGCATTTATTGTTGGTAGGTAGCTAATTGTGTCTTCTGTGACTACTGTGTCCCTTGTGCTGGTGTTAAAACCAGTCCAGCTTGGAACCTTTTGGTTGTTATTGTTTTTGGATTGTCTTGAAAATATCCAAATTAAGTTCTTATCTCTGGTAATGTCTGCTGCTCTCTTTCCCTCATGTATGTTGCTGTCATTTGTTGTTAGAGGCTGCGGTCCAATTATCTCACTGGAGACATACAAAGGAAGTTCTTGTCTCTCACCAGAGATAGATCTCTGCTTTTGTTTACAGATAGTCGGAGACGTGGGTTTTGGTAGATGTGGTCCGTAAACCTTTGGTTGCACTGCAATGCCACTGACTCTGTGCGATGTCTCTTTGCCTGTAATGGTCTCCTCCAAACGATCAGTATTGTCCCAGGCCAGACTTGTGAATATGTTTGGTTGAATAGAAGCTGGAAGGACCATTTGATTGTTTTGAACAGCTGCTAACTTTTGGAGACACAGGGCTGTGTCATTTTCCTCCAGTTGAGAATAAGAGACACCATGTCCCAGCCGGTTTAGCATTTGAATCAGTTCCACATTGCCTGTCAGGGTTTTACATGCACATGGAAGAAGAAGATGTTTTGGAGGTTTCTGTTAGCCACATGTCACTGCATATATCATATTTTGACTGAATGACTCTATAAGCATCTCCACCCTTTGCGAGAGACATTCATTATCAGGATCTCCTGTTAAGAGCCCAACAAAAAATCTTTGAAGATGCTCTGGTATTACAAATGACTCTTTTTGCAGATCAGAAGGGTGATAAGGCCAGGGAGTTGACTTCTGGTGTTTTTGTATTTCAGTTTGGATATGTAAGGCTGTCTGGTCGATGTTTGATCTTACATTTGATGACTTGGTTTTGAAAATGTTAAGTTCTCTCTTTAGAATTTGGTTTTCTAAAACCACATCTTCTATTGACACGCTGTGCGGTATAATGATCAGTTTCCCTCTCTGGTCTGAGATGATCTGGATTGCGTCTCCCAACTCTTTTGCCAGCCTCCTGTTGAGGTGTTTTTTTGTGACTCTCTCAGAATTTCTACCCCTTTTTCCTGCATGAATTGCTGCAATCTATCTGATAATTTGTCATCATGACAGTTTGCTTGTTTGGGATGACATCATTTCTGATATAATGTAAGATATCTTCATATGCCTGTTTTGTATACATCATCAGCGCTATTAGTATCAGGCCACTCTCTGGATGTCCATACTCTGGTATAGTCTTTGTAACAGGTTGCATGGTAATGGACCTCCACAGCTACAATAGCCGCGTTTCCACCGCAGGAACTTTACTCCGGAACTAGGAACCTTTTGAGGAACTCAGTGCGTTTCGACCGCAGGAACTAGGGTCTAAATTAAGTACCGGGGTCTTTATTTTACCCCCAAAAACGTCCCTGCTTGGGGGGTAGTACTTTCCAAAAGTACCGGAACCTTTGGGGTGGGGCGCAAGCACTGAGAATTTCTGATTGGTCGACTACTTGCAGTGTTTTATTTCAACCGCCATGTTTAAAAATCTGCAGCCGCAAACCGATTTATTTTCATAATAACTTCAAATCAAACTTGTATGTTATGCGGCGCAGTAGCCTAGTTTTGGTTATACCCTGCCAACGTCTTGGAATTATAACGTGTGCTCTTCTGTTGTGTGCTCTTTTCTTGCTTTAGTATTCGTTTTATAAAATGCTAAGCATTCGTGCTGGGACAGCATATTACGTACCAAAACATTCAAACGGATTAATTCGGTCGCTGAATATTTTCTTCCGGATTTTCTTTGTTAGCTCGTTGTAATTGACTCAAAACGTTTGATACAGTTATGTGAGGTATGTGGTAGTTCTGCGTAATTCACATTGGTGACACAGTAAAAGCAAACTGGAAATCACCTTCCGCACTTTTTGTCAGGGTAAAATAACAGGTTAATTCTAGTAATCGTCCCTTTAGCTTTTTCAGACTGCCGTAATTTTACTCTGCCATTCTTCAATTCCACAAAAAGACCAGGAAGACTATGGACTAATTTATGGTGCATGGTTCGCATCTGGAGGGCACACTTCGCTGCTCGGCTAGCAGTAACTTTGAAGGAAAGCAAACGGTGGCTGTACCACTGCTAATTTAAATTTTCACGCAGTCCAAGTTTTCGTTCTATTCTTGTCATTTTGCAATTAGCCTATATGGAATTGACGATGAGAAAGTAATCAAACAGCAAATTGTTTACAACGTGTGCATGTTTTCTGCTGTTATTGCCAGTTATATTGGAAATGTGAATGCACTCTGTCGCCTCGGATGTCAAGACATGAAAAACATAATGAATGTGTTTGAGAGGATATACTCACTGTCTGCTATATTGCAAATTCCCTAATTGCCGTTTCCACCCTCTGCCCCACGCTGCCGGTGGGGCTCTTGCCCCAACCCTCGAGAGTGCTTCGAGAGTCGTCTGGTCTCCCCCACCTCTGCGGTCCAGCCCCTCCTTCGTCATTGCCTCCACCCTGCCCACATCTGCCACCACCTGCTGTTCCCCATCACCGCCACCCGGCCCCACCCATCATCTGAGCCACATCACATATCATATCTTGTGCATAAACTGGCTGACATGCTGGTCACCAGTCGGCACCCTGAGCCGACCAGAGGAGGATGGGTTTCCCCCTTGAGCCTGGTTCCTTCCAAGGTTTCTCCCCATCTGCCACAGGGAGAGTTTTTCATTGCCACTGTTGCCTTAGGCTTGCTCCTGTGGGGGTTTAGGCTAGGGTTGTCTGTAAAGCGTATTGTGACAACTGTTGTAAAATACGCTATACAAATAAAAAATTTGAAAAAAATTTGATATATAAAACAGTTACAGTCTGACTATTGGCCTGATATATCCTATCTCATAAAAAACACGTTTTCAACATACAAAAATGCCAAGTTACTCAAAAGTATTGATATCAAAATGACGCCAAGTTACGGTACTACAAACAATATAGGCTATCTTGCCTCACCGAAATTACATAAGATGTATTTCAAAGCAATGCTACCCAATATTTCCTCAATTATTTCAAGTCACTTGGCTCTGTGTGTATAAGCATGCAGTACATGGACAGGCCAAACATATGTGTGGATGGCTTTCTCAAAGTCAAGATTGATTGAATAGGCGTCTATATGTCCAATTTATATTGGTATGTATGTATTTCACTGCCCAGCCTTTCTGTTGCGTGAATGATTGTATGTTTCTTGGTATAAATGTCTGTTCGTAAATGTGAATGTAACATGCTGCGAAGGAAATGTCCCCATAGGGATAAATAAGTTCTCTATGTATGTATGTATGTATGTACAATATGTATTTTACATGCATTATTTATTGTACGTAGCAAATATACAATCACTTGTACATTTACTGAAATTCAGTTCCGAAGCAAGTGTAAACATATGTTTTCCGGAGAAATATGCTTCCTGAAGTTACTGACCAGCAGTTTTCCACATGAATTTCAATGTGTTCCATGAGGCAATTCGAAATATTCGACACTTTGATCTGACACAAAGTGTGAATGACATTGTGAAATGGTAAGATTACAAAACACAGGGACAAGTGACTTGAAAGAATTGAGGAAATATTGGGTAGCATTGCTTTGAAATACATCTTATGTAATTTCGGTGAGGCAAGATAGCCTATATTGTTTGTAGTACCGTAACTTGGCGTCATTTCGATATCAATACTTTTGAGTAACTTGGCATTTTTGTACGTTGAAAACGTGATTTTTATGAGATATCATTTCTTTTTGCAAAGCGTTTTATTATGAGAGTGAGAAATGCGAAGTGACCCTGTAAGAAACGGTTGTGGATTATGGCTATCCTTGTGTGAATTTGTACAGTCTGATGAGCGTGTACTGTTTAGCAGTTTCGGTTTGCTATATATGTAAAACAGTGACTGTGGCAAAGGGTGCGGTGGCGTAAGTGTAAAACACAACAGAAACGCAGGTGAAATATGGCCAGTGTATGTACTCACGGATTTGACGGCCATCCAACGAGCCTTGATTGAGAAAAGAATCAGCAAGCCCGTAGAATTAGAGCTGCCTAGGTCGCAACTTGTGTACCCTGCTGTCCTGCTCCATTGTCTGTTATTTCGTGGAGATGCACTATTAGTTTTGTAAGGTTTGTAAGGCATTTTGATAGGCTTATCTGCAGGTGGGAATCCTGTTCGCTGTTTTGCTAAGCTAGAACCGGAAAACTTGATTGTGGAGAATAGGAGCAGACGCATATGTCCCAGCAGGTTTTGCATATGAGAAAATAACAACAGTGTGAGAGAAATTAGGACGAAATTATGAAATTGCGTAGTTGAAACAATATGTTTTTAGCAGAATGGGCATGCAGGTGAAGGTTGACATGATCACAGACTATAGTGCGGAGTAAGTAAAGTGACCATGAGCGAGCTTAGTTTCCTTCTGGAATGGTATATATAATAGTCGGTGTAAAATATCAATCGTTGAAGTGGAGGGTTAAGTAATGTGTGAAATCTATTGCACTGATGATCTTTTCTCATGTTCAGTACCAATAATTATACTTATTACATTTAAAATCATGACTCACTCATGTTTTAATGGGGAGTTGCAGAACATACATACGTAGTAATTGTTTGTATGTGGCTAGATAGAGAACAGGGCGAGGTAACATGAATGTAGAAACGTGGCGTTTGCTGATAAGAAGGTTTCGTACGGTAGCCAAGTGAAGAAATATAGTTAGTAGAAATGGCACAGTGGTGAACTGGTGTAACTTTTTAATAAAAGGAATACATTTGCCGTCATGAAATGCATATGGGTGGCCGTGAGTGAGTTTTGGTAAAGCAAATATAAAAGCGTAAGAAAACGTTAGTGTAAAAGAGGGAATTATCTGCCTGAGGGCGAGGCGGTATTCAATCCTTCAACCGGAAGTTTACCAGTCTGTGACTTAGTCTGTGTTAGTGCAGCACCATGACATAGTTATGCAATGCGTGAAATATCATTAGCAAACCTGTCCGTGGTTTTAAAGAACACAGGCCAGTAAGCACAGAAGAGCTCCAGTTGAATCCATATGGCTTTGCAATATTGTAGCTGGTTAATAACTTAACGTGCAGACGGTACGTCATAATTCATTGTATACGTTCAGTGAACGGCGGGTAGATATGGTGCAAAAGCAATAATTGAGAAGTAGTAGACAATTATTAGTGAGGGTAAAAGCAGGTTAAAGAAACGTGTCCCTAGCTGGGCTTGAACCCATGTTCCCAAGACTGGGACCTTACCCACTAGGCCACAGGCAGATTAGCTAATTAAATTGGAAATGTTTCAGAGTAAGAAGGTATGGGTATTTTGCGTGTGTATGCAAGTTTTTGATTGGGTCGTGAGGGTGAGGATTTGGCTGATGTCGGTAAAATGTCCAATGGGGAGACATGTTGTTAGTGGGATAGGTGGCAGGAAAAATAAGAATGAGAAGAAGAAGAAGAAAAAGAAGAAGAAGAAGAAGGAGAAAACACAAAATCCCCTTAGTTTGGGGCTTTATTGTGTGGACATGTGAAGTTGTTTATTAAATCTGTCTGTTGAAATGGGGTCAGAATGTACAGAATTGAATGTTTTTAAGGCCTGAGTATCTGTGGCTGTTGTGGTTATTTCTGTGGGGAACCCTGAAAAGTGCCAAACTCTCGATGCTGTATAGGTATGGGGCATGCCCCCGCCAAGGCGTAACTTGTCGTAACACATTATACTATCAATAAAATGTGTTAGCTATTTCTCAGCATAATGCCAGATTCAAAGACTAAACAATCTCACGCGATACTGTCTTCAAATGGATCCATGCTCAAGAAAAGTAATTATTCATCCTTTCAAAAAGCTTTTACTAACAAACTTTTGGTAGCCTAGCATGCACTCTGGCTGGCACTGTCTTCCATTGCTTTCCCGACGTTCAGACCCATGTTCTAGACCCTATGGTGTCGGATTACTTGCGTCGCCATGGATGTCGCTTGCCGTAAAGAAGTTTACTAGATGTCGTAACACTTAGATTTGGAGCTCCAGCTCTTCCACACCCCACCTAATAAAAAAGTCCAAATGGCGGGCAAACCATATGGCGGACATAGGTGGTCCCAAAAGTTGTAGAGCACATTCAGATGCATCGGTCGATGAAGTTTTGTGTTGATCTGACTTACGGTGTGGGAGTTATGGCCTGTAAAAGTATGACCCTTTGTTATAGCGCCACCATCTGGCCGACATAGGTGATTTGTAGTGCCTGAGTAGTGGGGGGCCATAGGAACCCACCTACCAAATTTGGTTGGTCTACAACTTATGGTTGCTGAGCCTCAGACATTTTAGGGGAGAAAACTTCCACACCCCAACTAAAAAGTCTAAATGGCGGGCAAACAATATGGCGGACATAGGTGGTCCCAATGGCAAAGTTGTAGAAGAGCACGTTCAGCTACATAGGTCGATGAAGTTTTGTGTTGATCTAACTTATTGTGTGGGGGTTATGGCCTTTTATGCATGACCCTTTGTTATAGCGCCACCATCTGTCCAACATAGGTGATTTTTAGTGCCTGAGTAGTGGGGGGCCATAGGAACCCACCTGCCAAATTTGGTTGCTCTAGGACTTATGGTTGCTGAGCCTCAGACACTTTTAGCGGAGAAAAATAATAAGAATAATCCATACAAAAACAATAGGGTTCCACCAGCTTCGCTGCTTGGACCCCTAATAATCCTAACAAATACAATAGGGTTCCACCAGCTTCGCTGCTTGGACCCCTAATAATCCGAACAGATACAATAGGGTTCCACCAGCTTCGCTGCTTGGACCCCTAATAATCCTAACAAATACAATAGGGTTCCACCAGCTTCGCTGCTTGGACCCCTAATAATCCTAACAAATACAACAGGGTTCCACCAGCTTCGCTGCTTGGACCCCTAATAATCATAACAAATACAATAGGGTTCCACCAGCTTCGCTGCTTGGACCCCTAATAATCCGAACAGATACAATAGGGTTCCACCAGCTTCGCTGCTTGGACCCCTAATAATCCTAACAAATACAATAGGGTTCCACCAGCTTCGCTGCTTGGACCCCTTATAATCCTAACAAATACAACAGGGTTTCACCAGCTTCGCTGCTTGGACCCCTAATAATCATAACAAATACAATAGGGTTCCACCAGCTTTGCTGCTTGGACACCTAATAATAATCCGAACAGATACAATAGTCAGAATAGGGTTGCACCAGCTTCGCTGCTTGGACCCCTAATAATAATAATAATCCTAACAGATACAATAGGGTTCCACCAGCTTCGCTGCTTGGACCCCTAATAATAATAATAATAATAATAATAATAATCCGAACAGATACAATAGGGTTCCACCAGCTTCGCTGCTTGGACCCCTAATAATAATAATAATCCTAACAGATACAATAGGGTTCCACCAGCTTCGCTGCTTGGACCCTTAATAATAATAATAATAATAATAATAATAATCCGAACAGATACAATAGGGTTCCACCAGCTTCGCTGCTTGGACCCCTAATAATAATAATCCTAACAGATACAATAGGGTTCCACCAGCTTCGCTGCTTGGACCCCTAATAATAATCCTAACAAATACAATAGTGTTCCACCAGCTTCGCTGATTGGACCCCTAATAATAATAATCCGAACAGATACAATAGGGTTCCACCAGCTTCGCTGCTTGGACCCCTAATAATCCTAACAAATACAATAGGGTTCCAGCAGCTTCGCTGCTTGGACCCCTAATAATAATCCGAACAGATACAATAGGGTTCCACCAGCTTCGCTGCTTGGACCCCTAATAATAATAATAATAATAATAATAATAATAATAATAATAATAATAATCTAACAGATACAATAGGGTTCCACCAGCTTCGCTGCTTGGACCCCTAATAATAATAATCCTAACAAATACAATAGGGTTCCACCAGCTTCGCTGCTTGGACCCCTAATAATCCTAACAGATACAATAGGGTTCTACCAGCTTCGCTGCTTGGACCCCTAATAATAGTAATAATCCTAACAGATACAATAGGGTTCCATCAGCTTCACTGCTTGGACCCCTAATAATCCTAACAGATACAATAGGGTTCCACCAGCTTTGCTGCTTGGACCCCTAATAATAATAGTTGCAAGCATATTACCAACAAACCAATAGGGTTCCTACTTCGTAGGACCCCTAAATATAGCTGCAAGCAGCAATGCAGGGCCCTATGAACATGTCCAAGCTGCGTAAATACTAGGCGAAGGAGAAAAGAGTGCAAGGATATACTCTGATCACCTAGGTGAATATTATATGACCTTACCATAAGATACAAGATGGCCAATGTTAACAGAATGAAACTGTCAGCCTTGATAGATTCAATATCTATTTAAATAAACAAACAAGATGTAGCAAAAATATGTAATTTATGTATAAAAATGTGTCGTTGGAAACCCCTTAAGGCAAGGATCACCAGCTCTGGCCCTCGAATCCAAATCCAGCCCTGGTTTTCTTTTCTCCTGGGTAATTAGTGCTACTGATTGGCCAGACTGTCTTCACACCTGACTCCCAGGCAAAGGGAGGGTGGAAAACCAGCAGTTCTCGGCCCTCAAGGACCGTGAGTTACTGATCCCTGCCTTAAGGTAAATAGTAAAACAAAGGTAAGTGGAAATAAACCACTTGAGCTGAGTATGAAAGAAACACTCTTTAACCCCTAAGGTAAGTATGCAAGATATAAAGTAAACCCTATCTTTCACTCAATGTAAACCTTGATGTTTCACTCAAGGTTGTTGAACGTAATATACCTTTAAGTTCTAGGTACCCTTTAAACTTCAAAGCTTAGTATGTATTCATACAATAATTGAATTCAACAAGTTTAGCTATTAAGCTGTCCAATATTATTTAAAACACTATATTAATATGTATACAATACAGTATATTCAATAATAATGTTCTATTAGCGTCAATACGTGGCTACCACAATATAAAACAGCTTAATTTAACAGCAGTGAAATTACAACCGTGTTCACCTTAAATGCAATACAATACAATGCAAACACTTTGTGGGCCCACACACAAGGTAAAATAAACTAGCCAGCAATAATAAAGAATAAAAGAACCCCCGCTGCAGGCCTGATCAAAATGTGCTTACTGTGAACGATGCAGATTTCTTCTCTTGTTGCTAGAGGTGCTTGCGTACTTTTCCGGTCACACGGAGCGCTGTCGGGTTTCCCGGTGCCAGAGGTGCCAATATGCTATTCCTGATAGTATAGAGCGCTATCTGGATAAACAGTCAGTGTCCAGGTTCCAGTCCTCAGTGCTGAATGTGCGCTAGCGTTATGTTAACACGAGATAAATTGCCATAAAGCTGAATGCAAGCTGAAGCAACACTCTGTAGCAATAGCAAGCTAGCTAGCTCCAATAATACTTAACAGGTGCTCACTGATGCGGATTCCACTCGAATTGCTCTGATAACAACAAACACACTTTTACCAGCACTTCACTAGCACTATTACAAGCACTTACGGATGTAGCTAGGCACTACAAATTGAAATCAAACGCACACAATTGCACTGCGGGCTTCACACTGCTCTGAATATAAAGAGAGAGATTTTCATTGCTCACGCGTCTTTGATACAGTATAGTCCATGAGCCAGACCCCCAGATTTGGGCCACCGGTACCATTTAGAGGGACGATGTCTCATAGTGATTTTTTTGAAGGGCTATATGGTAGCTTTCTATGTGCTATCTCTCCTTTTTTCTTCCCTCCATCCTTCATTTTTTGTTCATATTTTAAGTCATTTCACACATATAGCCAGTATAAAACAAGCTAACAGATACAATACCATCAAACCATATCATACCATATCATAGGAAAGCTGTCAGTCAGATCTATCCACCAGACACATTTCCAAGATTCTAAATCAACTGACCTTTGACCTCTAAATCTACAATTTGCAGTGTTTTGGAAAAAATGTGCAAAAAGCAGGGCAAATGGTGGATTTTTAAGCTGTTCAGAATTCTACCTCAAAAATATTACGTACAAACATATAAACATGCATCTTAAAATATTTGTCTAAATCAGCTGATTGTAATGATGTGCAATTTTATACTGCTAACCAGAGGTGGGTAGAGTAGCTAAAACCTGTACTCAAGTAAAAGTATGGTTACTTTAAAATAATAATGACTCAAGTAGAAGTAAAAGTAGTCATCCAAATAATTACTTGAGTAAGAGTAAGAAAGTATCTTGTGAAAAGACTACTCAAGTACTGAGTTACTTCATATAATCTGATTTAATGTTGAAATAAGAAGAGCAAGATGACCGTAAAAATCTAAATGTCCAAAATATAAAATTGTAAATGCTTGTCCAATAGAAATAAACAAAATATAAAATAGCCATGTGCAAATTCAAATATGGCCTAAATCATATCCCTTTAAATAAAACAATACACAGGAGGTTCGTCAGAAGAGGAGGATTTTCGCTTTCTGTTGGACTCTATTAAGTCTGTATACCCCGTCAGTTTGTTGGGGTGAACCCTCCGTTGACAGAAAAAATATCAATGAGGCTACAGGGATTTATCCATTAAAATAGACTCATCATCACAACAAAGAGGAGCCTGCTCAAATTCAAACAGAAACTTTATATGTGGGAAACATAATGCTTTGTAGCACCATTATTGTACCTTATGATGCACTTCTCCACGATATTCCAAAGTCCCGTGATGCCTTGCGCGGAATATGTGCAGAACTTCCGGTTTAGCGTAAACAAACGTTACGTTGCTATGCAATGTTCCAGCGCTCACGTCATGACTGTAGCATGCTTTACAAAAACTATTACACTACTAATGCTTACATTACAGTGTGAAATATCCACACTAATACCAGTAACCTATTTAAACACACTCAATTTCAAAAAATAACACATATAATCGAAGTATTTTGAGCAATAATAGCCTACTTACATAGCAATGATGAAATCTTATCTGTGTTGAGTAGATGGAGACAGAGACCGTAAATCAACAGTACAGTTCAATCCGCTTCTGTTTTGCTCCAGAAAGCGATGTCATCTAGGTCTATCAGCAAACATACGGCTTAGCTATGCCCAGAAGTCCTCAATAATAATAGTATTTCCCAAGAAATTACGAATAATCCTTGACCACGTTCCGTGCTGCGTCTTTTACTCTACCACAGAGTAAATGCATAAGTGAATGCGATGATAAGAAAAATTTTGGTTATGCTGACCTAAAAAAAAGCTATTCCAAAAGCAAAATTAGACATGCTATATATCGTTAGAAAGCTTATACTCTCACCTACTGAATAAATGAATTGTCAATCAAGCCAGACGGCGACAACGCCGTAAACAACGCGTGTGGTATTACGCACAGCCATTTTGGAAGATACCGAGGCATCACAAATGCCCGTATATTTCACAAACAGATTGTCCAAGACAATAAATGACCACTCAGTCAAATAGTTAGCTATCCACAGCCAAAACTAACCTACAACTTACCGCCACATATTTTCTCAAGTTCGAAGTTGAGTTCTTGTAGGCTAAAATGTCCACATTTCTAGGCAGACAAAGAAGGCAGCGCATAATGTAACTACTGTTTTTGGTAGTCTGTAAGTAAAACGTAGTTTGAACGTGAGGCCAGGGGTGTTCTGCCTCCTACGAATCACCCGCCGTTGTTTCAGCTATTGTTGTCGCCCACTCATCCTTCTGTGTGCTGTGACTGGCTACGTTTGATTGGTGAAACGGAGTCATGTGGGGCTATGACAGAGCCAAAGCAAAGACCAGTCAGCCTCTTTGGCTGAAATCTCTCTGAGATAATGAAACGAACAGAACGTGCATTGAATAAAAAATGGGTAAAAAATAAAAGTAATGAGCGGAATGTAGCCGAATATAACGGAGTAAAAGTAACATTTTTTCTTCACAAATATACTCGAGTAAAAGTGAAAAGTATGTTGCATCAAAACTACTCTTACAAGTACAATTTATTCAAAAAGTTACTTAAGTAAATGTAACGGAGTAAATATAACGCGTTACTACCCACCTCTGCTGCTAACCATTCAAACTTATGGGTAATATAATGATCTATCTGTACAGAGCCACTGTGTACATTAGACTATAGGGTATGGCATATGCATAAAGCTTTGATTGTTACCATGGAAAAAAAATAACAATTAAACAGTTAAAACAGTTAAAATTTGAATTGCTGTTCTGAAGATCAGATCAATCAAACTCTCTAAAACCTAATGGTAAGTTAAAGGGAACCCCGCCTGTTAAGACACTTAGGCCTTAAAATGGTCTAAATGCCTTCAATTATATAAACATGTCATAAAAACCGTATTTTTTGTGGAAAGGCCAAGGACATGAAGCTCACAAAAAAAATAAAGGGCCACACAACTAAGAGTAGACCAGAGATTAAGGGAGTGTGCTCGCAAAAAAGAGGATACAAAGATTCTATCCATTACAAGCAGAGACATAAGCCGCTTTTCCACCAAAAGTACCCGGAACTTTTAATCCCAGGAACTACTTTACAAGGAACTAAAAGGTTCCTTCAGCCCATTGTTGTCTGCGATTCCACCGCGGTCTAAAGTCCCGCGAAGATTAGGCAAATTAGCCCACTGACGTATGAAAAAGTGACGTTGTCGTCGGTCCATCTGTCCTATGATTTCTTCTGTAACCCCATACTACCACCGAAGTAGCCTACATTATTTTCTAATAACCGGGACAGCCCGGAGGGGTTTATTCCACTTATATACAACGGGTTACCAACAATGAGTATATATGGTTACTTTTGTATTTATTGATTTTTATCGATTTAATCACCTGGAATTGAAATATTCTTCTGCAGCCGTTTGGGCATATTTTACCGTTGTCAAGCAAAACTGTCGTTGGTAGTTGAACTTGGACCGTTGTTATGCAACAAATTGGGATGGCAGGTATGCCATCCCGCCAAGTTACGCCTTGGCGGGGGCATGCCCCATACCTATACAGCATCGAGAGTTTGGCACTTTTCAGGGTTCCCCACAGAAATAACCACAACAGCCACAGACACTTAGGCCTTAAAAACATTAAATTCTGTACATTCTGACCCCATTTCAACAGACAGATTTCATAAACAACTTCACATGTCCACACAATAAAGCCCCAAACTAAGGGGATTTTGCGTTTTCTCCTTCTTCTTCTTCCCTTTCTTCTTCTTCTTCTTCTTCTTCTCATTCTTATTTTTCCTGCCACCTATCCCACTAACAACGTCTCCCCATTGGACATTTTACTGACATCAGCCAAATCCTCACCCTCACGACCCAATCAAAAACTCGCATACACACACAAAATACCCATACCTTCTTACTCTGAAACATTTCCAATTTAATTAGCTAATCTACCTGTGGCCTAGTGGGTAAGGTTACAGTCTTGGGAACATGGGGTCTTAGGTTCAAGCCCAGCTAGGGACACATTTTTTTAACCTGCTTTTACCCTCACTAATAATTGTCTACTACTTCTCAATTATTGCTTCTGCACCATATCTACCCGCCGTTCACCGAACGTATACAATGAATTATGGCGTACCGTCTGCACGCTAAGTTATTAACCAGCTACAATATTGCAAAGCCATATGGATTCAACGGGAGCTCTTCTGTGCTTACTGGCCTGCGTTCTTTAAAACCACGGACAGCTTTGCTAATGATATTTCACGCGTTGCATAGCTATGTCATGGTGCTGCACTAACACAGACTAAGTCACAGACTGGTAAACCTCCGGTTGAAGGACTGAATACCGCCTCGCCCTCAGGCAGATAATTCCCTCTTTTACACTAACGTTTTCTTACGCTTTTATATTTGCTTTACCAAAACTCACTCACGGCCACCCATATGCATTTCATGACGGCAAATGTATTCCTTTTATTAAAAAGTTACACCAGTTCACCACTGTGCCATTTCTACTAACTATATTTCTTCACTTGGCTACCATACGAAACCTTCTTATCAGGAAACGCCACGTTTCTACATTCATGTTACCTCGCCCTGTTCTCTATCTAGCCACATACAAACAATTACTACGTATGTACTTTCTGCAACTCCCCATTAAAACATTACATTTAAAATCATGACTCACTCATAAGTATAATTATTGGTACTGAACATGAGAAAAGATCATCAGTGCAATAGATTTCACACATTACTTAACCCTCCACTTCAACGATTGATATTTTACATCGACTATTATATATACCATCCCAGAAGGAAACTAAGCTCGCTCATGGTCACTTTACTTACTCCGCACTATAGTCTGTGATCATGTCAACCTTCACCTGCATGCCCATTCTGCTAAAAACATATTGTTTCAACTACACAATTCCATAATTTCGTCCTAATTTCTCTCACACTGTTGTTATTTTCTCATATGCAAAACCTGCTGGGACATATGTGTCTGCTCCTATTCTCCACAATCAAGTTTTCCGGTTCTAGCTTAGCAAAACAGCGAACAGGATTCCCACCTGCAGATAAGCCTATCAAAATGCCTTACAAACCTTACAAAACTAATAATGCATTTCCACGAAATAACAGACAATGGAGCAGGACAGCAGGGTACACAAGTTGCGACCTAGGCAGCTCTAATTCTACGGGCTTGCTGATTCTTTTCTCAATCAAGGCTCGTTGGATGGCCGTCAAATCCGTGAGTACATACACTGGCCATATTTCACCTGCGTTTCTGTTGCGTTTTACACTTACGCCACCACACCCTTTGCCACAGTCACTGTTTTACATATATAGCAAACCGAAACTGCTAAACAGTACACGCTCACCAGACTGTACAAATTCACACAAGGATAGCCATAATCCACAACCGTTTCTTACAGGGTCACTTCGCATTTCTCACTCTCATAATAAAACGCTTTGCAAAAAGAAATGATATCTCATAAAAAACACGTTTTCAACGTACAAAAATGCCAAGTTACTCAAAAGTATTGATATCAAAATGACGCCAAGTTACGGTACTACAAACAATATAGGCTATCTTGCCTCACCGAAATTACATAAGCTGTATTTCAAAGCAATGCTACCCAATATTTCCTCAATTCTTGAAATAGTTTTGAGTCAAATGTAAAAGCCAGGGGAAATTGTCTCCCGCATTACTGATTTAGAGGATGAAAAGTGTAATTTGTCAGAATCTTCGCTAGATGGGAGTAGCAACTAAGGTTGCCAACTGAGGTGACTTACGCTTGTGCACTCAACTCCTCGATACAGCGCAAGCTTTGACTCAGTTCACTTCAGTATCAATAGGTGTTCCAATTTGGAAATATTTTATTATAGATAGATGCTGTATTGTTATTAAAATATGCTGTTTTTAAATCTATTTAAAGGCGAAAGACCTGTTTTAAAGATTATTTAGTTTACAACTGTTCAATTTTTTGAATATATTTAACAAATTTTTTTATTGTTAAGTGTTGTAACACTATAGGCCTATGCATATTAATATGTTGAACAGTCTTCAACTTAAAGGTTGTTAATAAACCAGATTTTTAATAATCTGTGAATTTGAAAATGAGGTCAACCCTTGTGAACATTACGTTTCTGATCTATTAAGGTAATTTCAGTATCGTTAGGTACCGAGTATTGCATCAGTATTGTTTCAGGATGAATTATCGTGATACTAAACTTGGTATCGGTATCAAAGTCAAAATTGTGGTATCGTGACAACACTAGTGTGACGCCTTTTTTAATTACAGCATGGAAGCGCTGCAGCTGTACAAACACGCCAGGCCATATGTGCGTTACGACATCCCATTTAAGTGTTACGACATCCCATCTAAGTGTTCCGACAAAGTACAGGCCTTTACGGGAAGCGGCCAGGACACATCCATGGCGATGCAACTAAGTCATCCAACAGCGTCTCTTAGCACAACATTGGCCATAAGTCATCAACATTTTATACAATCATCATGATATTCAGTAGATATGTTGGGTGAAGGCATATGATCATGAGGAAAAAGCCATTTTAAAATAGCTCCATACGGGGCGCGATGGTGCCAATGCTTGGACCCCTCCCAACGCCGCTTGCGGCTTTAATTATTATTATTAGTGTGGTTGTCTTAGGCAAACACACTATTATTATCCCACATATTATTATTATTAGTGTGGTTGCCTTAGGCAATCACATTACTATTATTGCACATATTGTTATTAGTGTGGTTGCCTTAGGCAATCACACTACTA
The DNA here is from genome assembly GCA_025169545.1 of Anguilla japonica. Classification (NCBI taxonomy): domain Eukaryota; kingdom Metazoa; phylum Chordata; class Actinopteri; order Anguilliformes; family Anguillidae; genus Anguilla; species Anguilla japonica. The sequence goes on from CM045889.1 coordinate 29,333,024, forward strand.
TTATCCCACATATTATTAGTGTGGTTGCCTTAGGCAATCACACTACTATTATCTCACATATTATTATTAGTGTGGTTGCCTTAGGCAAACACACTATTTTTATTGCACATATTTATTATTATTAGTGTGGTTGCCTTAGGCAAACACACTATTATTATTGCACATATTATTATTAGTGTGGTTGCCTTAGGCAAACACACTATTATTATTTCACATATTTATTATTATTAGTGTGGTTGCCTTAGGCAAACAAACTATTATTATTGCACATATTATTATTAGTGTGGTTGCCTTAGGCAAACACACTATTATTATTGCACATATTTAGTGCGGTTGCCTTAGGCAAACAAACTATTATTATTGCACATATTTATTATTATTATTATTAGTGTGGTTGCCTTAGGCAAACACACTATTATTATTGCACATATTTATTATTAGTGTGGTTGCCTTAGGCAAACACACTATTATTATTGCACATATTTATTAGTGTGGTTGCCTTAGGCAAACACACTATTATTATTGCACATATTATTTATTAGTGTGGTTGCCTTAGGCAATCACACTACTATTATCTCACATATTATTATTATTATTATTATTATTATTATTTATTATTTATTCCACCCATTTTTTGGACCGCTACTCCTCCCAGAGTTTGGAAAATTCCACTTTTTATGGGCAAAAAAAAAAGTTTTTTCCCATAGAGAATGAATGGCGGAATGTTCACCCTTATGATGTCACAATGCTGGCCTCTCACTCCTGTGATGTCACAATGCTCTGTCTTCTAGCAGCTGTACCCTGGTTTCTCTCTGTCTTTGAACACTGGGCGTTCATCTCTATGGGGCAAAATTGCCCACAAATTGTGCAATGCCTCATTGGACATGGTAGAGAGTCCTTTGAGTATTGGTGTAGATCAGCCTCGCCCCCTATCCCGATTGGTCGATGTTTGATATTTCATAACTTTTGAACCGTTTGTCATAGAGAATTATGGGTTGCGTCATTGGACTCAGTAAAGACCTAGCAACCGCCTAGACCTCCATAGCAATCCCCTAGCAACACCCTAGCAACCGCCTACAATGCCATAGCAACCACCTAGAACACCACTGCAACAGCATGGAACTCCATAGCAACTTCCTAGCAACACCCTAGCAACCACCTAGAACTGCATAGCAACCACCTAGTAACACCCTTGCAACAGCCTAGAACTTGATAGCAACTACTTAGCAACACCCTAGAAACCACCTGGAACACCATAACAACTGCCTAGCAACACCATAGCAACCGCCTATAACTCCATAGCAACTTCCTAGCAACATCCTAGCAACCACCTAGAATAGCCTAACAACACCCTAGCAACTGCCTATAACTCCATAGCAACGACCTAGCAACCACCTAGAACACCCTAGCAACCGCCTAGAACTCCATAGCAACCACCTAACAACACACTAGCAACCACCTGTAACACCATAGCAACTGCCTATAACTCCATAGCAACCACCTAGCAACACCCTAGCAAATGCCTAGCAACACCCTAGCAACCGCCTATAACTCCATAGCAACCTCCTAGCAACCACCTAGAATACCCTAGCAACCGCTTATAACTCCATAGCAACCACCTAGCAACATCGTAGCAACCACCTGGAACACCATAACAACTGCCTAGCAACACCCTAGCAACCGCCTATAACTCCATAGCAACCACCTAGCAACATCCTTGCAACAGCCTAGAACTTGATAGCAACTACTTAGCAACACCCTAGCAACCACCTGGAACACCATAACAACTGCCTAGCAACACCCTAGCAACCGCCTATAACTCCATAGCAACCACCTAGCAACATCCTAGCAACCACCTGGAACACCGTAACAACTGCCTAGCAATACCCTAGCAACCACCTGGAACACCATAACAACTGCCTAGCAACACCCTAGCAACACCATAGCAACCACCTTGCAACACCCTAGCAATCACCTGGAATACTATAGCAAATGCCTAGCAACACCCTAGCAACCGGCTATAACTCCATAGCAACCACCTAGCAACACCATAGCAACCACCTTGCAACACACTATCAAACACCTAGAATACCCTAGCAACCACCTGGAACACCATAACAACTGCTTAGCAACACCCTAGCAACCACCTATAACTCCACAGCAACCACCTAGCAACATCCTAGCAACCACCTAGAATACCCTAGCAACACCCTAGCAACCGCCTATAACTCCATAGCAAATGCCTAGCAACACCCTAGCAACCGGGTATAACTCCATAGCATCCAGCTAGCAACACCATAGCAACCACCTAGAACACCACTGCAACAGCATGGAACTCCATAGCAACTTCCTAGCAACACCCTAGCAACCACCTAGAACTGCATAGCAACCACCTAGTAACACCCTTGCAACAGCCTAGAACTTGATAGCAACTACTTAGCAACACCCTAGCAACCACCTGGAACACCATAACAACTGCCTAGCAACACCATAGCAACCGCCTATAACTCCATAGCAACTTCCTAGCAACATCCTAGCAACCACCTAGAATAGCCTAACAACACCCTAGCAACCGCCTATAACTCCATAGCAACGACCTAGCAACACCCTAGCAACCACCTAGAACACCTTAGCAACCGCCTAGAACTCCATAGCAACCACCTAACAACACACTAGCAACCACCTGTAACACCATAGCAACTGCCTATAACTCCATAGCAACCACCTAGCAACACCCTAGCAAATGCCTAGCAACACCCTAGCAACCGCCTATAACTCCATAGCAACCTCCTAGCAACCACCTAGAATACCCTAGCAACCGCTTATAACTCCATAGCAACCACCTAGCAACATCGTAGCAACCACCTGGAACACCATAACAACTGCCTAGCAACACCCTAGCAACCGCCTATAACTCCATAGCAACCACCTAGCAACATCCTAGCAACCACCTGGAACACCGTAACAACTGCCTAGCAACACCCTAGCAACCACCTGGAACACCATAACAACTGCCTAGCAACACCCTAGCAACACCATAGCAACCACCTAGCAACATCCTAGCAACCACTTAGAATACCCTAGCAACCACCTAGCAATGCCCTAGCAACCACATAGCACCACCCTTGCAACCACCTGGAACACCATATCAAACGCCAAGCAACATCCTAGCAACTGCCTAGAACACCATAGCAACCACCTAGCACACCCTAGCAACCGCCTAGAATTCCATAGCAACTGCCTAGAACTCCATAGAACCACCTAGCAACACCCTAGCAACCACCTCAAACTCGATAGCAACCACCTACCAACACCCTAGACACCACCTAAAACACCATAGTCACCACCAGAACATCATAGCAACTACCTACCACTGTTCACTCTGTTCAGCAGAAAGTCGACTTTGCATTGGCGGCAACCACACTTCACAATTTCTGCAGGAATTGTCTAGTTTATTTATTATTATTATTATTATTATTCCACCCATCTTTTGGACCGCTACTCCTCCCAGAGTTTTGGCACCACATACATGTGCAATGTGTGAAATCGAGTGGCCTGATCGGGAATAAAGTGTTATTACTTTGTGGAAAGTTTGGGTGGACGGTTTTTGAGAAATTTGACTTTTTTTGGGGAATTTTTCCCATAGAGAATGAATGGTGGAATGTTCACCCTTGTGATGTCACAATGCTATCTTCTCAGCCTTGTGATGTCACAATGGTCTGTCTTCTAGCAGCAGTGCTCTGGTCTCTCTCTGGCTTTGGACATTCAGCATTCATCTCTATGGGGCAAAATTGCCCTCAAATTGTGGGATGCCTCATTGGACATGTTAGAGAGTCCTTTGTCCATTGGTGTAAATTAACCTCGCCCCCTTTCCTGATTGGCCGACATTGGATATTTCATAACTTTTGAACCGTTTGTCATAGAGAATTATGGATCGCGTCATTGGACTCAGTAAAGACGGAGCAACCACCAAGCAACACCCTAGCAACCACCTAGAACAGCCTAGCAACAGCCTGGAACGCCATAGCAACCACCTAGCGACAGCATAGCAACTGCCTAGAACTCTATAGCAAATACCTAGAAAACCCTAGCTACTGCCTGGAACTCCATAGCAACCATCTAGCAACACCCTAGCAATCACCTAGAACACCCTAGCAACTGCTTAGAACTCCATAGCAACCACCTAGCAACACCTTAGCAACCGCTTAAAACTCTATGGGAACCACTAAGCAACACCCAAGCAACCACCTAGAACAGCCTTGCAACAGCCTAGATCTCCATAGCAACGACTTAGCAACACCCTAGCAACCGCCTAGAATGCCGTAGCTACCACCTAGCAACACCCAGGTAACCGCATAGAACACCATAGCAACCACCTACAACACGCTAGCAATTACCTAGAACTACATGGCAATCACATAGCAACACCCTAGCAACCAACTAGAACACCCTAGGAACCCCCTAGAACTTCACAGCAACCACCTAACAACACACTAGTAACCACCTGGACCACCCTAGCAACTGCCTAGAACTCCAGAGCAGCCCCCTAGCAACAGCCTAGCAACCGCCTAGAAGTCCATAGCAGCCCCCTAGCAACATCCTAGCAACCGCCTATAACTCCATAGCAACAACCTAGCAACACCCTAACAACAACCCAGAACACCCTAGCAACCGCCTAGAACGCCATAACAACCACCTAACAACACACTAGCAACCACCTGTAACACCATAGCAACTGCCTAGAACTCCATAGCAACCACCTAGCAACACCCTAGCAACCACCTGGAATACTATAGCAAATGCCTAGCAACACCCTAGCAACAGGCTATAACTCCATAGCAACCACCTAGCAACACCATAGCAACCACCTTGCAACACACTATCAAACACCTAGAATACCCTAGCAACCACCTGGAACACCATAACAACTGCTTAGCAACACCCTAGCAACCACCTATAACTCCACAGCAACCACCTAGCAACATCCTAGCAACCACCTAGAATACCCTAGCAACACCCTAGCAACCGCCTATAACTCCATAGCAAATGCCTAGCAACACCCTAGCAACCGGGTATAACTCCATAGCATCCAGCTAGCAACACCCTAGCAACCACCTAGAATACCCTAGCAACCACCTAGCAACACCCTAGCAACCACCTGGAACACCATTAAAACCACCCACCAACCACCTGGAACACCATAACAACTGGGTAGCAACACCCTAGCAACTGCCTAAAACTCCATAGCAACCACCTAGCAACATCCTAGCAACCACCTAGAATACCCTAGCAACACCCTAGCAACCGTCTATAACTCCATAGCAACCGCCTAGCAACACCCTAGCAACCGGCTATAACTCCATAGCAACCACCTAGCAACACCATAGCAACCACTTAGAACTTCATAGCAACCACCTAGCAACACCCTAGCAACCACCTGGAACACCATAGCAACCACCTAGCAACACCCTAGCAACCACCTGGAACACCATAACAACTGCCTAGCAACACCCTAGCAACCGCCTATAACTCCATAGCAACCACCTAGCAACATCCTAGCAACAACCTAGAATACCCTAGCAACACCCTAGCAACCGCATATAACTCCATAGCAAATGCCTAGCAACAACCTAGCAACCGGCTATAAGTACATAGCAATCACTTAGCAACACCATAGTAACCACCTAGAACTCCATAGCATCCACCTAGCAACACCCAAGCAACCACCTAGAACACCATAACAACTGCCTAGCAACACCCTAGCAACCACCTACAATGCCATAGCAACCACCTAGCAACATCCTAGCAATCACCTAGAATTATGGGTTGCATCATTGGACTCAGTAACAACCTAGCAACCGCCTATAAGTACATAGCAACCACCTAGAATACCCTAGCAACCACCTAGAACTCCATAGCAACCACCTAGCAACACCCTAGCAACCACCTGGAACACCATTAAAACCACCTAGCAACACCCTAGCAACCACCTGGAACACCATAACAACTGCGTAGCAACACCCTAGCAACCGCCTAAAACTCCATAGCAACCACCTAGCAACATCCTAGCAACCACCTAGAACACCCTAGCAACACCCTAGCAACTGTCTATAACTCCATAGCAACCGCCTAGCAACACCCTAGCAACCGGCTATAACTCCATAGCAACCACCTAGCAACACCATAGCAACCACCTAGAACTTCATAGCAACCACCTAGCAACACCCTAGCAACCACCTGGAAAACCATAGCAACCACCTAGCAACACCCTAGCAACCACCTGGAACACCATAACAACTGCCTAGCAACATCCTAGCAACCGCTTAAAACTCTATGGGAACCACCTAGCAACATCCTAGCAACCACCTAGAATACCCTAGCAACACCCTAGAAACCGCCTATAACTCCATAGCAAATGCCTAGCAACAACCTAGCAACCGGCTATAAGTACATAGCAACCACTTAGCAACACCATAGTAACCACCTAGAACTCCATAGCATCCACCTAGCAACACCCTAGCAACCACCTGGAACACCATAACAACCACCTAGCAACACCCTAGCAACCACCTGGAACACCATTAAAACCACCTAGCAACACCCTAGCAACCACCTGGAACACCATAACTGCTTAGCAACACCCTAGCAACCGCCTAAAACTCCATAGCAACCACCTAGCAACATCCTAGCAACCACCTAGAATACCCTAGCAACACCCTAGCAACTGTTTATAACTCCATAGCAACCGCCTAGCAACACCCTAGCAATTGGCTATAACTCCATAGCAACCACCTAGCAACACCCTAGCAACCACCTGGAACACCATAGCAACCACCTAGCAACACCCTAGCACCCACCTAGAACACCATAACAACTGCCTAGCAACACCCTAGCAACCGCCTAAAACTCCATAGCAACCACCTAGCAACATCCTAGCAACCACCTAGAATACCCTAGCAACACCCTAGCAACCACCTATAACTCTATAGCAAATGCCTAGCAACAACCTAGCAACCGGCTATAAGTACATAGCAATCACTTAGCAACACCATAGTAACCACCTATAACTCCATAGCAACCACCTGGCAACATCCTAGCAACCGCCTATAACTCCATAGCAACGACCTAGCAACACCCCAGCAACCACCTAGAACACTCTAGCAACCGGCTATAACTCCATAGCAACCACCTAACAACACACTAGCAACCACCTGGAACACCATAGCAAATGCCTAGCAACACCATAGCAACCGGCTATAACTCCATAGCAACCACCTAGCAACACCATAGCAACCACCTAGAACGCCATAGCAACCACCTAGCAACACCCTAGCAACCACCTGGAACACCATAGCAACCACCTAGCAACACCCTAGCAACCACCTGGAACACCATAACAACTGCCTAGCAACACCCTAGCAACCGCCTATAACTCCATAGCAACCACTTAGCAACATCCTAGCAACCACTTAGATTACCCTAGCAACCACTTAGCAATGCCCTAGCAACCACCTGGAGCTCCATAGCAACCAGCTGGAACTCAATAGCAACCACTTAGCACCACCATAGTAACCACCTGGAACACCATATCAACCACCTAGCAACATCCTAGCAACTGCCTAGAACTCCATAGCAACCACCTAGAACACCCTAGCAACCGCCTAAAATTCAATGGAAACCACCTAGCAACACCCTAGCAACTGCCTCAAACATCATAGCAACTACCTACCACTGTTCACTCTGTTCAGCAGAAAGTCGAATTTGCATTGGCGGCAACCACACTTCACAATTTCTGCAGGAATTGTCTAGTTATTATTATTATTATTATTTTTCTTTCCACCCATTTTTTGGACCGCTACTCCTCCCAGAGTTTTCGCACCACATACACGTGCCATATGTCAAATTGACCGGCTTCTTTGGGAATCGTGTGCTATTACTTTGTGGAAAGTTTCGCTGCACGGTTTTTGAGAAATATGACTTTTTATGGCCAATTTTTCCCCATAGGGATGAATGTAAAACGTGACGTCATACATATGTGAGCGGTGAAGTCACAGCATTGGTCGGCTTAGCACACGTGATGCACTTTTAACCTGCTTCATCTACAGGAAATTTAGAATCCAGATGCGGTGCATATCTCCATTTTCGTCGTAATTACAGAAAACACACATTCGTAAACTTCAAATGATTCATACCACAATGTAGATAAAACCTTGACGAAGACGTACATGCACGGATTGTGTTGTTCAAACGAGGTTTCCTGGCGACTTAGCCACCACAGTGGATATAGCTTAATGCGGAAGTGCACGCGATAAAAACGGTATTCCAAATGCAAAATTACAAATGAAAACGCTGTCAGCTAGGTATATCAACAAACATATGACTTAGGCATACCCAGATTTCCTCAAAAATAATAGTATTTCACAAGATATTACGCAAAATCGTTGACAACGTTTCGTCAAATGCAGCGTCTTTGAATGCTACTAGTGCTAACAAAGAGTGCATGCATTGAATGCGACGATTAAAACACTTTCGGTTGACCTAAAAAACGATATTCCAAAACCAAAACTACACGTGTTATACCTGGTTAGAAAGCTTATGCTCTCACCTACTGAATAAACGAATTCTCAATCAAGCCAGACGAACCTAAAAAGGGCAACAACTCCGTCAACAACATGTGTGCAGCAGCTTCTGGTCCGCTCTTACTCCAGAAAACGGTGTCATCTTGTAATACCACACATGTTGCTTTGGGTGTTGTCGAACTTTGTAGTACAATCTGGCTTGATCTACACATCATCGATCTAATAGGTGACAGAATAAGCTTTCTAACAATGTATAATATGTCAAATTTTACTTTTGTAATACCGTTTTATATTCCAGCGAGTTGGAAACTTTGGTCTCGTTATAACTGCATTACACATCAGTCTGCATTACACGTCAGACTTAGGGTTTTTCCAAGACCCTCTGAACATGCCAGCTAGCTTTGTGATTCGCCGTCACTCGTCACCGCATACCGCAAGTAAAACACTGAGATCTCAAATTTTGATGAAAGGATAATTTAGCTCTGAATATATGTGTCGCAAATCAACTCGTTGTAGTGATGTTATAGCAGGTACACAATGCCCTGTCTCTGCTTATACTACAGAAACTGTTCACTCCGTTCAGCACAAAGTCGACTTTGCGTTGGCGGCAACCACACTTCACAATTTCTGCAGGAATTGTCTAGTTATTATTATTATTATCTTTATTCTTTCCACCCATTTTTTGGACCGCTACTCCTCCCAGAGTTTTCGCACCACATACACGTGCCATATGTCAAATTGACCGGCTTCTTTGGGAATCGCGTGCTATTACTTTGTGGAAAGTTTCGCTGCACGGTTTTTGAGAAATATGACTTTTTATGGCCAATTTTTCCCATTGAAAATGAATGGGGACGGTGACGTCATAAAAATGTGAATTATGAAGTTACAGCATTGGTCGGCTTTGCACACGTGATGCGGTCCGCTCTACGTCCTCACCAGCCACCAGAAAGGATATAGCTGAACGCGGAAGTGAACGGATACAACAGTATTCCAAATGCAAAATTACAAATGAAAACGCTGTCAGCTAGGTATATCAACAAAACATATGGCTTAGGCATACCCAGAAGTCCTCAATAATAACAGTATTTCACAAGATATTACGCAAATTCTTTGACGACGTTTCGTCAGGTCCAGCGTCTTTGAATGCTTATGCTAACAAAGACTACATGCATTGTAAGCGACGATTAAAAAACTTTCGGTTGACCTAAAAAAACGATATTCCAAAACCAAAATTAGACGTGCTGTTATACCTGGTTAGAAAGCTTATGCTCTCACCTACTGAATAAACGAATTCTCAAACAAGCCAGACTGTACTAAAGAGTGCAACAACGCCGTCAACAACGTGTGCAGCAGCTTCTGGTCCGGTCTTACTCCAGAAAACGGTGTCATCTTGTAATACCACACATGTTGCTTTGGGTGTTGTCGAACTTTGTAGTACAATCTGGCTTGATCTACACATCATCGATCTAATAGGTGACAGAATAAGCTTTCTAACAATGTATAATATGTCAAATTTTACTTTTGTAATACCGTTTTATATTCCAGCGAGTTGGAAACTTTGGTCTCGTTATAACTGCATTACACATCAGTCTGCATTACACGTCAGACTTAGGGTTTTTCCAAGACCCTCTGAACATGCCAGCTAGCTTTGTGATTCGCCGTCACTCGTCACCGCATACCGCAAGTAAAAGACTGAGATCTCAAATTTTGATGAAAGGATAATTTAGCTCTGAATATATGTGTCGCAAATCAACTCGTTGTAGTGATGTTATAGCAGGTACACAATGCCCTGTCTCTGCTTATACTACAGAAACTGTTCACTCCGTTCAGCACAAAGTCGACTTTGCATTGGCGGCAACCACACTTCACAATTTCTGCAGGAATTGTCTAGTTAGTGTGGTTGCCTTAAGCAATCACACTACTATTATCTCACATATTTAGGGGTCCAAGCAGCGAAGCTGGTGGAACCCTATTGTATTTGTTAGGATTATTATTCTTATTTTTCTCCGCTAAAAGTGTCTGAGGCTCAGCAACCATAAGTCCTAGAGCAACCAAATTTGGCAGGTGGGTTCCTATGGCCCCCCACTACTCAGGGACTAAAAATCACCTATGTCGGCCAAATGATGGCGCTATAACAAAGGGTTTTGCATAAAAGGCCATAACTCCCACACCATAAGTTCGTTCAACACAAAACTTCATCGACCTATGCCTCTGAAGGTGCTCTACAACTTTGTCATTGGCACCACCTATGTCCGCCATATTGTTTGCCCGCCATTTAGGCTTTTTCGTTGAGGCGTGGCAGTTTTCTCCACTAAAATGTCTGAGGCTCAGCAACCATAAGTTGTAGACCAACCAACTTTGGTAGGTGGGTTCCTATGGCCCCCCACTACTCACGCACGAAAAATCTCCTATGTCGCCCAGATGGTGGCGCTATAACAAAGGATCACTCTTTTAAAGGCTATAACTGTCACACTATAAGTCCGATCAACACAAAACTTCATCGACCGATGCATCTGAATGTGCTCTACAACTTTGCTTTTGGGACCACCTATGTCCGCCATATGGTTTGCCCGCCATTTGGACTTTTTTATTAGGTGGGGTGCGGAAAAGCTGGAGCTCCAAATTCTAAGTGTTACGACATCGAGTAAGCTTCTTTACGGCAAGCGACATCCATGGCGACGCAAGTAATCCGACACCGTAAGGTTAGTTTTTATCAGCGAGGGGAGGGTCTGAACCAGAGACTGTAAAAAATACTTCTCTTTGGCATGGATCCATTTGAAGACAGTTTCGGGTGAGTTCGATTAGTCTTTAAATCTGTCATTATGCTGAGAAATAGCTAATCCATTTCATTGGTAGGTTTTGAGTTCCTGTGCAAACGCGCGAAAACACGCTGGTATAATAAAACAATGACGGTAATACATATGTAGTCCGCTTCGTTCCGTTGCTACCATAATATAAACTATTTTGTGTCTACAGCTGCTGTTTCTCGCTGCAATTACTAATATTGAATATAAACAAAAGACGCAATTTATGCTGTAGTTGCCAGTGTCTGAATAAATAACACGGTACTCTGCGCGTAGGTAGCATCGATGGCGAGTTGGTATTTCATTTTTTGCTACTAAAAGTTTGTAAGTAAAAGCTTTTTGAGAGGATGAATCATTACTTTTCTTTGGCATAGATCCATTTGAAGACAATATCGGGTGAGTTCGTTTAGTCTTTAAATCCGTCATTATGCTGAGAGAAATCGTATTCTCAATTTAATCTCTAAATTGACTAAGATTAGGGTTGTAACTAGTTAGCTGTTTCGTAGGTGACTTAGTTAATGCACTCGTCTTAACTATTGCTTGTATTTTTGCATGGACTGCGTTGTTGCTGTTCTTGTATGTGTTAGTGTTAATCAGTTTAACCTACAGGGTCCAAGTTGAACTATGCGGTTGTTCCCTTGGAACGGTACTTCTCTCTAGGGTTTTCGACACACTTGTTCCTGGTTATGGTTATACACTTTGTTGTACGTCGCTCTGGATAAGAGCGTCTGCCAAATGCCTGTAATGTGATGTAATGTAATATTTCGTAGCAACAAGATAAACCCGACATTAGCCCTAAAATATGCCAATACAGCAGTGACAACGCTGCTCACTGAAAAACGAAATAAACGAGACAATTTTTTAAAAATTATACCATGTCATTCTACAGTCAATATCTGGGACTAAACATTGAATAAATGTACACTCTTACCATTGGTTTTACGCGTAGAGATGTCCCTTTTGCGAATGAGTGGTCATATATTGTCTTGGACAATCCGTTAGCGAAATATACGCGCATCTGTGACGCCAGGGTCGGCTATCTTCAATAATAGCTGTGCGTAATACCACACCTGTTGCTTACTGCGTTGTCGCCCTTTTTAGTGCAATTTGGCTTGACTGACAATTCATTTATTCAGTAAGTGAGAGTATAAGCTTTCTAACGATGTATAACATGTCTGATTTTGCTTTTGGAATAGCGTTTTATAGGTCAGTGTAACCACAATTTTTCTTATCTGCCAATGTCTAAATGAATAAAACGGTAGGCTACTTTGCGCACAGCACGCAGATCGCGAGTTGATTTTACGTCTTTTTTATTTCCGTTTTTTTCTCAATGTCGTATTTATTATTTGAAATGTGCATTTATGTGTTATTATTCTATCTGTCTTCGTGGCGCTCTGAAATGTGCATTCTTTGCTAAGCTGAGCAATGGATTGGAATATCTGTCTGACGTATTGTTGCACGGTATACCAAAACTTCAGCACTTTCTCTGTACTTAAAAAAATAAAAAAATAAAAATAAACGGTTCGGTATTAGAATATTCTGACGTTCGGTAGTTTTGAGTCAAATGTAAAAGCCAGGGAAAATTGTCTCCCGCATTACTGATTGAGAGGATGAAAAGTGTAATTTGTCAGAATCTTCGCTAGAAGGCAGTAGCAACTAAGGTTACCAAGTGAGGTGACTTGTGCTTGCACTCAGCTCCTTGATACAGCGCAAGCTTTGACTCAGTTCACTTCAGTAGCAATAGGTGTTCCAATTTGGAAATATTTTATTATATATAGATGCTGTATTGTTATTAAAATATGCCGTTTTTAAATCTATTTAAAGGTGAAAGACCTGTTGTAAAATTTAGTTTACAACTGTTTAATTTTTGAAATATATTTAACATATTTTTCTATTGTTCAGTGTTGTAACACTTTAGGTCTATGCATATTAATATGTTGAAGAGGCTTCAACTTAAAGGTTATTAATGAACCAGGTTGTTAATAAACCATGAATTCGAAAATGAGGTCAACCCTTGTGGACATTATGTTTCTCATCTATTAAGGTAATTTCAGTATCGTTAGGTACCGAGTATCGAATTAGCATCGTTTAAGTTTCAAGTATCATTTCAGTATTGAGTATCGTAATACTAAACCTGGTATCACTGTCAAAGTCAAAATTTTGGTTTGGTGACATTACTAGTGTAACGCCTTTTTTAGTTGCGGCACAGAAACACTGCAGCTGTGCATACACGCCGGACCATCTAAGTGTTACGACATGCCATCTAAGTGTTACGACATAGTAAAGGCCTTCACGGGAAGCGGCCAGGACATATCCATGGCGACGTAACTAAGTCATCCGACAGCGTCTCTTAGCACAAAATTGGCCATAAGTCATCAATATTTTATACGATCATCATGATATTCAGTAGATATGTTGGGTGAAGGCATATGATCATGAGGACAAAGCCATTTTAAAATCGCTCCATAGGGGGCGCGATGGTGCCAATGCTTGGACCCCTCCCAACGCCGCTTGCGGCTTTAATATTATTATTATTATTATTTTTATTTATTATTTATTCCACCCATTTTTTGGACCGCTACTCCTCCCAGAGTTTTCGCACCACATACACGTGCAATACGTCAAATCGAGCGGCTTCACCGGGAATGGTGTGCTATTACTTTGTGGAAAGTTTCGATGCACGGTTTTTGAGAAATTCCACTTTTTATGGGCAAAAAAAAAAGTTTTTTCCCATAGAGAATGAATGGCGGAATGTTCACCCTTGTGATGTCACAATGCTGGCCTCTCACTTCTGTGATGTCACAATGCTGTCTTCTAGCAGCTGTACCCTGGTTTCTCTCTGGCTTTGAACACTGGACATTCATCTGCATGGGGCAAAATTGCCCTAAATTGTGCAATGCCTCATTGGACATGGTAGAGAGTCTTTTGAGTATTGGTGTAGATCAGCCTCGCCCCCTATCCTGATTGGTCGATGTTTGATATTTCATAACTTTTGAACCCTTTGTCATAGAGAATTATGGGTCGCGTCATTGGACTCAGTAAAGACCTAGCAACCGCCTAGAACTCCAGAGCAACCCCCTAGCAACACCCTAGCAACCGCCTACCAGTCCATAGCAACCACCTAGCAACAGCCTAGCAACCACCTAGAACTGCATAGCAACCACCTAGTAACACCCTTGCAACCACCCAAAACTGCATAGCAACTTCCTAACAACACCATAGAAACCACCTAGAACTCCATAGCAACCACCTAGCAACAACCTAGCAACTGCTTATAACTGTATAGCAACCACCTAGCCAGACCCTAGCAAACACCTACCACTCCATAGCAACCACCTAGCAACACCCTAGTAACCACCTAAAACTGCATAGCAACCACCTAGCAACACCCTAGCAACCACCCAGAACTCCATAGCAACTACCTAGCAAACCATAGAAACCACCTAGAACTCCATAGCAACAGCCTGGAACTCCATAGCAACCCCCTAGCCACACCATAGCAACCGCATAGCACTCCATAGCAACCACCTAGAATACCCTAGCAACTGCCTAAAACTCCATAGCAACCACCTAGCAATACCCTAGCAACCACCTAGAACTGCATAGCAACTGCCTAGAACTCCATAGCAACCACCTAGCAACGCCCTAGCAACCACCTAGAACTCCATAGCAACCACCTAGCAACACCCTAGCAACCACCTACAACACTCTAGCAACTGCCTAGAACTCCATAGCAACCACCTAGCAACACCCTAGCAACTGCATAGAACACCATATCAACTACCTAGTAACACCCTAGCAGCTGCCTAGAAAGCTAAAGCAACACCCTAGCTACCACCTAGAATACCCTAGCAACTACGTAAAACACCATACCTAGTAACACCCTAACAACCACGTAGAACACCATAGCAACTACCTAGCTACACCCTAGAAACCACCTAGAACACCGTAGCAACCACCTTACAACACCCTAGCAACCACCTAGAATACCCTAGCAACCACCTGGAAAACCATAACGATTGCCTAGCAACACCCTAGCAACCGCCTATAACTCCATAGCAACCTCCTAGCAACCACCTAGAATACCCAGACAACCACCTAGCAACACCCTAGCAACCTCCTATAACTCCATAGCAACCACCTAGCAACATCCTAGCAACCACTTAGAATACCCTAGCAACGACAAAGAGCTCCATAGCAAACACCTAGCACCACCCTAGCAACCACCTGGAACACCATATCAACCACCTAGCAACATCCTAGCAACTGCCTAGAACTCCATAGCAACCACCTAGAACACCATAGCAACCGCCTAGAATTCCATAGCAACCACCTAGAACTCCATGGAACCACCTAGCAACACCCTAGCAACTGCCTCAAACTCCATAGCAACCACCTAGCAACACCCTAGCAACCACCTGGAACACCATAGCAAATGCCTAGCAACACCCTAGCAACCGCCTATAACTCCATAGCAACCACCTAGCAACACCATAGCAACCACCTAGAACTCCATAGCAACCACCTAGCAACACCCTAGCAACCACCTGGAACACCATAGCAAATGCCTAGCAACACCCTAGCAACCGCCTATAACTCCATAGCAACCACCTAGCAACAGCCTAGCAACCGCCTATAACTCCATAGCAACCACCTAGCAACACCCTAGCAAACACCTGGAACACCATAACAACTGCCTAGCAACACCCTAGCAACCACCTATAACTCCATAGCAACCACCTAGCAACATCCTAGTAACTACTTAGATTACCCTAGCAACCACCTAGCAATGCCCTAGCAACCACCTGGAGCTCCATAGCAACCACCTAGCACCACCCTAGCAACCACCTGGAACACCATATCAACCACCTAGCAACATTCTAGCAACTGCCTAAAACTCTATAGAAACCACCTAGCAACACCCTAGCAACCGCCTCAAACATCATAGCAACTACCTTCCACTGTTCACTCTGTTCAGCAGAAAGTCGAATTTGCTTTGGCGGCAACCACACTTCACAATTTCTGCAGGAATTGTCTAGTTATTATTATTTTTTTTTCCACCCATTTTTTGGACCGCTACTCCTCCCAGAGTTTTTGCACCACATACACGTGCAATATGTCAAATCGAGCGGCTTGATCGGGAATGGTGTGCTATTACTTTGTGGAAAGTTTCGGTGCACGGTTTTTGAGATATTCCACTTTTTTTGGGAATTTTTTCCCATAGAGAATGAATGGTGGAATGTTCACCCTTGTGATGTCACAATGCTGTCTTCACACCTTTATGATGTCACAATGCTCTGTTTTCTAGCAGCAGTACTCTGGTCTCTCTCTAGATTTGAACATTCTGCCATTCATCTCTATGGGGAAAAATTGCCCACAAATTGTGCAATGCCTCATTGGACATGGTAGAGAGTCCTTTGTCCATTGGTGTAGATCAGCCTCGCCCCCATTCCTGATTGGCCGATGTTTGATATTTCATAACTTTTGAACCGTTTGTCATAGAGAATTATGGGTCACGTCATTGGACTCAGTAAAGACCTAGCAACCGCCTAGAACTCCATAGCAACCTCCTAGCAACACCCTAGCAACCACCTATAACTCCAAAGCAACGACCTAGCAACACCCTAGCAACCACCTAGAATAACCTAGCAACCGCCTAGAACTCCATAGCAACCACCTAACAACACACTAGCAACCACCTGGAACACCATAGCAAATGCCTAGCAACACCCTAGCAACCGGCTATAACTCCATAGCAACCACCTAGCAACACCCTAGCAACCACCTGGAACACCATAGCAACCACCTAGCAACACCCTAGCAACCACCTGGAACACCATAGCAAATGCATAGCAACACCCTAGCAACCGGCTATAACTCCATAGCAACCACCTAGCAACACCATAGCAACCAACTTGCAACGCCCTAGCAACCACCTAGAATACCTTAGCAACCACCTAGCAACACCCTAGCAACCACTTGGAACACCATAACAACTGCCTAGCAACACCCTAGCAACCGCCTATAACTCCATAGCAACCACCTAGCAACATCCTAGCAACCACCTAGAAAACCCTACCAACCACATAGCAACACCCTAGCAACCGCCTCTAACTCCATAGCAACCACCTAACAACACACTAGCAACCACCTGGAACACCATAGCAAATGCCTAGCAACACCCTAGCAACCGGCTATAACTCCATAGCAACCACCTAGCAACACCCTAGCAACCACCTGGAACACCATAGCAACCACCTAGCAACACCCTAGCAACCACCTGGAACACCATAGCAAATGCATAGCAACACCCTAGCAACCGGCTATAACTCCATAGCAACCACCTAGCAACACCATAGCAACCAACTTGCAACGCCCTAGCAACCACCTAGAATACCTTAGCAACCACCTAGCAACACCCTAGCAACCACTTGGAACACCATAACAACTGCCTAGCAACACCCTAGACAACCGCCTATAACTCCATAGCAACCACCTAGCAACATCCTAGCAACCACCTAGAAAACCCTACCAACCACATAGCAACACCCTAGCAACCGCCTCTAACTCCATAGCAACCACCTAGCAACACCCTAGCAACCACCTGGAACACCATAGCAAGCGCTTATAACTCCATAGCAACCACCTAGCAACACCCTAGCAACCACCTGGAACACCATAGCAAATGCATAGCAACACCTTAGCAACCGGCTATAACTCCATAGCAATCACCTAGCAACACCATAGAAACCACCTTACAACACCCTAGCAACCACCTTACAACACCCTAGCAACCACCTAGAATACCCTAGCAACCACCTAGCAACCACCTAGCAACACCCTAGCAACCACCTGGAAAACCATAACGATTGCCTAGCAACACCCTAGCAACCGCCTATAACTCCATAGCAACCTCCTAGCAACCACCTAGAATACCCAGGCAACCACCTAGCAACACCCTAGCAACCTCCTATAACTCCATAGCAACCACCTAGCAACATCCTAGCAACCACTTAGAATACCCTATCAACCACCTAGCAATGCCCTAGCAACGACATGGAGCTCCATAGCAAACACCTAGCACCACCCTAGCAACCACCTGGAACACCATATCAACCACCTAGCAACATCCTAGCAACTGCCTAGAACTCCATAGCAACCACCTAGAACACCATAGCAACCGCCTAGAATTCCATAGCAACCACCTAGAACTCCATAGAACCACCTAGCAACACCCTAGCAACTGCCTCAAACTCCATAGCAACCACCTAGCAATACCCTAGCAACCACCTAGAACACCATAGCAAATGCCTAGCAACACCCTAGCAACCGCCTATAACTCCATAGCAACCACCTAGCAACACCATAGCAACCACTTAGAACTCCATAGCAACCACCTAGCAACCACCTGGAACACCATAACAACTGCCTAGCAACACCCTAGCAACCACCTATAACTCCATAGCAACCACCTAGCAACATCCTAGTAACTACTTAGATTACCCTAGCAACCAACTAGCAATGCCCTAGCAACCACCTGGAGCTCCCTAGCAACCACCTGGAGCTCCATAGCAACGACTGAGCAACACCCTAGCAACCACCTGGAACACCATAGCAAATGCCTAGCAACACCCTAGCAACCAGCTATAACTCCATAGCAACCACCTAGGAACACCCTAGCAACCACCTAGAACTCCATAGCAACCACCTAGAACTCCATAGCAACCACTTAGCAACACCCTAGCAACCACCTGGAACACCATAGCAACCACCTAGCAACACCCAGGCAACCACCCAGAATGCCTTAGTAACCGCCCTGAACTCCATAGCAACCATCTAGCAACACCCTAACAACCACCTAGAACTCCATAGCAACCACCTAACAACACACTAGCAACCACCTAGAGCACCCTAACAACTGCCTAGAACTCCATAGCAACTACCTAGAACACCCTAGCAACCGCCTATAACTCCATAGTCACTGCCAGAACATCATAGCAACTACCTACCACTGTTCATTCTGTTCAGCAGAAAGTCAACTTTGCATTGGCGGCAACCACACTTCACAATTTCTGCAGGAATTGTCTAGTTATTATTATTATTTTTATTTCTTTCCACCCATTTTTTGGACCGCTACTCCTCCCAGAGTTTTCGCACCACATACATGTGCAATATGTCAAATCGAGCGGCTTGATCGGGAATGGTGTGCTATTACTTTGTGGAAAGTTTGGGTGGACGGTTTTTGAGAAATTTGACTTTTTTTGGGGAATTTTTCCCATAGAGAATGAATGGCGGAATGTTCACCCTTGTGATGTCACAATGCTGTCTTCTCAGCCTTGTGATGTCACAATGGTCTGTCTTCTAGCAGCAGTGCTCTGGTCTCTCTCTGGCTTTGGACATTCAGCATTCATCTCTATGGGGCAAAATTGCCCTGAAGTTGTGCAATGCCTCATTGGACTTGGTAGAGAGTTCTTTGTCCATTGGTGGAGATCAGCAATGCCCCCCTTCCTGATTGGCTGATGTTTGATATTTCATAACTTTTGAACCGATTGTCACAGAGAACTACGGGTCGCGTCATTGGACTCAGTAAAGACCTAGCAACTGCCTAGAACTCCATAGCAACCACCTAGCAACACCCTAGCAACCACCTAGAACATCCTAGCAACCGCCTAGAATGCCATAACAACCACCTAACAACACACTAGCAACCACCTGTAACACCATAGCAACTGCCTAGAACTCCATAGCAACAACCTAGCAACACCCTAGCAACCACCTAGAACTGCATAGCAACCACCTTGCAACACCCCAGCAACCACCTGGAACACCATAGCAAATGCCTAGCAACACACAAGCAACCGGCTATAACTCCATAGCAACCACCTAGCAACACCATAGCAACCACCTAGAACTCCATAGCAAGCACCTAGCAACACCCTAGCAACCACCTGGAACACCATAAAAACTGCCTAGCAACACCCTAGCAACCACCTATAACTCCATAGCAACCACCTAGCAACATCCTAGCAACCACCTAGCAACACCCTAGCAACCACCTGGAACACCATAGCAAATGCATAGCAACACCTTAGCAACCGGCTATAACTCCATAGCAATCACCTAGCAACACCATAGAAACCACCTTACAACACCCTAGCAACCACCTAGCAACACCCTAGCAACCACCTTACAGCACCCTAGCAACCACCTAGAATACCCTAGCAACCACCTAGCAACACCCTAGCAACCACCTGGAAAACCATAACGATTCCCTAGCAACAGCCTAGCAACCGCCTATAACTCCATAGCAACCTCCTAGCAACCACCTAGAATACCCAGGCAACCACCTAGCAACACCCTAGCAACCTCCTATAACTCCATAGCAACCACCTAGCAACATCCTAGCAACCACTTAGAATACCCTAGCAACCACCTAGCAATGCCCTAGCAACGACAAAGAGCTCCATAGCAAACACCTAGCACCACCCTAGCAACCACCTGGAACACCATATCAACCACCTAGCAACATCCTAGCAACTGCCTAGAACTCCATAGCAACCACCTAGAACACCATAGCAACCGCCTAGAATTCCATAGCAACCACCTAGAACTCCATAGAACCACCTAGCAACACCCTAGCAACTGCCTCAAACTCCATAGCAACCACCTAGCAACACCCTAGCAACCACCTGGAACACCATAACAACTGCCTAGAAACACCCTAGCAACCACCTATAACTCCATAGCAACCACCTAGCAACATCCTAGTAACTACTTAGATTACCCTAGCAACCACCTAGCAATGCCCTAGCAACCACCTGGAGCTCCATAGGAACCACCTAGCACCACCCTAGCAACCACCTGGAACACCATATCAACCACCTAGTAACATCCTAGCAACTGCCTAAAACTCTATAGAAACCACCTAGCAACACCCTAGCAACCGCCTCAAACATCATAGCAACTACCTACCACTGTTCACTCTGTTCAGCAGAAAGTCGAATTTGCTTTGGCGGCAACCACACTTCACAATTTCTGCAGGAATTGTCTAGTTATTATTATTATTATTTTTATTCTTTCCACCCATTTTTTGGACCGCTACTCCTCCCAGAGTTTTTGCACCACATACACGTGCAATATGTCAAATCGAGCGGCTTGATCGGGAATGGTGTGCTATTACTTTGTGGAAAGTTTCGGTGCACGGTTTTTGAGATATTCCACTTTTTTTGGGAATTTTTTCCCATAGAGAATGAATGGTGGAATGTTCACCCTTGTGATGTCACAATGCTGTCTTCACACCTTTATGATGTCACAATGCTCTGTTTTCTAGCAGCAGTACTCTGGTCTCTCTCTAGATTGAACATTCTGCCATTCATCTCTATGGGGAAAAATTGCCCACAAATTGTGCAATGCCTCATTGGACATGGTAGAGAGTCCTTTGTCCATTGGTGTAGATCAGCCTCGCCCCCATTCCTGATTGGCCGATGTTTGATATTTCATAACTTTTGAACCGTTTGTCATAGAGAATTATGGGTCACGTCATTGGACTCAGTAAAGACCTAGCAACCGCCTAGAACTCCATAGCAACCTCCTAGCAACACCCTAGCAACCGCCTATAACTCCAAAGCAACGACCTAGCAACACCCTAGCAACCACCTAGAATAACCTAGCAACCGCCTAGAACTCCATAGCAACCACCTAACAACACACTAGCAACCACCTGGAACACCATAGCAAATGCCTAGCAACACCCTAGCAACCGGCTATAACTCCATAGCAACCACCTAGCAACACCCTAGCAACCACCTGGAACACCATAGCAACCACCTAGCAACACCCTAGCAACCACCTGGAACACCATAGCAACCACCTAGCAACACCCTAGCAACCACCTGGAACACCATAGCAAATGCATAGCAACACCCTAACAACCGGCTATAACTCCATAGCAACCACCTAGCAACACCATAGCAACCAACTTGCAACGCCCTAGCAACCACCTAGAATACCTTAGCAACCACCTAGCAACACCCTAGCAACCACTTGGAACACCATAACAACTGCCTAGCAACACCCTAGCAACCGCCTATAACTCCATAGCAACCACCTAGCAACATCCTAGCAACCACCTAGAAAACCCTACCAACCACATAGCAACACCCTAGCAACCGCCTCTAACTCCATAGCAACCACCTAGCAACACCCTAGCAACCACCTGGAACACCATAGCAACCGCTTATAACTCCATAGCAACCACCTAGCAACACCCTAGCAACCACCTGGAACACCATAACAATTGCCTATCAACACCCTAGCAACCGCCTATAACTCCATAGTCACCACCAGAACATCATAGCAACTACCTAACACTGTTCATTCTGTTCAGCAGAAAGTCAACTTGCATTGGCGGCAACCACACTTCACAATTTCTGCAGGAATTGTCTAGTTAGTGTGGTTGCCTTAGGCAATCACACTATTATTATCGCACATATTATTAGTGTGGTTGCCTTAGGCAATCACACTATTATTATCGCACATATTATTATTATTATTATTCCACCCATTTTTTGGACCGCTACTCCTCCCAGAGTTTTTGCACCACATACACGTGCCATATGTCAAATTGACCGGCTTCTTTGGGAATCGTGTGCTATTACTTTGTGGAAAGTTTCGCTGCACGGTTTTTGAGAAATATGACTTTTTATGGCCAATTTTTCCCCATAGGGATGAATGTAAAACGTGACGTCATACATATGTGAGCGGTGAAGTCACAGCATTGGTCGGCTTAGCACACGTGATGCACTTTTAACCTGCTTCATCTACAGGAAATTTAGAATCCAGATGCGGTGCATATCTCCATTTTCGTCGTAATTACAGAAAACACACATTCGTAAACTTCAAATGATTCATACCACAATGTAGATAAAACCTTGACGAAGACGTACATGCACGGATTGTGTTGTTCAAACGAGGTTTCCTGGCGACTTAGCCACCACAGTGGATATAGCTTAATGCGGAAGTGCACACGATAAAAACGGTATTCCAAATGCAAAATTACAAATGAAAACGCTGTCAGCTAGGTATATCAACAAACATATGACTTAGGCATACCCAGATTTCCTCAAAAATAATAGTATTTCACAAGATATTACGCAAAATCGTTGACAACGTTTCGTCAAATGCAGCGTCTTTGAATGCTACTAGTGCTAACAAAGAGTGCATGCATTGAATGCGACGATTAAAACACTTTCGGTTGACCTAAAAAACGATATTCCAAAACCAAAACTACACGTGTTATACCTGGTTAGAAAGCTTATGCTCTCACCTACTGAATAAACGAATTCTCAATCAAGCCAGACGGACCTAAAAAGGGCAACAACGCCGTCAACAACATGTGTCCAGCAGCTTCTGGTCCGGTCTTACTCCAGAAGACGGTGTCATCTTGTAATACCACACATGTTGCTTTGGGTGTTGTCGAACTTTGTAGTACAATCTGGCTTGATCTACACATCATCGATCTAATAGGTGACAGAATAAGCTTTCTAACAATGTATAATATGTCAAATTTTACTTTTGTAATACCGTTTTATATTCCAGCGAGTTGGAAACTTTGGTCTCGTTATAACTGTATTACACATCAGTCTGCATTACACGTCAGACTTAGGGTTTTCCCAAGACCCTCTGAACATGCCAGCTAGCTTTGTGATTCGCCGTCACTCGTCACCGCATACCGCAAGTAAAACACTGAGATCTCAAATTTTGATGAAATGAGAATTTAGCTCTGAATATATGTGTCGCAAATCAACTCGTTGTAGTGATGTTATAGCAGGTACACAATGCCCTGTCTGCTTATACTACAGAAACTGTTCGCTCTGTTCAGCACAAAGTCGACTTTGTGTTGGCGGCAACCACACTTCACAATTTCTGCAGGAATTGTCTAGTTAGTGTGGTTGCCTTAGGCAATCACACTACTATTATCTCACATATTATTAGTGTGGTTGCCTTAGGCAATCACACTATTATTATCCCACATATTATTAGTGTGGTTGCCTTAGGCAATCACACTACTATTATCTCACATATTATTATTATTATTATTATTATTATTTATTATTTATTCCACCCATTTTTTGGACCGCTACTCCTCCCAGAGTTTTCGCACCACATACACGTGCAATATGTCAAATCGAGCGGCTTCACCGGGAATGGTGTGCTATTACTTTGTGGAAAGTTTCGATGCACGGTTTTTGAGAAATTCCACTTTTTATGGGCAAAAAAAAAAGTTTTTTCCCATAGAGAATGAATGGCGGAATGTTCACCCTTGTGATGTCACAATGCTGGCCTCTCACTTCTGTGATGTCACAATGCTGTCTTCTAGCAGCTGTACCCTGGTTTCTCTCTGGCTTTGAACACTGGACATTCATCTGCATGGGGCAAAATTGCCCTAAATTGTGCAATGCCTCATTGGACATGGTAGAGAGTCTTTTGAGTATTGGTGTAGATCAGCCTCGCCCCCTATCCTGATTGGTCGATGTTTGATATTTCATAACTTTTGAACCCTTTGTCATAGAGAATTATGGGTCGCGTCATTGGACTCAGTAAAGACCTAGCAACCGCCTAGAACTCCAGAGCAACCCCCTAGCAACACCCTAGCAACCGCCTACCAGTCCATAGCAACCACCTAGCAACAGCCTAGCAACCACCTAGAACTGCATAGCAACCACCTAGTAACACCCTTGCAACCACCCAAAACTGCATAGCAACTTCCTAACAACACCATAGAAACCACCTAGAACTCCATAGCAACCACCTAGCAACAACCTAGCAACTGCTTATAACTGTATAGCAACCACCTAGCCAGACCCTAGCAAACGCCTACCACTCCATAGCAACCACCTAGCAACACCCTAGTAACCACCTAAAACTGCATAGCAACCACCTAGCAACACCCTAGCAACCACCCAGAACTCCATAGCAACTACCTAGCAAACCATAGAAACCACCTAGAACTCCATAGCAACAGCCTGGAACTCCATAGCAACCACCTAGCCACACCATAGCAACCGCATAGCACTCCATAGCAACCACCTAGAATACCCTAGCAACTGCCTAAAACTCCATAGCAACCACCTAGCAATACCCTAGCAACCACCTAGAACTGCATAGCAACTGCCTAGAACTCCATAGCAACCACCTAGCAACGCCCTAGCAACCACCTAGAACTCCATAGCAACCACCTAGCAACACCCTAGCAACCACCTACAACACTCTAGCAACTGCCTAGAACTCCATAGCAACCACCTAGCAATACCCTAGCAACCACCTAGAACTGCATAGCAACTGCCTAGAACTCCATAGCAACCACCTAGAATACCCTAGCAACTGCCTAAAACTCCATAGCAACCACCTAGCAATACCATAGCAACCACCTAGAACTGCATAGCAACTGCCTAGAACTCCATAGCAACCACCTAGCAACGCCTTAGCAACCACCTAGAACTCCATAGCAACCACCTAGCAACACCCTAGCAACCACCTACAACACTCTAGCAACTGCCTAGAACTCCATAGCAACCACCTAGCAATACCCTAGCAACCACCTAGAACTGCATAGCAACTGCCTAGAACTCCATAGCAACCACCTAGCAACGCCCTAGCAACCACCTAGAACTCCATAGCAACCACCTACAACACTCTAGCAACTGCCTAGAACTCCATAGCAACCACCTAGCAACACCCTAGCAACTGCATAGAACACCATATCAACTACCTAGTAACACCCTAGCAGCTGCCTAGAAAGCTAAAGCAACACCCTAGCTACCACCTAAAATATCCTAGCAACTACGTAAAACACTATACCTAGTAACACCCTAACAACCACGTAGAACACCATAGCAACTACCTAGCTACACCCTAGAAATCACCTAGAACACCGTAGCAACCACCTTACAACACCCTAGCAACCACCTAGAATACCCTAGCAACCACCTGGAAAACCATAACGATTGCCTAGCAACACCCTAGCAACCGCCTATAACTCCATAGCAACCTCCTAGCAACCACCTAGAATACCCAGGCAACCACCTAGCAACACCCTAGCAACCTCCTATAACTCCATAGCAACCACCTAGCAACATCCTAGCAACCACTTAGAATACCCTAGCAACGACAAAGAGCTCCATAGCAAACACCTAGCACCACCCTAGCAACCACCTGGAACACCATATCAACCACCTAACAACATCCTAGCAACTGCCTAGAACTCCATAGCAACCACCTAGAACACCATAGCAACCGCCTAGAATTCCATAGCAACCACCTAGAACTCCATAGAACCACCTAGCAACACCCTAGCAACTGCCTCAAACTCCATAGCAACCACCTAGCAACACCCGAGCAACCACCTGGAACACCATAGCAAATGCCTAGCAACACCCTAGCAACCGCCTATAACTCCATAGCAACCACCTAGCAACACCATAGCAACCACCTAGAACTCCATAGCAACCACCTAGCAACACCCTAGCAACCACCTGGAACACCATAGCAAATGCCTAGCAACACCCTAGCAACCGCCTATAACTCCATAGCAACCACCTAGCAACAGCCTAGCAACCGCCTATAACTCCATAGCAACCACCTAGCAACACCCTAGCAACCACCTGGAACACCATAACAACTGCCTAGCAACACCCTAGCAACCACCTATAACTCCATAGCAACCACCTAGCAACATCCTAGTAACTACTTAGATTACCCTAGCAACCACCTAGCAATGCCCTAGCAACCACCTGGAGCTCCATAGCAACCACCTAGCACCACCCTAGCAACCACCTGGAACACCATATCAACCACCTAGCAACATCCTAGCAACTGCCTAAAACTCTATAGAAACCACCTAGCAACACCCTAGCAACCGCCTCAAACATCATAGCAACTACCTTCCACTGTTCACTCTGTTCAGCAGAAAGTCGAATTTGCTTTGGCGGCAACCACACTTCACAATTTCTGCAGGAATTGTCTAGTTATTATTATTATTATTCCACCCATTTTTTGGACCGCTACTCCTCCCAGAGTTTTTGCACCACATACACGTGCCATATGTCAAATTGACCGGCTTCTTTGGGAATCGTGTGCTATTACTTTGTGGAAAGTTTCGCTGCACGGTTTTTGAGAAATATGACTTTTTATGGCCAATTTTTCCCCATAGGGATGAATGTAAAACGTGACGTCATACATATGTGAGCGGTGAAGTCACAGCATTGGTCGGCTTAGCACACGTGATGCACTTTTAACCTGCTTCATCTACAGGAAATTTAGAATCCAGATGCGGTGCATATCTCCATTTTCGTCGTAATTACAGAAAACACACATTCGTAAACTTCAAATGATTCATACCACAATGTAGATAAAACCTTGACGAAGACGTACATGCACGGATTGTGTTGTTCAAACGAGGTTTCCTGGCGACTTAGCCACCACAGTGGATATAGCTTAATGCGGAAGTGCACGCGATAAAAACGGTATTCCAAATGCAAAATTACAAATGAAAACGCTGTCAGCTAGGTATATCAACAAACATATGACTTAGGCATACCCAGATTTCCTCAAAAATAATAGTATTTCACAAGATATTACGCAAAATCGTTGACAACGTTTCGTCAAATGCAGCGTCTTTGAATGCTACTAGTGCTAACAAAGAGTGCATGCATTGAATGCGACGATTAAAACACTTTCGGTTGACCTAAAAAACGATATTCCAAAACCAAAACTACACGTGTTATACCTGGTTAGAAAGCTTATGCTCTCACCTACTGAATAAACGAATTCTCAATCAAGCCAGACGGACCTAAAAAGGGCAACAACGCCGTCAACAACATGTGTCCAGCAGCTTCTGGTCCGGTCTTACTCCAGAAGACGGTGTCATCTTGTAATACCACACATGTTGCTTTGGGTGTTGTCGAACTTTGTAGTACAATCTGGCTTGATCTACACATCATCGATCTAATAGGTGACAGAATAAGCTTTCTAACAATGTATAATATGTCAAATTTTACTTTTGTAATACCGTTTTATATTCCAGCGAGTTGGAAACTTTGGTCTCGTTATAACTGTATTACACATCAGTCTGCATTACACGTCAGACTTAGGGTTTTCCCAAGACCCTCTGAACATGCCAGCTAGCTTTGTGATTCGCCGTCACTCGTCACCGCATACCGCAAGTAAAACACTGAGATCTCAAATTTTGATGAAAGGATAATTTAGCTCTGAATATATGTGTCGCAAATCAACTCGTTGTAGTGATGTTATAGCAGGTACACAATGCCCTGTCTCTGCTTATACTACAGAAACTGTTCACTCCGTTCAGCACAAAGTCGACTTTGCGTTGGCGGCAACCACACTTCACAATTTCTGCAGGAATTGTCTAGTTATTATTATTTTATTATTATTTTTATTCCACCCATTTTTTGGACCGCTACTCCTCCCAGAGTTTTCGCACCACATACACGTGCCATATGTCAAATTGACCGGCTTCTTTGGGAATCGCGTGCTATTACTTTGTGGAAAGTTTCGCTGCACGGTTTTTGAGAAATATGACTTTTTATGGCCAATTTTTCCCCATAGGGATGAATGTAAAACGTGACGTCATACATATGTGAGCGGTGAAGTCACAGCATTGGTCGGCTTAGCACACGTGATGCACTTTTAACCTGCTTCATCTACAGGAAATTTAGAATCCAGATGCGGTGCATATCTCCATTTCGTCGTAATTACAGAAAACACACATTCGTAAACTTCAAATGATTCATACCACAATGTAGATAAAACCTTGACGAAGACGTACATGCACGGATTGTGTTGTTCAAACGAGGTTTCCTGGCGACTTAGCCACCACAGTGGATATAGCGTAATGCGGAAGTGCACGCGATAAAAAACGGTATTCCAAATGCAAAATTACAAATGAAAACGCTGTCAGCTAGGTATATCAACAAACATATGACTTAGGCATACCCAGATTTCCTCAAAAAATAATAGTATTTCACAAGATATTACGCAAAATCGTTGACACGTTTCGTCAAATGCAGCGTCTTTGAATGCTACTAGTGCTAACAAAGAGTGCATGCATTGAATGCGACGATTAAAAAACTTTCGGTTGACCTAAAAAACGATATTCCAAAACCAAAATTACACGTGTTATACCTGGTTAGAAAGCTTATGCTCTCACCTACTGAATAAACGAATTCTCAATCAAGCCAGACGGACCTAAAAAGGGCAACAACGCCGTCAACAACATGTGTCCAGCAGCTTCTGGTCCGGTCTTACTCCAGAAGACGGTGTCATCTTGTAATACCACACATGTTGCTTTGGGTGTTGTCGAACTTTGTAGTACAATCTGGCTTGATCTACACATCATCGATCTAATAGGTGACAGAATAAGCTTTCTAACAATGTATAATATGTCAAATTTTACTTTTGTAATACCGTTTTATATTCCAGCGAGTTGGAAACTTTGGTCTCGTTATAACTGTATTACACATCAGTCTGCATTACACGTCAGACTTAGGGTTTTCCCAAGACCCTCTGAACATGCCAGCTAGCTTTGTGATTCGCCGTCACTCGTCACCGCATACCGCAAGTAAAACACTGAGATCTCAAATTTTGATGAAATGAGAATTTAGCTCTGAATATATGTGTCGCAAATCAACTCGTTGTAGTGATGTTATAGCAGGTACACAATGCCCTGTCTCTGCTTATACTACAGAAACTGTTCGCTCTGTTCAGCACAAAGTCGACTTTGTGTTGGCGGCAACCACACTTCACAATTTCTGCAGGAATTGTCTAGTTATTATTATTATTTTTATTATTATTCCACCCATTTTTTGGACCGCAACTCCTCCCAGAGTTTTCGCACCACATACACGTGCCATATGTCAAATTGACCGGCTTCCTTGGGAATCGTGTGCTATTACTTTGTGGAAAGTTTCGCTACACGGTTTTTGAGAAATATGACTTTATTTGGCCAATTTTTCACATTGAAAATGAATGGGGACGGTGACGTCATACAAATGTGAATTATGAAGTTACAGCATTGGTCGGCTTTGTACACGTGATCCAGTCCGCTCTACGTTCTCACCAGCCACCAGAAAGGATATAGCTGAATGCGGAAGTGAACGCGATAAAACGGTATTCCAAATGCAAAATTACAGAGAAAATGCTGTCAGCTAGGTATATCAACAAACATATGGCTTAGGCATACCCAGAAGTCCTCAATAATAATAGTATATCACAACATATTACGCAAAATCATTGACAACGTTTCGTCAGGTACAGCGTCTTTGAATGCTAGTGCTAACAAAGAGTGCATGCATTGAATGCGACGATTAAAAAACTTTCGGTTGACCTAAAAAACGATATTCCAAAACCAAAATTAGACGTGTTATACCTGGTAAGAAAGCTTATGCTCTCACCTACTGAATAAACAAATTCTCAAACAAGCCAGACGGTACTAAAAAGGGGAACAACGCCATCAACAAAACGTGTGCAGCAGCTTCTGGTCCTGTCTCACTCCAGAAAAAGACGTCAGCTTGTAATACCACACATGTTGCTTTGGGTGTTCTCGAACTTTGTAGTACAACCTGGCTTGATCTACACATCATCGATCTAATAGGTGACAGAATAAGCTTTCTAACAATGTATAATATGTCAAATTTTACGTTTGTAATACCGTTTTATATTCCAGCGAGTTGGAAACTTTGGTCTCTTTATAACTGCATTACGCATTCAGTCAGTGAAAGCAACGCTTTCTTACCCCAACGCGTTTGCTACAGTGCACAAGTCCGCTTGCTTGTTGATGCACCCCTCGTTATAACAGAAGTTACTAGTACTGGCTACCAACCGATACTTATTCACAGAAGCTGTATGCAACTATTTTAACACATATTTCTCGCCTCACTTTCTTTCTTAGAAATGTGGGTCGGCTAACATGTAATAGGCTATCCTCTGTCTATGAGTTGGTATCTAAGGTAACAGATTAAACTCTGAATTGCAGCCCAATTAAATGTTTTAGTTGAATGGTAAAAATGAGCTGAACTTCACGTAAAACCACAAGTCAATCAAATGAATCTCCCTAGCCCTGTCTTGCTTTTTAAAATGCTGCGGTCGCGCACTGTAGACATAGGGTTTTTTCCAAGACCCTCTAAACTGGGCAGCTAGCTTTATGATTCGCTGTCACTCGTCACAGCATACCGTGAGTAAAACACTGAGATCTCAAGTATTGATGAAGGGTTAATTTAGCTCTGAATATGTGTGTTGCAAATCAATGTTATAGCATGTATATCATACTCTGTCTCTGCTTATACTACAGAAACTGTTCACTCCGTTCAGCACAAAGTCGACTTTGCATTGGCGGCAACCACACTTCACAATTTCTGCAGGAATTGTCTAGTTATTAGGGGTCCAAGCAGCGAACCTGGTGGAACCCTATTGTATCTGTTAGGATTATTATTATTATTATTATTAGGGGTCCAAGCAGCGAAGCTGGTGGAACCCTATTGTATCTGTTAGGATTATTAGGGGTCCAAGCAGCGAAGCTGGTGGAACCCTATTGTTTTTGTTAGGATTATTAGGGGTCCAAGCAGCGAAGCTGGTGGTAACCCTATTGTATCTGTTAGGATTATTATTAGGGGTCCAAGCAGCGAAGCTGGTGGAACCCTATTGTATCTGTTCGGATTATTATTATTAGGGGTCCAAGCTGCGAAGCTGGTGGAACCCTATTGTATCTGTTAGGATTATTATTAGGGGTCCAAGCAGCGAAGCTGGTGGAACCCTATTGTATCTGTTAGGATTATTATTATTAGGGTTCCAAGCAGCGAAGCTGGTGGAACCCTATTATATCTGTTAGGATTATTATTAGGGGTCCAAGTAGCGAAGCTGGTGGAACCCTATTGTATCTGTTAGGATTATTATTAGGGGTCCAAGCAGCGAAGCTGGTGGAACCCTATTGTATTTGTTAGGATTATTATTATTAGGGGTCCAAGCAGCGAAGCTGGTGGAACCCTATTGTATCTGTTAGGATTATTATTAGGGTCCAAGCAGCGAAGCTGGTGGAACCCTATTGTATCTGTTAGGATTATTATTAGGGGTCCAAGCAGCGAAGCTGGTGGAACCCTATTGTATCTGTTCGGATTATTAGGGGTCCAAGCAGCGAAGCTGGTGGAACCCTATTGTTTTTGTTAGGATTATTATTATTATTATTCTTATTTTTCTCCGCTAAAAGTGTCTGAGGCTCAGCAACCATAAGTCCTAGAGCAACCAAATTTGGCAGGTGGGTTCCTATGGCCCCCCACTACTCAGGCAATAAAAATCACCTATGTCGGCCAGATGGTGGCGCTATAACAAAGGGTTAGGCGTAAAAGGCCATAACTCTCACACCATGAGTAAGATCAACACAAAACTTCATCGACATATGCATCTGAACGTGCTCTATCACTTTGCCTTTGGCACCACCTATGGCCGCCATATTGTTTGCCTGCCCTTTTGACTTTTTAGTTGGGGCGTGGCAGTTTTCTCCACTAAAATGTCTGAGGCTCAGCAACCATAAGTTGTAGACCAACCAAATTTTGGAGGTGGGTTCCTATGGCCCCCCACTACTCGGGCACTAAAAATCATCTATGTCGGCCAGATGGTGGCGCTATAACAAAGGGTCATACTTTAAAAGGCCATAACTCCCACACCGTAAGTCAGATCAACACAAAACTTCATCGACCGATGCATCTGAATGTGCTCTACAACTTTGCTTTTGGGACCACCTATGTCCGCCATATGGTTTGCCCGCCATTTGGACTTTTTTATTAGGTGGGGTGCGGAAAAGCTGGAGCTCCAAATTCTAAGTGTTACGACATCGAGTAAACTTCTTTACGGCAAGCGACATCCATGGCGACGCAAGTAACTCGACACCGTAAGATTAGTTTTTTATCAGTGAGGGGACGGTCTTGGGGCACTTGGAACGGTAGGATACTGCCCTCTAGGGTTTTCGAAACACTTGTTCCTGGTTATGGTTAGACACTTTGTTGTACGTCGCTCTGGATATGAGCGTCTGCCAAATGCCTGTAATGTAATGTAGGCTAATATTCCGTAACAACAAGATAAACCCGACATTTGCCCTAAAATGTGCCAATACAGCAGTGAAAATGCTGCTCACTGACTAACGAAATAAACGAGACAATTTTTCTTTTAATTATACCATGTCATTCTACAGTCAATATCTGGGACTAAACATTGAATAAATATACAATCTTACCATTGGTTTTACGCGTAGATGTCCCTTTTGCGACTGAGTGGTCATATATTGTCTTGGACAATCCCTTTGTGAAAAATACGCACATATGTGACGCCTGGGTCGGCTATCTTCATAAATAGCTGTGTGTAATACCACACTTGTTGCTTACGGCGTTGTCGCTCTTTTTAGTGCAATTTGGCTTGATTGACAACTCATTTATTCCGTAGGTGAGAGTGTAAGCTTTCTAACGATGTATAACATGTCTGATTTTGCTTTTGGAATAGCGTTTTATAGGTCAGCGTAACCGAAAATGTTCTCATCTGCCAATGTCTAAATAAATAAAACGGTACGCTGCTCGGGGGCCAGCACGCAGGTCGCGAGTTGATATTTCGTCTTTTGTTTCGTTTTTTCGCAATGTCGTCTTTATTATTTGAAATGCGTATTTACGTGTTATTATTTTAAAATTATGCCATGTCATTCTACATTCAATATCTGCGACTAAACATTGAATAAATATACAATCTTACCTCTGGTTTTACGCGTAGAGTTGTCCCTTTTGCGAATGAGTGGTCATATATTGTCTTGGACAATCCGTTTGAGAAATATAGACGCCTGGGCTATCTTCAAAAATAGCTGTGCGTAATACCACACCTGTTGCTTACGGCGTTGTCGCACTTTTTAGTACAATTTGGCTTGATTGACAATTCATTTATTCAGTAGGTGAGAGTATAAGCTTTCTAACGATGTATAACATGTCTGATTTTGCTTTTGGAATAGCGTTTTATAGGTCAGCGTAACCAAAAGTTTTCTTATCTGCCAATGTCTAAATAAATAAAACGGTAGGCTACTTTGCGCGCAGCACGCATTTCGCGAGTTGATATTACGTCTTTTTTCCGTTTTTTCTCAATGTCGTATTTATTATTTGAAATGTGCATTCATGTGTTATTATTCTATCTGTCTCTGTGGCGCTCTGAAATGTGCATTCTCTGCTAAGCTGAGCAATGGACTGGAATATGTGTCTGACGTAGTGTTGCACGGTATACCAAAACTTCAGCGCTTTCTCGGTTTAAAAAAAGAAAAAGAAAAGAAACGGTTCGGTATTAGAATATTACATTACATTACATTACATTACATTATAGGCATTTAGCAGACGCTCTTATCCAGAGCGACGTACAACAAGTACATTAGTTCCAGGTGCAGAGGTACAAAAGAAACATACTAGAGCGAAATAAAGATTGTAGTGCCAGAAGTGACCACAGATCAGGACTCCAACCCTGTAGAGTAACCTGTTCAGCAAACAAACAACCCTGCCAAATACAAACTAGCACTGAAATCACAATTTCCTGATCAGAATTAGACAAACAATCCTGCCAAATAAAAACTAACATGCTCGAATTAGCCTAACTACGTACAATGAGCTAAACTATAGGCTAGGGAGGGGTGGGGAGAGGTGCAGCCTGAAGAGATGAGTCTTTAGTCTGCATTTGAAGGTAGTTAGATTCTCTGCTGTTCTGACCGCCACGGGGAGGTCATTCCACCAGCGCGGGGCCAGGACAGACAGCAGACGGGAGCGGGAAGTACAGGCACGAAGATATTCCGACGTTCGGTAGTCTTGAGTCAAATGTAAAAGCCAGGGAAAATTGTCTCCCGCATTACTGATTGAGAGGATGAAAAGTGTAATTTGTCAGAATCTTCGCTAGAAGGCAGTAGCAACTAAGGTTGCCAAGTGAGGTGACTTGTGCTTGCACTCAGCTCCTTGATACAGCGCAAGCTTTGACTCAGTTCACTTCAGTAGCAATAGGTGTTCCAATTTGGAAATATTTTATTATATATATATGCTGTATTGTTATAAAAATATGCTGTTTTTAAATCTATTTAAAGGTGAAAGACCTGTTGTAAAGATTATTTAATTTACAACTGTTTAATTTTTGAAATATATTTAACATATTTTTCTATTGTTCAGTGTTGTAACACTATAGGCCTATGCATATTAATATGTTGAAGAAACTTCAACTTAAAGGTTGATAATGAACTAGGTTGTTAATAAACCATGAATTCGAAAATGAGGTCAACCCTTGTGGACATTACGTTTCTCATCTATTAAGGTAATTTCAGTATCGTTAGGTACCGAGTATCGAATTAGCATCGTTTAAGTTTCAAGTATCATTTCAGTATTGAGTATCGTAATACCAAACCTGGTATCAGTATCAAAGTCAAAATTTTGGTATCGTGACAACACTAGTGTGACGCCTTTTTTAGTTGCGGCGCAGAAACACTGCAGCTGTCCATACACGCCGGACCATCTAAGTGTTACGACATAGTAAAGGCCTTTACGGGAAGCGGCCAGGACACATCCATGGCCACGCAACTAA
>CM045889.1:29369557-29730020 GCA_025169545.1 Anguilla japonica
CGACAGCGTCTCTTAGCACAAAATTGGCCATAAGTCATCAATATTTCATACGATCATCATGATATTCAGTAGATATGTGGGGTGAAGGCATATGATCATGAGGACAAAGCCATTTTAAAAATCGCTCCATAGGGGGCGCGATGGTGCCAATGCTTGGACCCCCTCCCAACGCCGCTTGCGGCTTTAATTAGGGGTCCAAGCAGCGAAGCTGGTGGAACCCTATTGTATTTGTTAGGATTATTAGGGGTCCAAGCAGCGAAGCTGGTGGAACCCTATTGTATCTGTTAGGATTATTATTATTCTTATTATTATTTTTCTCCGCTAAAAGTGTCTGAGGCTCAGTAACCATAAGTCCTAGAGCAACCAAATTTGGCAGGTGGGTTCCCTATGGCCCCCACTACTCAGGCACTAAAAATCACCTATGTCGGCCAGATGGTGGCGCTATAACAAAGGGTTTTGCGTAAAAGGCCATAACTCCCATACCATGAGTTAGATCAACACAAAAACTTCATCGACCTATGCATCTGAAGGTGCTCTACAACTTTGCCATTGGCACCACCTATGTCCGCCATATTGTTTGGCCGCCATTTAGGACTTTTTCGTTGGGGCGTGGCAGTTTTTCTCAACTAAAATGTCTGAGGCTCAGCAACCATAAGTTGTAGACCAACCAACTTTGGTAGGTGGGTTCCTATGGCCCCCCACTACTCAGCCACGAAAAATCACCTATGTCGCCCAGATGGTGGCGCTATAACAAAGGATCATACATTTAAAGGCTATAACTGCCACACCATAAGTCCGATCAACACAAAACTTCATCGACCGATGCATCTGAATGTGCTCTACAACTTTGCTTTTGGGACCACCTATGTCCGCCATATGGTTTGCTCGCCATTTGGACTTTTTTATTAGGTGGGGTGCGGTAGCGCTGTACCTCCAAATTCTAAGTGTTACGACATCGAGTAAACTTCTTTACGGCAAGCGACATCCATGGCGACGCAAGTAATCCGACACCGTAGGGTCTAGTTTTTATCAGTGAGGGTAGGGTCTGAACGTCGGGGAAGCACTGGAAGAGGCTACCAAAAGTTTGTTAGTAAAAGCTTTTTCAGAGGATGAATAATACTTTTCTTGAGCATGCATCCATTTGAAGACAATTTCTGGTGAATTCGTTTAGTCTTTGAATCTGTCATTATGCTGAGAAATAGCTAAACCATTTTATTGATAGTATTGAGTTTCGTGTAAACACGCGAAAACACGCTGGTATAATTAAACAATGACAGTAATACATATGTAGTCCGCTTCGTTCCGTTGCTACCATAATATAACTATCTTGTGTCTACAGCTGCTGTTTCTCGCTGCAATTACTAATATTGAATATAAACAAAAGACGCAATTTATGCTGTAGTTGCCAGTGTCTGAATAAATAACACGGTACTCTGCGCATAGGTAGCATCGATGGCGAGTTGGTATTTCATTTTTTGCTACTAAAAGTTTGTTAGTAAAAGCTATCTGAGAGGATGAATCATTACTTTTCTTTGGCATGGATCCATTGGAGACAATATCGGGTGAGTTCGTTTAGTCTTTAAATCCGTCATTATGTTGAGAGAAATCGTACTCTCAATTTAATCTCTAAATTGACTGTAAGCTTAGGGTTGTAACTAGGTAGTTGTTTCGTAGGTGACTTAATTAGTCTTAACTATTGCTTGTATTTTTGCATAGACTGCGTTGTTGCTGTTCTTGTTTGTGTTGGTGTTAATCAGTTTAACCTACAGGGTCCAAGTTGAACTATGCGGTTGTTCCCTGCACTTAGAACGGTAGGCTACTGCCCTCTAGGGTTTTCGACACACTTGTTCCTGGTTATGGTTTTACATTTTGTTGTAGCCTACGTCGCTCTGGATAAGAGCGTCTGCCAAATGCCTGTAATGTAATGTAATGCAATATTCCGTAGCAACAAGATAGACTCGACATTAGCCCTAAAATATGCCAACACAGCAGTGAAAACGCTGCTAACTGAATAACGAAATAAGCTAGACTAACTTTTTAAAAATATATATACCATGTCATTCTACAGTCAATATCTTGGACTAAACATTGAATAAATATACAATCTTACCATTGGTTTTACGCGTAGAGATGTCCCTTTTGCGAATGAGTGGTCATATATTGTCTTGGACAATCCGTTTGCGAAATAGCCGACCCTGGCGTCACAGATGCGCGTATATCTTCAACAATAGCTGTGCGTAATACCACACCTGTTGCTTACGGCGTTGTCGCCCTTTTAATGCAATTTGGCTTGATTGACACTTCATTTATTCAGTAGGTGAGAGTATAAGCTTTCTAACGATGTATAACATGTCTGATTTTGCTTTTGGAATAGCGTTTTATAGGTCAGCGTAACCAAAATTTATCTTATCTGCCAATGTCTAAATAAATAAAACGGTAGACTACTTTGCGCGCAGCACGCAGATCGCGAGTTGATATTACCTCTTTTATTTCCGTTTTTCTCAATGTCGTATTTATTATTTGAAATGTGCATTTATGTGTTATTATTCTATCTGTCTCTGTGGCGCTCTGAAATGTGCATTCTCTGCTAAGCTGAGCAATGGATTGGAATATGTGTCTGACGTAGTGTTGCACGGTATACCAAAACTTCAGCACTTTCTCGGTACTTTAAAAAAAAAAAAAAAAGAAACGGTTGGGTATTAGAATATTCCGACGTTCGGTAGTTTTGAGTCAAATGTAAAAGCCAGGGAAAATTGTCTCCCGCATTACTGATTGAGAGGATGAAAAGTGTAATTTGTCAGAATCTTCGCTAGAAGGCAGTAGCAGCTAAGGTTGCCAAGTGAGGTGACTTGTGCTTGCACTCAGCTCCTTGATACAGCGCAAGCTTTGACTCAGTTCACTTCAGTAGCAATAGGTGTTCCAATTTGGAAATATTTCATTATATATAGATGCTGTATTGTTATTAAAATATACTGTTTTTAAATCTATTTAAAGGTGAAAGACCTGTTGTAAATATTATTTAGTTTACAGCTGTTTAATTTTTGAAATATATTTAACATATTTTTCTATTGTTCAGTGTTGTAACACTATAGGCCTATGCATATTAATATGTTGAAGAGGCTTCAACTTAAAGGTTGTTAATGAACCAGGTTGTTAATAAACCATGAATTCGAAAATAAGGTCAACCCTTGTGGACATTACATTTCTCATCTATTAAGGTAATTTCAGTATCGTTAGGTACCGAGTATCGAATTAACATCGTTTAAGTTTCAAGTATCATTTCAGTATTGAGTATCGTAATACTAAACCTGGTATCACTATCAAAGTCAAAATTTTGGTCTCGTGACATTACTAGTGTGACGCCTTTTTTTAGTTGCGGCACAGAAACACTGCAGCTGTGCATACACGCCGGACCATCTAAGTGTTACGACATGCCATCTAAGTGTTACGACATAGTAAAGGCCTTCACGGGAAGCGGCCAGGACATATCCATGGCGACGTAACTAAGTCATCCGACAGCGTCTCTTAGCACAAAATTGGCCATAAGTCATCAATATTTTATACGATCATCATGATATTCAGTAGATATGTTGGGTGAAGGCATATGATCATGAGGACAAAGCCATTTTAAAAATCGCTCCATAGGGGGCGCGATGGTGCCAATGCTTGGACCCCTCCCAACGCCGCTTGCGGCTTTAATTATTATTATTATTATTCTTATTATTTTTCTCCGCTAAAAGTGTCTGAGGCTCAGCAACCATAAGTCCTACAACAACCAAATTTGGTAGGTGGGTTTCTATGGCCCCCCACTACTCAGGCACTAAAAATCACCTATGTCAGCCAGATGGTGGCGCTATAACAAAGGGTTATGCGTAAAAGGCCATAACTCCCACACCATAAGTCCGATCAACATAAAACTTAATCGACATATGCATCTGAATGTGCTCTATCACTTTGCCATTGGCAGCACCTATGTCCGCCATATTGTTTGCCTGCCATTTTGACTTTTTCGTTGGGGCATGGCAGTTTTCTCCGCTAAAATGTCTGAGGCTCAGCAACCATAAGTTGTAGAGCAACCAACTTTGGTAGGTGGGTTCCTATGGCCCCCCACTACTCCCGCACGAAAAATCTCCTATGTCGCCCAGATGGTGGCGCTATAACAAAGGATCACTCTTTTAAAGGCTATAACTGTCACACTATAAGTCCGATCAACACAAAACTTCATCGACCGATGCATCTGAATGTGCTCTACAACTTTGCTTTTGGGACCACCTATGTCCGCCATATGGTTTGACCGCCATTTGGACTTTTTTATTAGGTGGGGTGCGGAAAAGCTGGAGCTCCAAATTCGAAGTGTTACGACATCGAGTAAACTTCTTTACGGCAAGCGACATCCATGGCGACGCAAGTAATCCGACACCGTAAGGTTAGTTTTTTATCAGTGAGGGGACGGTCTTGGGGCACTTGGAACGGTAGGATACTGCCCTCTAGGGTTTTCGAAAACACTTGTTCCTGGTTATGGTTAGGCACTTTGTTGTACGTCGCTCTGGATATGAACGTCTGCCAAATGCCTGTAATGTAATGTAGGCTACTATTCCGTAACAACAAGATAAACCCGACATTTGCCCTAAAATATGCCAATACAGCAGTGGAAATACTGAATAACGAAATAAACGAGACAAAGTTTTTTTAAATTATACCATCTCATATTACAGTCAATATCTGGAACTAAACATTGAATAAATATACAATCTTACCATTGGTTTTACGCGTAGAGATGTCCCTTTTGCGACTGAGTGGTCATACATTGTCTTGGACAATCCGTTTGTGATTCCTGTTGCTTACGGCGTTGTCGCCGTTTTTTGTACAATTTGGCGATGCACCTAACGAAACGTTGTCAACGATTTTCATAATTTCTTGGAGAGTACTATTATTATTGAGGACTTCGGGGCATAGCTAAGCCATTTCTTTGCTGATAGACCTATCTGACATCGTTTTCTGACGCAAAACAGAAGCGGATAGGACTTTGTCATTGATTTTCTGTCTCTATACTACTAAACACAGATAAAATGTCATGTTGCTATGTAAGTATTACTGCTCAAAATATTTCGGTTATATACGTTATTTTTGAAATTGAGTGTCTTTCAATAGGTTAGTGGCATTATATAATGCGGATATTTTCACACTGCAATGCAAGCGTTAGTGTAATAGTTTTTGTGACCCATGGAACAGTGACGACGACAGTGTTGGAACGTTGCTAAAACGAGGTGGACGGTTTGAAAATTATTTTCGTCATTATGCTGAGAAATAGCTAAACCATTTTTATTGATAGTAATTGAGTTTCTCTGCAAACGCGCGAAAGCACGCTGGTATAATAAAACAATGACGGTAAATATAGCCTATATATGTAGTCCGCTTCATTCCGTTGCTACCATAATATAACAAACTGTCTTGTGTCTACAGCTGCAGTTTCTCCCTGCAATTACTCTTGAATATAAACAAAAGACGCAAATGCTGTAGTCTGCCAATGTCTAAATAAATAATAAGGTATTCTTCGCACAGCACACATGCTAGCAAGGTTGTCGAGTTTATATTTCGTTTTTTGTTTCATTTTTTAAAATGTATTTATTATTATTCTGTCTGTCTCTGTGGCGCTCTGAAATGTGCATTCTCTGCTAAGCTGAGCAATGGATTGGAATATGTGTCTGACGTAGTGTTGCACGGTATACCAAAACTTCAGCACTTTTTCGGTCCTTAAAAAAGAAACGGTTCCGTATTAGAATATTCCGACGTTCGGTAGTTTTGAGTCAAATGTAAAAGCCAGGGAAAATTGTCTCCCGCATTACTGAGGATGAAAAGTGTAATTTGTCAGAATCTTCGCTAGATGACAGTAGCAACTAAGGTTGGCAAGTGAGGTGACCTGCGCTTGTGCATTTCGCGTGGTTGATACTGCGCAATCTTAGACTCAGTTCACTTCAGTAGCAATAGCTGTTCTAATTTGTAAATTTTTTATTAAAGGCAGATGCTGTTTGTTATTTAAATATGCAGTTTTTAAATCTATTTAAAGGTGAAAAACCTGTTTTAAGATTTATTTAGTTTACAACTGTTTAATTTTTGAAATATATTTCATATATTTCTCTATTGTTTAGTGTTGTAACACTATAGGCCTATGCTTATTGATATGTTGAACAGGCTTCAACTCAAAGGTTGTTAATAAACCAGGTTTTTAATAATCCGTGAATTCGAAAATGAGGTCAACCCTTGTGGACATTGAGTTTCTGATCTATTAAGGTAATTTCAGTATCGTTAGGTACCGAGTATTGAATCAGTATCGTTTCAGTATTAATTATTGTGATACTAAACTTGGTATCGGTATCAAAGTCAAAATTTTGGTATGGTGACAACACTAGTGTGATGCCTTTTTTTGTTACAGCATGGAAGCGCTGCAGCTGTACAAACACGCCAGGCCATATGTGCATTACGACATGCCATCTAAGTGTTACGACATAGTAAAGGCCTTCACGGGAAGCGGCCAGGACACATCCCTGGCGATGCAACTAAGTCATCCGACAGCGTCTCTTAGCACAAAATTGGCCATAAGTCATCAATATTTTATACAATCATCATGATATTCAGGAGATATGTTGGATGAAGGCATATGATCATGAGGAAAAAGCCATTTTAAAATTGCTCCGTAGGGGGCGCGATGGTGCCAATGCTTGGACCCCTCCCAATGCCGCTTGCGGCTTTAATTATTATTATTATTATTCTTATTATTATTTTTCTCCGCTAAAAGTGTCTGAGGCTCAGCAACCATAAGTCCTAGAGCAACCAGATTTGGCAGGTGAGTTCCTATGGCCCCCCACTACTCGGGCACTAAATATCATCTATGTCGGCCAGATGGTGGCGCTATAACAAAGGGTCATACTTTAAAAGGCCATAACTCCCACACCGTAAGTCAGATCAACACAAAACGTCATCGACCGATGCATCTGAATGTGCTCTACAACTTTGCTTTTGGAACCACCTATGTCCGCCATATGGTTTGCCCGCCATTTGGACTTTTTTATTAGGTGGGGTGCGGAAAAGCTGGAGCTCCAAATTCGAAGTGTTACGACATCGAGTAAACTTCTTTACGGCAAGCGACATCCATGGCGACGCAAGTAATCCGACACCGTAAGGTTAGTTTTTTTTTATCAGTGAGGGGACGGTCTTGGGGCACTTGGAACGGTAGGATACTGCCCTCTAGGGTTTTTCGAAACACTTGTTCCTGGTTATGGTTAGACACTTTGTTGTACGTCGCTCTGGATAGGAGCGTCTGCCAAATGCCTGTAATGTAATTTCGGCGAATATTCCGTAACAACAAGATAAACCCGACATTTGCCCTAAAATGTGCCAATACAGCAGTGGAAACGCTGCTTACTGAATAACGAAATAAAAAATAAAACGAGACAAAGTTTTTTTTTAATTATACCATCTTATATTACAGTCAATATCTGGGACTAAACATTGAATAAATATACAATCTTACCATTGGTTTTACGCGTAGAGATGTGCCTTTTGCGACTGAGTGGTTATACATTGTCTTGGACAATCCGTTTGTGATTCCTGTTGCTTACGGCGTTGTCGCCGTTTTTAGAACAATTTGGCTTGATTGACAGTTCATTTATTCAGTAGATGAGAGTATAAGCTTTCTAACGATGTATAACATGTCTGATTTTGCATTTGGAATAGCGTTTTATAGTTCAGCGTAATGGAATATTTTCTTATCGCATTCACTGTGGCGTAGCATTAAAGACGATGCACCTAACGAAACGTTGTCAACGATTTTCATAATTTCTTGGAGAGTACTATTATTATGAGGACTTCGGGGCATAGCTAAGCCATTTCTTTGCTGATAGACCTATCTGACATCGTTTTCTGACGCAAAACAGAAGCGGATAGGACTTTGTCATTGATTTTCTGTCTCTATACTACTAAACACAGATAAAATGTCATGTTGCTATGTAAGTATTACTGCTCAAAATATTTCGGTTATATACGTTATCTTTGAAATTGAGTGTCTTTAAATAGGTTAGTGGTATTATATAATGTGGATATTTAACACTGCAATGTAAGCGTCAGTGTAATAGTTTTTGTGACCCATGGAACAGTGATGACGACAGTGTTGGAACGTTGCTAAAACGTGGTAGACAGTTGAAAATTATTTTCGTCCCATCCCCATCCGTCATTATGCTGAGAAATAGCTAAACCATTTTTATTGATAGTAATTGAGTTTCTCTGGAAACGCGCGAAAACACGCTGGTATAATAAAACAATGACGGTAAATATAGCCTACATATGTAGTCCGCTTCATTCCGTTGCTACCATAACATAACAGACTAGCCTATCTTGTGTCTACAGCTGCAGTTTCTCGCTGCAATTACTAATATTGAATATAAACAAAAGACGCAATTTATGCTGTACTCTACCAATGGCTACATAAATAATACGGTACTCTGAGCGTATGAAGCAGTTATCATGGATGGCGAGTTGATATTTTTTTTGCTACTACAAGTTTGTTAGTAAAAGCTTTGAGAGGATGAATCATTACTTTTCTTTGGCATGGATCCATTTGAAGACAATATCGGGTGAGTTCGTTTACTCTTTAAATCCGTCATTATGCGGAGAGAAATCGTAT
Organism: Anguilla japonica; assembly: GCA_025169545.1. Classification (NCBI taxonomy): domain Eukaryota; kingdom Metazoa; phylum Chordata; class Actinopteri; order Anguilliformes; family Anguillidae; genus Anguilla; species Anguilla japonica. Next base: position 29,378,238 of record CM045889.1, read on the forward strand.
TCTCAATTTAATCTCCACATTGACTGCAAGCTTTGGGTTGTAACTAGTTAGCTGTTTCGTAGGTGACTTAGTTAATGCACTCGTCTTAACTTTTGCTTGTATTTTTGCATAGACTGCATTGTTGCTGTTTTTGTTTGTGTTAGTGTTAACCAGTTTAACCTACAGGGTCCGAGTTGAACTATGCGGTTGTTCCCTGCACTTGCAACGGTAGGCTACTGCCCTCTAGGGTTTTCGACACACTTGTTCCTGGTTATGGTTATACACTTTGTTGTACGTCGCTCTGGATAAGAGCGTCTGCCAAATGCCTGTAATGTAATGTAATGCGATATTCCGTAGCAAGAAGATAAACCAGACACTATCCCTAAAATATGCCAATAGCATTGAAAACGCTGCTCGCTGAATAACAAAATAAACGAGACGTTTTTTTTTTTTAATTATACCATGTCATTCTACAGTCAATATCTGGGACTAAACATTGAATAAATATACAATCTTACCATTGGTTTTACGCGTAGAGATGTCCCTTTTGCGAATGAGTGGTCATATATTGTCTTGGACAATCCGTTAGCGAAATATACGCGCATCTGTCACGCCTGGGTCGGCTATCTTCAATAATAGGTGTGCGTAATACCACACCTGTTGCTTACGGCGTTGTCGCCCTTTTTAGTGCAATTTGGCTTGATTGACACTTCATTTATTCAGTAGGTGAGAGTATAAGCTTTCTAACGATGTATAACATGTCTGATTTTGCTTTTGGAATAGCGTTTTATAGGTCAGCGTAACCAAAATTTATCTTATCTGCCAATGTCTAAATAAATAAAACGGTAGACTACTTTGCGCGCAGCACGCAGATCGCGAGTTGATATTACCTCTTTTTTTCCGTTTTTTTTCTCAATGTCGTATTTATTATTTGAAATGTGCATTTATGTGTTATTATTCTATCTGTCTCTGTGGCGCTCTGAAATGTGCATTCTCTCTGCTAAGCTGAGCAATGGATTGGAATATGTGTCTGACGTAGTGTTGCACGGTATACCAAAACTTCAGCACTTTCTCGGTACTTTAAAAAAAAAAGAAAAAAGAAACGGTTCGGTATTAGAATATTCCGACGTTCGGTAGTTTTGAGTCAAATGTAAAAGCCAGGGAAAATTGTCTCCCGCATTACTGATTGAGAGGATGAAAAGTGTAATTTGTCAGAATCGTCGCTAGAAGGCAGTAGCAGCTAAGGTTGCCAAGTGAGGTGACTTGTGCTTGCACTCAGCTCCTTGATACAGCGCAAGCTTTGACTCAGTTCACTTCAGTAGCAATAGGTGTTCCAATTTAGAAATATTTCATTATATATAGATGCTGTATTGTTATTAAAATATACTGTTTTTAAATCTATTTAAAGGTGAAAGACCTGTTGTAAATATTATTTAGTTTACAGCTGTTTAATTTTTTAAATGTATTCAACATATTTTTCTATTGTTCAGTGTTGTAACACTATAGGCCTATGTATATTAATATGTTGAAGAGGCTTCAACTTAAAGGTTGTTAATGAACCAGGTTGTTAATAAACCATGAATTCGAAAATAAGGTCAACCCTTGTGGACATTACATTTCTCATCTATTAAGGTAATTTTAGTATCGTTAGGTACCGAGTATCGAATTAACATCGTTTAAGTTTCAAGTATCATTTCAGTATTGAGTATCGTAATACTAAACCTGGTATCACTATCAAAGTCCAAATTTTGGGTCTCGTGACATTACTAGTGTGACGCCTTTTTTTTAGTTGCGGCACAGAAACACTGCAGCTGTGCATACACGCCGGACCATCTAAGTGTTACGACATGCCATCTAAGTGTTACGACATAGTAAAGGCCTTCACGGGAAGCGGCCAGGACATATCCATGGCGACGTAACTAAGTCATCCGACAGCGTCTCTTAGCACAAAATTGGCCATAAGTCATCAATATTTTATACGATCATCATGATATTCAGTAGATATGTTGGGTGAAGGCATATGATCATGAGGACAAAGCCATTTTAAAATCGCTCCATAGGGGGCGCGATGGTGCCAATGCTTGGACCCCTCCCAACGCCGCTTGCGGCTTTAATTAGGGGTCCAAGCAGCGAAGCTGGTGGAACCCTATTGTATCTGTTAGGATTATTATTATTCTTATTTTTCCTCCGCTAAAAGTGTCTGAGGCTCAGCAACCATAAGTCCTGGAGCAACCAAATTTGGCAGGTTGGTTCCTATGGCCCCCCACTACTCAGGCATAAAAAATCGCCTATGTCGGCCAGATGGTGGCGCTATAACAAAGGGTTTTGCGTAAAAGGCCATAACTCCCACACCATAAGTTAGATCAACACAAAACTTCATCAACCTATGCATCTGAACGTGCTCTACAACTTTGCCATTGGCACCACCTATGTCCGCCATATTGTTTGCCCGCCATTTACACTTTTTCGTTGGGGCGTGGCAGTTTTCTCCACTAAAATGTCTGAGGCTCAGCAACCATAAGTTGTAGACCAACCAACTTTGGTAGGTGGGTTCCTATGGCCCCCCACTACTCAGCCACGAAAAATCACCTATGTCGGCCAGATGGTGGCGCTATAACAAAGGATCACTCTTTTAAAGGCTATAACTGCCACACCATAAGTCCGATCAACACAAATCTTCATCGACCGATGCATCTGAATGAGCTCTACAACTTTGCTTTTGGGACCACCTATGTCCGCCATATGGTTTGCCCGTCATTTGGACTTTTTCATTAGGTGGGGTGCGGAAAAGCTGGAGCTCCAAATTCTAAGTGTTACGACATCGAGTAAACTTCTTTACGGCAAGCGACATCCATGGCGACGCAAGTAATCCGACACCGTAGTGTGTACTTTTTATCAGTGAGGGGACGGTCTGAACGTCGGGGAAGCAGTGGAAGACAGTGCCAGACATTATTTGAAGACAGAATCGGGTGAGTTCGTTTAGTCTTTGAATCTGTCATTATGCTGAGAAATAGCTAAACCATTTTATTGATAGGTTCTGAGTTTCTGTGCAAACGCGCGAAAACACGCTGGTATAATGAAACAATGACGGTAGCCTAATGCATATATAGTCCGCTTCGTTCCATTGCTACCATAAGATAACAGACTATCTTGTGTCTACAGCTGCAGTTTCTCGCTGCAATTTCTAACATTGAATATTCACAAAAGACGCAATTTATGCTGTACTCTGCCAATGTCTGAATAAATAATACGGTACTCTGCGCGTAGGTAGCATGGATGGCGAGTTGGTCTTTCATGTTTTGCTATTAAAAGTTTGTTAGTAAAAGCTTTGAGAAGATGAATCATTACTTTTCTTTGGCATGGATCCATTTGAAGACAATATCGGGTGAGTTCGTTTAGTGTTTAAATCCGTCATTATGCTGAGAGAAATCGTATTCTCATTTAATCTCTAAATTGACTGTAAGCTTAGGGTTGTAACTAAGTAGTTGTTTCGTAGGTGATTTAACTCGTCTTAACTATTGCTTGTATTTTTTGCATAGACTGCATTGTTGCTGTCCTTGTTTGTGTTAGTGTTAATCAGTTTAACCTACAGGATCCAAGTTGAACTATGCGGTTGTTCCATGCACTTGGAACGGTAGGCTACTGCCCTCTAGGGTTTTCGACACACTTGTTCCTGGTTATGGTTATACATTTTGTTGTAGCCTACGTCTGCCAAATGCCTGTAATGTAATGTAATGCAATATTCCGTAGCAACAAGATAAACCCGACATTAGCTCTAAAATATGCCAATACAGCAGTGAAAACGCTGCTCCGTGAATAACGAAATAAGCTAGACCAACCTTTTAAATAAAATTTATACCAAGGCATTCTACAGTCAATATCTGGGACTAAACATTGAATAAATATACAATCTTACCATTGGTTTTACGCGTAGAGATGTCCCTTTTGCGAATGAGTGGTCATATATTGTCTTGGACAATCCGTTTGCGAAATATATGCGCATCTGTCACGCCTGGTTCGGCTATCTTCAATAATAGCTGTGCGTAATACCACACCTGTTGCTTACGGCGTTGTCGCCCTTTTTAATACAATTTGGCTTGATTGACAATTCATTTATTCAGTAGGTGAGAGTATAAGCTTTCTAACGATGTATAACATGTCTGATTTTGCTTTTGGAATAGCGTTTTATAGGTCAGCGTAACCAAAAGTTTTCTTATCTGCCAATGTCTAAATAAATTAAACGGTAGGCTGCTCTGCGGCCAGCACGCATTTCGCGAGTTGATATTTCCTCTTTTGTTTCGTTTTTTCTCAATGTCGTCTTTATTATTTGAAATGCGTATTTATGTGTTATTATTATATCTGTCTCTGAGGCGCTCTGAAATGTGCATTCTCTGCTAAGCTGAGCAATGGATTGGAATATGTGTCTGACGTAGTGTTGCACCGTATACCGAAACTTCAGCACTTTTTTCGGTCCTTGAAAAAGAAACTGTTCGGTATTAGAATATTCCGACGTTCGGTAGTTTTGAGTCAAATGTAAAAGCCAGGGAAATTTGTCTCCCGCGTTACTGATTGAGAGGATGAAAGTGTCATGTGTTTGAATCTTCGCTTGATGGCTGTACCAACTAAGGTTGCCAAGTGAGGCGACGTGTGCTTGTGCCTTCACTTCGCTGACACAGCGCAGGCTTCGACTCAGTTGACTTCAGTAGCAATAGGTGTTCTAATTTGTCAATATTTAATTATAGGAAGATGCTGTATTGTTATTGAAATATGCTGTTTTTAGATCTATTTTAAAGTGAAAGACCTGTTTAAAGATAATTTACATTACAATTGTTTAATTTTTAATATAGTTTTCTATGGTTTAGTGATGTAACACTATAGTCCTATGCTTATTGATATGTTGAACAGGCTTCAACTTAAAGGTTGTTAATAAACCAGGTTTTTAATAAATTGTGAATTCGAAAATGAGATCAACCCTTGTGGACATTACGTTTCTGATCTATTAAGGTAATTTCAGTATCGTTAGGTACCGAGTATTGAATCAGTATCGTTTCAGTATCAATTATCGTGATACTAAACCTGGTATCGGTATCAAAGTCAAAATTTTGGTATCGTGACAACATGCTTTTTTTTAGTTGCGGCATGGAAGCGCTGCAGCTGTACATACACGCCGGACCATCTAAGTGTTACGACATGCCATCTAAGTGTTACGACATAGTAAAGGCCTTGACGGGAAGCGGCCAGGACATATCCATGGCGACGTAACTAAGTCATCCGACAGCGTCTCTTAGCACAAAACTGGCCATAAGTCATCAATATTTTATACAGTCTTCATGATATTCAGTAGATATGTTGGATGAAGGCATATGATCATGAGGACAAAGCCATTTTAAAATCGCTCCCTAAGGGGCGCGATGGTGCCAATGCTTGGACCCCTCCCAACGCCGCTTGCGGCTTTAATTATTATTATTTTTCTCCACTAAAAGTGTCTGAGGCTCAGCAACCATAAGTCCTAGAGCAACCAAATTTGGCAGGTGGGTTCCTATGGCCCCCCACTACTCAGGCACTAAAAATCACCTATGTCGGCCAGATGGTGGCGCTATAACAAAGGGTTTTGCGTAACAGGTCGTAACTCCCACACCATAAGTTAGATCAACACAAAACTTCATCGACCTATGCATCTGATCGTGCTCTACAACTTTGCCATTGGCACTACCTATGTCTGCCACATTGTTTGCCCGCCATTTACACTTTTTCGTTGGGGCGTGGCAGTTTTCTCTGCTAAAATGTCTGAGGCTCAGCAACCATAAGTCCTAGAGCAGCCAAATTTGGCAGGTGGGTTCCTATGCCCCCCCACTACTCAGGCAGTAAAAATCACCTATGTCGGCCTGATGGTGGCGCTATAACCAAGGGTTTTGCGTAAAAGGCCATAACTCCCACACCATCAGTTAGATCAACACAAAACTTCATCAACCTATGCATCTGAACGTGCTCTACACCTTTGCCATTGGCACCACCTATGTCCGCCATGTTGTTTACCCGCCATTTTGACATTTTCGTTGGGGCGTGGATGCTTTCTCCACTTAAATGTCTGAGGCTCAGCAACTATAAGTTTTAGTGCAACCCAATTTGGTAGGTGGGTTCCTATGGCCCCCCACTACTCAGGCACTAAAAATCACCTATGTCGGCCAGATGGTGGCGCTATAACAAAGGGTCATACTTTAAAAGGTCATAACTCCCACACCGTAAGTCAGATCAACACAAAACTTCATCGACCGATGCATCTGAATGTGCTCTACAACTTTGCTATTGGGACCACCTATGTCCGCCATACTGTTTGCCCGCCATTTGGACTTTTTTATTAGGTGGGGTGCGGAAGAGCTGTTGCTGCAAATTCTAAGTGTTACGACATCTAATAAACTTCTTTACGGCAAGTGACATCCATGGCGACGCAAGTAATCCGACACCGTACGGTCTAGTTTTTATCAGTGAGGGTAGGGTCTGAACGTCGGGGAAGCACTGGAAGAGGCTACCAAAAGTTTGTTAGTAAAAGCTTTTTCAGAGGATGAATAATTACTTTTCTTGAGCATGCATCGATTTGAAGACAATATCTGGTGAGTTCGTTTAGTCTTTAAATCTGTCATTATGCTGAGAAATAGCTAAACCATTTTATTGATAGTATTTGAGTTTCGTGTAAACGCGCGAAAACACGCTGGTATAATATAACAACGACGGTAATACATATGTAGTCCGCTTCGTTCCGTTGCTACCATAACATAAACTATATTGTGTCTACAGCTGCAGTTTCTCGCTGCAATTTCTAATATTGAATATAAACAAAAGACGCAATTTATGCTGTAAATCGTATTCTCAATTTAATCTCTAAGTTGACTGTAAGCTTAGAGTTGTAACTAGGTAGTTTGTTTCGTAAGTGACTTAACTCGTCTTAACTATTGCTTGTATTTTTGCATAGACTGCGTTGTTGCTGTTCTTGTTTGTGTTAGTGTTAATCAGTTTAACCTACAGGGTCCAAGTTGAACTATGCGGTTGTTCCCTGCACTTAGAACAGTAGGATACTGCCCTCTAGGGTTTCCGACACACTTGTTCCTGGTTATGGTTATACATTTTGTTGTAGCCTACGTCGCTCTGGATAAGAGCGTCTGCCAAATGCCTGTAATGTAATGTAATGCAATATTCCGTAGCAACAAGATAAACCCGACATTAGCCCTAAAATATGCCAATACAGCAGTGAAAACGCTGCTCACTGAATAACGAAATAAGCTAGACTAACTTTTAAAAAAAAATTATACCATGTCATTCTACAGTCAATATCTGGGACTAAACATTGAATAAATATACAATCTTACCATTGGTTTTTACGCGTAGAGATGTCCGTTTTGCGAATGAGTGGTTATATATTGTCTTGGACAATCCGTTTGCGAAATATACGCGCATCTGTCACGCCTGGGTCGGCTATCTTCAATAATAGCTGTGCGTAATACCACACCTGTTGCTTACGGCGTTGTCGCCCTTTTTAATACAATTTGGCTTGATTGACAATTCATTTATTCAGTAGGTGAGAGTATAAGCTTTCTAACGATGTATAACATGTCTGATTTTGCTTTTGGAATAGCGTTTTATAGGTCAGCGTAACCAAAATTTTTCTTATCTGCCAATGTCTAAATAAATAAAACGGTAGGCTACTTTGCGCGCAACACGCAGATCGCGAGTTGTTATTACGTCTTTTTCCGTTTTTTCTCAATGTCTTATTTATTATTTGAAATGTGTATTTATGTGCTATTATTCTATCTGTCTCTGTGGCGCTCTGAAATGTGCATTCTCTGCTAAGCTGAGCAAAGGATTGGAATATGTGTCTGACGTAGTGTTGCATGGTATACCAAAACTTCAGCACTTTCTCGGTACTTAAAAAAAAAAAAGAAACGGTTCGGTATTACGCCGGTCACCCACCGCACGCGTCGCGTAAGCGTCGCGTAAGCAGCACAGCGAAGCAGCACGGCGCGGCGCGTAGCCTGTCTCCACTGGTTCCGTTTGTGTCGCGCAAAGGCTTGCTGAAGCTCTATATTCCTAGTAGCTCTCGCAGTCTGCAGTGGGATTACATCGTGTATTTCACGTTTGTTCAGGACTGTTGATTATGGGTAAATGAATACTTGGCGAGAGACCTTTTTCAGTCTGTTAATTTGGTAATATTTTTTAACACATGTAAATACGTGAGAAAGTAAACGCTTTAAAGAATTACCATAAGCTTAAATCGCAACGTAGCCTGCATAATAATCAATCTCAAACCGTATTAATTTATTTGCTTGGTTAACAAGCGTGCCAATTTCACGAAGAATATGTAATGATCATAATAATAATAAATAATCCATAATCAACCATTGGGAATTCCCGTGTCGTCTTGTTATTCACGTCAAAACATTCATAGGATCAGATTTAGTAAAATCAGCTAATCATGGCGAACGAAGACATCGGAGAAGTAAAATAGGCTGAGCAATGGTTGGTTAAAAACTACCTTCCAACACTCGAGCTAACAAACCGCTGCTCGGTGCATTCACTTCTACGTCATTCAATAGGCTACGTCTTTCTGTGGTGTATTTTCAAATTTGCCCCACCCCCTCTGCAAAATAAGATAGCGAAACTAAGTTTGCCTTTTCCCCAGGTTCCAGTTTTTTTTTTCTTTTTTTTTCTGCAAGGACAATACAAAAACGAAGAGGCTTCTATTTTTTTAGCTGCTTATAAAATATCTGGTGTTTATCTGGTTTTATCTTGTTCTCCACTACTGCAAGAGGGAACTAGGGACACACCCCCAGTAATATAAGGATGAAATATAAATCAGAGCATGTATACCTAGCATTTTAGAGCATATTTCTGTGTATAAACAGGCCATCGTGACGCGCGACAAGCCGAAAAAATAGAACAGAAGCGAAAAACTACGCTTCAGTTCGCTTGTGTCGCGCGAGCTTCGCAGCCGGTTCGCGACGCGTTCGCATCTGGTGGAGACGACGTCGCCCGCTGCCGTTGTAATAACAGTACTTCAACTACGCTTCAGTTACGCGCGTAATACGCTCGTAGTGCGCTCGCGGTCGATACGCGTGCGGTGGGTGCCCGGCTTTAGAATATTCCGACCTCCGGTAGTTTTGAGTCAAATGTAAAAGCCAGGGAAAATGGTCTCCCGCATTACTGATTGAGAGGATGAAATGTGTAATTTGTCAGAATCTTCGCTAGAAGGCAGTAGCAACTAAGGTTGCCAAGTGAGGTGACTTGCGCTTGTGCACTCAGCTCCTTGATACAGCGCAAGCTTTGACTCACTTCAGTAGCAATGGGTGTTCCAATTTGGAAATATTTTATTATAGATAGATGCTGTATTGTTATTAAAATATGCTGTTTTTAAATCTATTTAAAGGTGAAAGACCTGTTTTAAAGATTATTTACTTTACAACTGTTTAATTTTTGAAATATATTTAACATATTTTTCTATTGTTCAGTGTTGTAACACTATAGGCCTATGCATATTAATATGTTAAAGAGGCTTCAACTTAAAGGTTGTTAATGAACCAGGTTGTTAATAAACCATGAATTTGAAAATGAGGTCAGCCCTTGTGGACATTACGTTCCTCATATATTAAGGTAATTTCAGTTTTGTTAGGTACCGAGTATTGAATTAGCATCGTTTAAGTTTCAAGTGTTACGACATAGTAAAGGCCTTTACGGGAAGCGGCCAGGACACATCCATGGCGACGCAATTAAGTCATCCGACAGCGTCTCTTAGCACAAAATTGGCCATAAGTCATCAATATTTTATACAGTCATCATGATATTCAGTAGATATGTTGGATGAAGGCATATGATCATGAGGACAAAGCCATTTTAAAATCGCTCCCTAGGGGGCGCGATGGTGCCAATGCTTGGACCCCTCCCAACGCCGCTTGCGGCTTTAATTAGGGGTCCAAGCAGCGAAGCTGGTGGAACCCTATTGTATCTGTTAGGATTATTAGGGGTCCAAGCAGCGAAGCTGGTGGAACCCTATTGTATCTGTTCGGATTATTATTATTATTATTATTATTATTAGGGGTCCAAGCAGCGAAGCTGGTGGAACCCTATTGTATCTGTTAGGATTATTATTATTATTAGGGGTCCAAGCAGCGAAGCTGGTGGAACCCTATTGTATTTGTTAGGATTATTATTCTTATTTTTCTCCGCTAAAAGTGTCTGAGGCTCAGCAACCATAAGTCCTAGAGCAACCAAATTTGGCAGGTGGGTTCCTATGGCCCCCCACTACTCAGGCACTAAAAATCACCTATGTCGGCCAAATGGTGGCGCTATAACAAAGGGTTTTGCGTAAAAGGCCACAACTCCCACACCATAAGTTAGATCAACACAAAACTTCATCGACCTATGCCTCTGAAGGTGCTCTACAACTTTGCCATTGGCACTGCCTATGTCCGCCATATTGTTTGCCCGCCATTTAGGCTTTTTCATTGGGGCGTGGCAGTTTTCTCCGCTAAAATGTCTGAGGCTCAGCAACCATAAGTTGTAGACCAACCAACTTTGTAGGTGGGTTCCTATGGCCCCCCAGTACTCACGCACGAAAAATCTCCTATGTCGCCCAGATGGTGGCGCTATAACAAAGGATCACTCTTTTAAAGGCTATAACTGTCACACTATAAGTCCGATCAACACAAAACTTCATCGACCGATGCATCTGAATGTGCTCTACAACTTTGCTTTTGGGACCACCTATGTCCGCCATATGGTTTGCCCGCCATTTGGACTTTTTTATTAGGTGGGGTGCGGAAAAGCTGGAGCTCCAAATTCTAAGTGTTACGACATCGAGTACACTTCTTTACGGCAAGCGACATCCATGGCGACGCAAGTAATCCGACACCGTAAGGTTAGTTTTTTTATCAGTGAGGGGACGGTCTTGGGGCACTTGGAACGGTAGGATACTGCCCTCTAGGGTTTTCGAAACACTTGTTCCTGGTTATGGTTAGACACTTTGTTGTACGTCGCTCTGGATATGAGCGTCTGCCAAATGCCTGTAATGTAATGTAGGCTAATATTCCGTAACAACAAGATAAACCCGACATTTGCCCTAAAATATGCCAATACAGCAGTGGAAACGCTGCTTACTGAATAACGAAATAAACGAGACAAAGTTTTTTTTAATTATACCATCTCATATTACAGTCAATATCTGGGACTAAACATTGAATAAATATACAATCTTACCATTGGTTTTACGCGTAGAGATGTCCCTTTTGCGACTGAGTGGTCATACATTGTCTTGGACAATCCGTTTGTGATTCCTGTCGCCGTTTTTAGAACAATTTGGCTTGATTGACAGTTCATTTATTCAGTAGATGAGAGTATAAGCTTTCTAACGATGTATAACATGTCTGATTTTGCATTTGGAATAGCGTTTTATAGTTCAGCGTAATGGAATATTTTCTTATCGCATTCACTGTGGCGTAGCATTAAAGACGATGCACCTAACGAAACGTTGTCAACGATTTTCATAATTTCTTGGAGAGTACTATTATTATTGAGGACTTCGGGGCATAGCTAAGCCATTTCTTTGCTGATAGACCTATCTGACATCGTTTTCTGACGCAAAACAGAAGCGGATAGGACTTTGTCATTGATTTTCTGTCTCTATACTACTAAACACAGATAAAATGTCATGTTGTTATGTAAGTATTACTGCTCAAAATATTTCGGTTATATACGTTATCTTTGAAATTGAGTGTCTTTAAATAGGTTAGTGGTATTATATAATGTGGATATTTAACACTGCAATGTAAGCGTTTAGTGTAATAGTTTTTGTGACCCATGGAACAGTGATGACGACAGTGTTGGAACGTTGCTAAAACGTGGTAGACGGTTGAAAATTATTTTCGTCCCATCCCCATCCGTCATTATGCTGAGAAATAGCTAAACCATTTTTATTGATAGTAATTGAGTTTCTCTGGAAACGCGCGAAAACACGCTGGTATAATAAAACAATGACGGTAAATATAGCCTACATATGTAGTCCGCTTCATTCCGTTGCTACCATAACATAACAGACTATCTTGTGTCTACAGCTGCAGTTTCTCGCTGCAATTACTAATATTGAATATAAACAAAAGACGCAATTTATGCTGTACTCTACCAATGTCTACATAAATAATACGGTACTCTGACCGTATGAAGCAGTTATCATGGATGGCGAGTTGATATTTCTTGCTACTACAAGTTTGTTAGTAAAAGCTTTGAGAGGATGAATCATTACTTTTCTTTGGCATGGATCCATTTGAAGACAATATCGGGTGAGTTCGTTTACTCTTTAAATCCGTCATTATGCTGAGAGAAATCGTATTCTCAATTTAATCTCCACATTGACTGTAAGCTTTGGGTTGTAACTAGTTAGCTGTTTCGTAGGTGACTTAGTTAATGCACTCGTCTTAACTATTGCTTGCATTTCTGCATAGACTGCGTTGTTGCTGTTCTTGTTTGTGTTAGTGTTAACCAGTTTAACCTACAGGGTCCAAGTTGAACTATGCGGTTGTTCCCTGCACTTGGAACGGTAGGCTACTGCCCTCTAGGGTTTTCGACACACTCGTTCCTGGTTATGGTTAAACACTTTGTTGTACGTCGCTCTGGATAGGAGCGTCTGCCAAATGCCTGTAATGTAATGTAATGCAATATTCCGTAGAAACAAGATAAACCTGACATTAGGCCTCAAATATGCCAATACAGCAGTGAAAACGCTGCTCACTTAATTACGAAATAAACGAGACAATTAAAAAAAAAAATTATACCATGTCATTCTACAGTCAATATCTGGGACTAAACATTGAATAAATATACAATCTTACCATTGGTTTTACGCGTAGAGATGTCCCTTTTGCGAATGAGTGGTTATATATTGTCTTGGACAATCCGTTTGCGAAATATACGCGCATCTGTGACGCCTGGGTCGGCTATCTTCAATAAGAGCTGTGCGTAATACCACACCTGTTGCTTACGGCGTTGTCGCCCTTTTTAGTGCAATTTGACTTGATTGACAATTCATTTATTCTGTAGGTGAGAGTATAAGCTTTCTAACGATGTAGGTTTTGCTTTTGGAATAATGTTTTATAGGTCAGTGTAACCGAAAATTTTCTGATCTGCCAATGTCTAAATAAATAAAACGGTAGGCTACTTTGCGCGCAGCGCGCAGATCGCGAGTTCATATTACGTCTTTTATTTCCGTTTTTTCTCAATGTCTTATTTATTATTTGAAATGTGTATTTATGTGCTATTATTTTATCTGTCACTGTGGCACTCTGAAATGTGCATTCTCTGCTAAGCTGCGCAATGGATTGGAATAGGTATGTGTCTGATGTAATGTTGCACGGTATACAGAAACTTCAGCACCTTTTCGGTACTTAAAAAAAATAAAAATAAAAATAAACGGTTCGGTATTAGAATTTTCCGACGTTCCGTAGTTTTGCGTCAAATGTAAAAGCCAGGGAAATGTGTCTCCCGCATTACTGATCGAGAGGATGAAAAGTGTAATTTGTTAGAATCTTCGCTAGATGACAGTAGCAACTAAGGTTGGCAAGTGAGGTGACGCGCGCCTGTGCACTACTCGTAGGTACAGCGCAAGCTTGGACTCAGTTCACTTCAGTAGCAATAGCTGGTCTAATTTGTAAATATTTTATTATAGGAAGCTGCTGTATTGTTATTGAAATATACTGTTTTTAGATCTCTTAAAGTGAAAGACCTGTTTAAAGATAATTTACTTTACAACTGCTTAATTTTTGAAGTATATTCAATATAGTTTTCTATGGTTTTGTGTTGTAACACTATTGGCATATGCTTATTGATATGTTGAACAGGCTTCAACTTAAAGGTTGTTAATAAACCAGGTTTTTAATGCACCGTGAATTCGAAAATGAGGTCAACCCTTGTGGTCATTATGTTTCTGATCTATTAAGGTACTTTCTGTATTGTTAGGTACCGAGTATTGAATCAGTATCGTTTCAGTATCAATTATTGTGATACTAAACCTGATATCGGTATCAAAGTCAAATTTTTGGTATCAAGACAACGCTAGTGTGATATCTTTTTCAGTTGCGGCATGGAAGCGCTGCAGCTGTACATACATGCCAGGCCATATAAGTGTTACGACATGCCATCTAAGTGTTACAACATAGTAAAGACCTTTACGGGAAGCGGCCAGGACACATCCATGGCGACGCAACTAAGTCATCCGACAGCGTCTCTTCGCACAAAATTGGCCATAACTCATCAACATTTCATACAATCATCATGATATTCTGTAGATATGTTGGGTGAAGGCATATGATCATGAGAAAAAAACCATTTTCAAATCGCTCCATAGGGGGCGCGATGGTGCCAATGCTTGGACCCCTCCCAACGCCGCTTGCGGCTTTAATTAGGGGTCCAAGCAGCGAAGCTGGTGGAACCCTATTGTTTTTGTTAGGATTATTATTATTATTATTATTATTATTATTATTATTATTATTCTTTATTTTTTTCTCCGCTAAAAGTGTCTGAGGCTCAGCAACCATAAGTCGTAGAGCAACCAAATTTGGCAGGTGGGTTCCTATGGCCCCCCACTACTCAGGCACTAAAAATCACCTATGTCGGCCAGATGGTGGCGCTATAACAAAGGGTTTTGCGTAAAAGGCCATAACTCCCACACCATAAGTTAGATCAACACAAAACTTCATCGACCTATGCATCTGAACGTGCTCTACAACTTTGCCATTGGCACCACCCATGTCCGCCATATTGTTTGCCCGCCATTTTAACTTTTACGTTGGGGCGTGGAAGCTTTCTCTGCTAAAATGTCTGAGGCTCAGCAACCATAAGTCCTAGAGCAACCAAATTTGGCAGGTGGGTTCCTATGGCCTCCCACTACTGAGGCACTAAAAATCACCTATGTCGGCCAGATGGTGGCGCTATAACAAAGGGTTTTGCGTAAAAGGTCATAACTCCCACACCGTAAGTCAGATCAACACAAGACTTCATAGACCGACGCATGTGAATGTGCTCTACAACTTTGCTATTGGGGCTACATATGTCCGCCATATTGTTTGCCTGCCATTTGGACTTTTTTATTAGGTGGGGTGCAGAAGAGCTGTGGCTCCAAATCTAAACGATTACGACATCTAGTAAACTTCTTTACGGCAAGCGACATCCATGGCGACGCAATTAATCCGACACCGTAGGGTTAGTTTTTTTATCAGTGAGGGGACGGTCTTGGGGCACTTGGAACGGTAGGATACTGCCCTCTAGGGTTTTCAACACACTTGTTCCTGGTTATGGTTAGACACTTTGTTGTACGTCGCTCTGGGTATGAGCGTCTGCCAAATGCCTGTAATGTAATGTAGGCTAATAATCCGTAACAACAAGATAAACCCCGACATTTGCCCTAAAATATGCCAATACAGCAGTGAAAACGCTGCTTATTGAATAACGAAATAAACGAGACAAAGTTTTTTTTTTAAATTATACCATCTCATATTACAGTCAATATCTGGGACTAAACATTGAATAAATACACAATCTTATCATTGGTTTTACGCGTAGAGGTGTCCCTTTTGCGACTGAGTGGTCATATATTGTCTTGGACAATCCGTTTGTGATTCCTGTTGCTTACGGCGTTGTCGCCGTCTTTAGTACAATTTGGCTTGATTGACAGTTCATTTATTCAGTAGATGAGAGAATAAGCTTTCTAACGATGTATAACATGTCTGATTTTGCATTTGGAATAGCGTTTTATAGTTCAGCGTAACGGAATATTTTCTTCTCGCATTCACTTGCGCATTCACTGTGGCGTAGCATTAAAGACGATGCACCTAACGAAACGTTGTCAACGATTTTCATAATTTTTTGGAGAGTACTATTATTATTGAGGACCTGGGGGCATAGCTAAGCCATTTCTTTGCTGATAGACCTATCTGACATCGTTTTCTGACGCAAAACAGAAGCGGATAGGACTTTGTCATTGATTTTCTGTCTCTATACTACTAAACACAGATAAAATGTCATGTTGCTATGTAAGTATTACTGCTCAAAATATTTCGGTTATATACGTTATTTTTGAAATTGAGTGTCTTTAAATAGGTTAGTGGCATTATATAATGCGGATATTTCACACTGCAATGCAAGCGTTAGTGTAATAGTTTTTGTGACCCATGGAACAGTGACGACAGTGTTGGAACGTTGCTAAAACGAGGTGGACGGTTGAAAATTATTATCGTCATTATGCTGAGAAATAGCTAAACCATTTTTATTGATAGTAATTGAGTTTCTCTGCAAACGCGCGAAAGCACGCATGTATAATAAAACAATGACGGTAAATATAGCCTATATAAGTAGTCTGCTTCATTCCGTTGCTACCATAATATAACAAACTGTCTTGTGTCTACAGCTGCAGTTTCTCCCTGCAATTACTCTTGAATATAAACAAAAGACGCAAATGCTGTAGTCTGCCAATGTCTAAATAAATAATAAGGTATTCTTCGCACAGCACGCATGCTAGCAGGGTTGTCGAGTTGATATTTCGTCTTTTGTTTCGTTTTTTTAAATGTATTTATTATTATTCTGTCTGTCTCTGTGGCGCTCTGAAATGTGCATTCTCTGCTAAGCTGAGCAATGGATTAGAATATGTGTCTGACGTAGTGTTGCACGGTATACCAAAACTTCAGCACTTTTTCGGTCCTTAAAAAAGAAACGGTTCCGTATTAGAATATTCCAACGTTCGGTAGTTTTGAGTCAAATGTAAAAGCCAGGGAAAATTGTCTCCCGCATTACTGAGGATGAAAAGTGTAATTTGTCTGAAACTTCGCTAGATCGCAGTAGCAACTAAGGTTGGCAAGTGAAGTGACCTGCGCTTGTGCATTTTGCGTGGTTGATACTGCGCAAACTTAAACTCAGTTCACTTCAGTAGCAATAGCTGTTCTAATTTGTAAATATTTTATTAAAGGAAGATGCTGTATTGTTATTGAAATATGCTGTTTTTAGATATATTTTAAAGTGAAAGACCTGTATAAAGATAATTTACTTTACAATTGTTTAATTTTTGAAATATATTTAATGTAGTTTTCTATGGTTTAGTGTTGTAACACTATAGGCTTATGCTTATTGATATGCTGAACAGGCTTCAACTTAAAAGTTGTTAATAAAACAATGTTTTTTATAAACCGTGAATTCGAAAATGAGGTCAACCCTTGTGGACATTACCTTTCTGATCAATTATGGTAATTTCAGTATCGTTAGGTACCGAGTATTGAATCAGTATTGTTTCAGTATCAATTATCATGATACTAAACCTGGTATCGGTATCAAAGTCAAAATTTTGGTATCGTGAGAACACTAGTGTGACGCCTTTTTTAGTCACAGCATGGAAGCGCTGCAGCTGTACATACACGCTGGGCCATCTAAGTGTTACGACATAGTAAATGCCTTCACGAGAAGCGGCCAGGACACATCCATGGCGACGCAACTAAGTCATCCGCCAGCGTCTCTTACCACAAAATTGGCCATAAGTCATCAATTTTTTATACAATAATCATGATATTCAGTAGATATGTTGGGTGAAGGTGTATGATCATGAGGACAAAGCCATTTTCAAATCGCTCCATAGGGGGTGCGATGGTGCCAATGCTTGGACCCCTCCCAACGCCGCTTGCGGCTTTAATTAGGGGTCCAAGCAGCGAAGCTGGTGGAACCCTATTGTATCTGTTAGGATTATTATTAGGGGTCCAAGCAGCGAAGCTGGTGGAACCCTATTGTATTTGTTAGGATTATTATTATTATTCTTATTATTTTTCTCCGCTAAAAGTGTCTGAGGCTCAGCAACCATAAGTCCTAGAGCAACCAAATTTGGCAGGTGGGTTCCTATGGCCCCCCACTACTCAGGCACTAAAAATCACCTATGTTGGCCATATGGTGGCGCTATAAAAAAGGGTTAGGCGTAAAAGGCCATAACTCCCACACCATGAGTTAGATCAACACAAAACTTCATCGACATATGCATCTGAACGTGCTCTATCACTTTGCCATTGGCACCACCTATGTCCGCCATATTGTTTGCCCGCCATTTACACTTTTTCGTTGGGGCGTGGCAGTTTTCTCCGCTAAAATGTCTGAGGCTCAGCAACCATAAGTTGTAGACCAACCAACTTTGGTAGGTGGGTTCCTATGGCCCCCCACTACTCAGCCACGAAAAATCACCTATGTTGGCCAGATGGTGGCGCTATAACAAAGGATCACTCTTTTAACGGCTATAACTGCCACACCATAAGTCCGATCAACACAAAACTTAATCGACCGATGCATCTGAATGTGCTCTACAACTTTGCTTTTGGGACCACCTATGTCCGCCATATGGTTTGCCCGCCATTTGGACTTTTTTATTAGGTGGGGTGCGGAAAAGCTGGAGCTCCAAATCTAAACGGTTACGACATCGAGTAAACTTCTTTACGGCAAGCGACATCCATGGCGACGCAAGTAATCCGACACCGTAGGGTCTAGTTTTTATCAGTGAGGGGACGGTCTGAACGTCGGGGAAGCAGTGGAAGACAGTATCGGGTGAGTTCGTTTCGTCTTTGAATCTGTCATTATGCTGAGAAATAGCTAAACCATTTCATTGATAGGTTCTGAGTTTCTGTGCAATCGCGCGAAAACACGCTGGTATAATGAAACAATGACGGTAGCCTAATACATATATAGTCCGCTTCGTTCCATTGCTACCATAAGATAACAGACTATCTTGTGTCTACAGCTGCAGTTTCTCGCTGCAATTTCTAACATTGAATATTCACAAAAGACGCAATTTATGCTGTACTCTGCCAATGTCTGAATAAATAATACGGTACTCTGCGCGTAGGTAGCATGGATGGCGAGTTGGTCTTTCATGTTTTGCTATTAAAAGTTTGTTAGTAAAAGCTTTGAGAAGATGAATCATTACTTTTCTTTGGCATGGATCCATTTGAAGACAATATCGGGTGAGTTCGTATAGTGTTTAAATCCGTCATTATGCTGAGAGAAATCGTATTCTCAATTTAATCTCTAAATTGACTGTAAGCTTAGGGTTGTAACTAAGTAGTTGTTACGTAGGTGATTTAACTCGTCTTAACTATTGCTTGTATTTTTGCATAGACTGCATTGTTGCTGTCCTTGTTTGTGTTAGTGTTAATCAGTTTAACCTACAGGATCCAAGTTGAACTATGCGGTTGTTCCATGCACTTGGAACGGTAGGCTACTGCCCTCTAGGGTTTTCGACACACTTGTTCCTGGTTATGGTTAAACACTTTGTTGTACGTCGCTCTGGATAGGAGCGTCTGCCAAATGCCTGAAATGTAATGTAATGCAATATTCAGTAGCAAAACAAGATAAACCCGACATTAGCCCTAAAATATGCCAATACAGCGGTGAAAACGCTGCTCACTGAATTACGAAATAAACGAGACAAATTTTATTTTTTAAATTATACCATGTCGTTCTACAGTCAATATCTGGGACTAAACATTGAATAAATATACAATCTTACCATTGGTTTTACGCGTAGAGATGTCCCTTTGCGAATGAGTGGTCATATATTGTCTTGGACAATCTGTTTGCGAAATATACGCGCATCTGTGACTCCTGGGTCGGCTATCTTCAATAATAGCTGTGCGTAATACCACACCTGTTGCTTACGGCGTTGTCGCCCTTTTTAGTACAATTTGGCTTGATTGACAATTCATTTATTCCGTAGGTGAGAGTATAAGCTTTCTAACGATGTATAACCATGTCTGATTTTGCTTTTGGAATAGCGTTTTGTAGGTCAGCGTAACCAAAATGTTTCTTATCTGCCAATGTGTAAATGAATAAAACGGTAGGCTACTTTGCGCGCAGCACGCAGATCTCGAGTTGATATTAGGCTACGTCTTTTTTTTTTTTTTCCGTTTTTTCTCAATGTCGTATTTATTATTTGAAATGTGCATTCATGTGTTATTATTCTATCTGTCTCTGTGGCGCTCTGAAATGTGCATTCTCTGCTAAGCTGAGCAATGGATTGGAATATGTTTCTGACGTAGTGTTGCACGGTATGCCAAAACTTCAGCACTTTCTCGGTACTTAAAAAAAAAAAAAAAAAAAAAAAAAAAAAAAAAAAAACGGTTCGGTATTAGAATATTCCGACGTTCGGTAGTTTTGAGTCAAATGTAAAAGCAAGGGAAAATTGTCTCCCGCATTACTGATTGAGAGGATGAAAAGTGTAATTTGTCAGAATCTTCGCTGTAAGGCAGTAGCAACTATGGTTGCCAAGTGAGGTGACTTGCGCTTGTGCACTCAGCTTCTTGATACAGCGCAAGCTTTCACGCAGTTCACGTCAGTAGCAATAGGTGTTCCAATTTGCCAATATTTTATTATAGATAGATGCTGTATTGTTATTTAAATATGCAGTTTTTAAATCTTTTTAAAGGTGAAAAAAACCTGTTTTAAAGATTATTTAGTTTTACAACTGTTTAATTTTTGAAATATATTTGATATATTTCTCTGTTGTTTAGTGTTGTAACACTATAGGCCTATGCTTATTGATATGTTGAACAGGCTTCAACTCAAAGGTTGTTAATAAACCAGGTTTTTAATAATCCGTGAATTCGAAAATGAGGTCAACCCTTGTGGACATTGAGTTTCTGATCTATTAAGGTAATTTCAGTATCATTAGATACCGAGTATTGAGTCAGTATCGTTTCAGTATTAATTATTGTGATACTAAACTTGGTATCGGTATCAAAGTCAAAATTTTGGTACCGTGACAACAGTAGTGTGATGCCTTTTTTTGTTACAGCATGGAAGCGCTGCAGCTGTACATACACGCCAGGCCATATGTGCGTTACGACATGCCATCTAAGTGTTACGACATAGTAAAGTCCTTCACGAGAAGCGGCCAGGACACATCCATGGCGATGCAACTAAGTCATCCGACAGCGTCTCTTAGCACAAAATTGGCCATAAGTCATCAATATTTTATACAATCATCATGATATTCAGGAGATATGTTGGATGAAGGCAGATGATCATGAGGAAAAAGCCATTTTAAAATCGCTCCGTAGGGGGCGCGATGCTGCCAATGCTTGGACCCCTCCCAACGCCGCTTGCGGCTTTAATTATTATTATTATTATTATTTTTCTCCGCTAAAAGTGTCTGAGGCTCAGCAACCATAAGTACTACAGCAACCAAATTTGGCAGGTGGGTTCCTATGGCCCCCCACTACTCAGGCACTAAAAATCACCTATGTCAGCCAGATGGTGGCGCTATAACAAAGGGTTAGGCGTAAAAGGCCATAACTCCCACACCATGAGTTAGATCAACACAAAACTTCATCGACATATGCATCTGAACGTGCTCTATCACTTTGCCATTGGCACCACCTATGTCCGCCATATTGTTTGCCCGCCATTTACACTTTTTCGTTGGGGCGTGGCAGTTTTCTCCACTAAAATGTCTGAGGCTCAGCAACCATAAGTTGTAGACCAACCAAATTTGGTAGGTGGGTTCCTATGGCCCCCCACTACTACTCAGACACGAAAAATCACCTATGTTGGCCAGATGGTGGCGCTATAACCAAGGATCACTCTTTTAAAGGCTATAACTGCCACACCATAAGTCCGATCAACACAAAACTTCATCGACCGATGCATCTGAATGTGCTCTACAACTTTGCTTTTGGGACCACCTATATCCGCCATATGGTTTGCCCGCCATTTGGACTTTTTTATTAGGTGGGGTGCGGAAAAGCTGGAGCTCCAAATCTAAACGGTTACGACATCGAGTAAACTTCTTTACGGCAAGCGACATCCATGGCGACGCAAGTAATCCGACACCGTAGGGTCTAGTTTTTATCAGTGAGGGGACGGTCTGAACGTCGGGGAAGCAGTGGAAGACAGTATTGGGTGAGTTCGTTTCGTCTTTGAATCTGTCATTATGCTGAGAAATAGCTAAACCATTTTATTGATAGGTTCTGAGTTTCTGTGCAAACGCGCGAAAACACGCTGGTATAATGAAACAATGACGGTAGCCTAATACATATATAGTCCGCTTCGTTCCATTGCTACCAAAAGATAACAGACTATCTTGTGTCTACAGCTGCAGTTTCTCGCTGCAATTTCTAACATTGAATATTCACAAAAGACGCAATTTATGCTGTACTCTGCCAATGTCTGAATAAATAATACGGTACTCTGCGCGTAGGTAGCATGGATGGCGAGTTGGTCTTTCATGTTTTGCTATTAAAAGTTTGTTAGTAAAAGCTTTGAGAAGATGAATCATTACTTTTCTTTGGCATGGATCCATTTGAAGACAATATCGGGTGAGTTCGTATAGTGTTTAAATCCGTCATTATGCTGAGAGAAATCGTATTCTCAATTTAATCTCTAAATTGACTGTAAGCTTAGGGTTTTAACTAAGTAGTTTGTTACGTAGGTGATTTAACTCGTCTTAACTATTGCTTGTATTTTTGCATAGACTGCATTGTTGCTGTCCTTGTTTGTGTTAGTGTTAATCAGTTTAACCTACAGGATCCAAGTTGAACTATGCGGTTGTTCCATGCACTTGGAACGGTAGGCTACTGCCCTCTAGGGTTTTCGACACACTTGTTCCTGGTTATGGTTAAACACTTTTTTGTACGTCGCTCTGGATAGGAGCGTCTGCCAAATGCCTGAAATGTAATGTAATGCAATATTCAGTAGCAACAAGATAAACCCGACATTAGCCCTAAAATATGCCAATACAGCGGTGAAAACGCTGCTCACTGAATTACGAAATAAACGAGACAAATTTTATTTTTTAAATTATACCATGTCGTTCTACAGTCAATATCTGGGACTAAACATTGAATAAATATACAATCTTACCATTGGTTTTACGCGTAGAGATGTCCCTTTGCGAATGAGTGGTCATATATTGTCTTGGACAATCTGTTTGCGAAATATACGCGCATCTGTGACTCCTGGGTCGGCTATCTTCAATAATAGCTGTGCGTAATACCACACCTGTTGCTTACGGCGTTGTCGCCCTTTTTAGTACAATTTGGCTTGATTGACAATTCATTTATTCCGTAGGTGAGAGTATAAGCTTTCTAACGATGTATAACATGTCTGATTTTGCTTTTGGAATAGCGTTTTGTAGTCAGCGTAACCAAAATGTTTCTTATCTGCCAACGTGTAAATGAATAAAACGGTAGGCTACTTTGCGCGCAGCACGCAGATCTCGAGTTGATATTAG
Organism: Anguilla japonica; assembly: GCA_025169545.1. Classification (NCBI taxonomy): domain Eukaryota; kingdom Metazoa; phylum Chordata; class Actinopteri; order Anguilliformes; family Anguillidae; genus Anguilla; species Anguilla japonica. The sequence continues at coordinate 29,401,501 of CM045889.1, forward strand.
GCTACGTCTTTTTTTTTTTTTTTTTTTTTTTCTTTCCGTTTTTTTCTCAATGTCGTATTTATTATTTGAAATGTGCATTCATGTGTTATTATTCTATCTGTCTCTGTGGCGCTCTGAAATGTGCATTCTCTGCTAAGCTGAGCAATGGATTGGAATATGTTTCTGACGTAGTGTTGCACGGTATGCCAAAAACTTCAGCACTTTCTCGGTACTTAAAAAAAAAAAAAAAAAAAAAAAAAAAAAAAAAAAAAAACGGTTCGGTATTAGAATATTCCGACGTTCGGTAGTTTTGAGTCAAATGTAAAAGCAAGGGAAAATTGTCTCCCGCATTACTGATTGAGAGGATGAAAAGTGTAATTTGTCAGAATCTTCGCTGTAAGGCAGTAGCAACTATGGTTGCCAAGTGAGGTGACTTGCGCTTGTGCACTCAGCTTCTTGATACAGCGCAAGCTTTCACGCAGTTCACGTCAGTAGCAATAGGTGTTCCAATTTGCCAATATTTTATTATAGATAGATGCTGTATTGTTATTTAAATATGCAGTTTTTAAATCTTTTTAAAGGTGAAAAACCTGTTTTTAAAGATTATTTAGTTTACAACTGTTTAATTTTTGAAATATATTTGATATATTTCTCTGTTGTTTAGTGTTGTAACACTATAGGCCTATGCTTATTGATATGTTGAACAGGCTTCAACTCAAAGGTTGTTAATAAACCAGGTTTTTAATAATCCGTGAATTCGAAAATGAGGTCAACCCTTGTGGACATTGAGTTTCTGATCTATTAAGGTAATTTCAGTATCATTAGGTACCGAGTATTGAGTCAGTATCGTTTCAGTATTAATTATTGTGATACTAAACTTGGTATCGGTATCAAAGTCAAAATTTTGGTACCGTGACAACAGTAGTGTGATGCCTTTTTTTGTTACAGCATGGAAGCGCTGCAGCTGTACATACACGCCAGGCCATATGTGCGTTACGACATGCCATCTAAGTGTTACGACATAGTAAAGTCCTTCACGGGAAGCGGCCAGGACACATCCATGGCGATGCAACTAAGTCATCCGACAGCGTCTCTTAGCACAAAATTGGCCATAAGTCATCAATATTTTATACAATCATCATGATATTCAGGAGATATGTTGGATGAAGGCAGATGATCATGAGGAAAAAGCCATTTTAAAATCGCTCCGTAGGGGGCGCGATGCTGCCAATGCTTGGACCCCTCCCAACGCCGCTTGCGGCTTTAATTAGGGGTCCAAGCAGCGAAGCTGGTGGAACCCTATTGTTTTTGTTAGGATTATTATTAGGGGTCCAAGCAGCGAAGCTGGTGGAACCCTATTGTATCTGTTAGGATTATTATTCTTATTATTTTTCTCCGCTAAAAGTGTCTGAGGCTCAGCAACCATAAGTCCTAGAGCAACCAAATTTGGCAGGTGGGTTCCTATGGCCCCCCACTACTCAGGCACTAAAAATCACCTATGTCGGCCATATGGTGGCGCTATAACAAAGGGTTAGGCATAAAAGGCCATAACTCCCACACCATAAGTTAGATCAACACAAAACTTCATCGACATATGCATCTGAACGTGCTCTATCACTTTGCCATTGGCACTACCTATGTCTGCCATATTGTTTGCCCGCCATTTTAACTTTTTAGTTGGGGCGTGGCAGTTTTCTCCGCTAAAATGTCTGAGGCTCAGCAACCATAAGTTGTACACCAACCAAATTTGGGAGGTGCGTTCCTATGGCCCCCCACTACTCAGCCACGAAAAATCACCTATGTCGCCCAGATGGTAGCGCTATAACAAAGGATCATACTTTTAAAGGCTATAACTGCCACACCATAAGTCCGATCAACACAAAACTTCATCGACCGATGCATTTGAATGTGCTCTACAACTTTGCTATTGGGACCACCTATGTCCGCCATATGGTTTGCCCGCCATTTGGACTTTTTTATTAGGTGGGGTGCCGAAGAGCTGTTGCTGCAAATTCTAAGTGTTACGACATCGAGTAAACTTCTTTACGGCAAGCGACATCCATGGCGACGCAAGTAATCCGACACCGTAGAGTCTAGTTTTTATCAGTGAGGGGAAGGTCTGACCGTCGGGGAAAGAAAAGACAGTGCCAGCCAGAGTGCATGCTAGGCTATTAAATGTTTGTTAGTAAAAGCTTTTTGAGAGGATGAATAATTACTTTTGTTTGGCATGGATTTGAAGACAGTATCGGGTGAGTTCGTTTAGTCTTTAAATCTGTCATTATGGTGAGAAATAGCTAAACCATTTTATTGGTTGGTTTTGCGTTTCTGTGCAAACGCGCGAAAACACACTGGTATAATAAAACAATGATATCAATACACGTATATAGTCCGCATCGTTGCGTTGCTACTATAACATAAATATCTTGTGTCTACAGCTGCCGTTTCTCGCTGCAATTTCTAATATTGAATATAAACAAAAGACACAATTTATGCTTTAAACGTCGGGTGATTCGTTTATTTTTAAAATCTCAATTTAATCTCTAAATTGACTGTAATCTTAGGGTTGTAACTAGGTAGTTGTTTCGTAGGTGACTTAACTCGTCTTAACTATTGCTTGTATTTTTGCATAGACTGCGTTGTTGCTGTTCTTGTTTGTGTTAGTGTTAATCATTTTAACCTACAGGGTCCAAGTTGAACTATGCGGTTGTTCCCTACATTTGGAACGGTAGGCTACTGCCCTCTAGGGTTTTCGACACACTTGTTCCTGTTTATGGTTAAACACTTTGTTGTACGTCGCTCTGGATAGGAGCGTCTGCCAAATGCCTGTAATGTAATGTAATGCAATATTCCGTAGCAACAAGATAAACCTGACATTAGCCCTAAAATATGCCAATACAGCAGTGAAAATGCTGCTCACTGACTAACGAAATAAACGAGACAATTTTTCTTTTAATTATACCATGTCATTCTACAGTCAATATCTGGGACTAAACATTGAATAAATATACAATCTTACCATTGGTTTTACGCGTAGATGTCCCTTTTGCGAATGAGTGGTCATATATTGTCTTGGACAATCCGTTTGTGAAAAATACGCGCATATGTGACGCCTGGGTCGGCTATCTTCATAAATAGCTGTGTGTAATACCACACTTGTTGCTTACGGCGTTGTCGCCCTTTTTAGTGCAATTTGGCTTGATTGACAACTCATTTATTCCGTAGGCGAGAGTATAAGCTTTCTAACGATGTATAACATGTCTGATTTTGCTTTTGGAATAGCGTTTTATAGGTCAGCGTAACCAAAAATTTTCTCATCTGCCAATGTCTAAATAAATAAAACGGTAGGCTACTTTGCGCGCAACACGCAGATCGCGAGTTGATATTACGTCTTTTTTTCCGTTTTTTCTCAATGTCGTATTTATTATTTGAAATGTGCATTTATGTGTTATTATTCTATCTGTCTCTGTGGCACTCTGAAATGTGCATTCTCTGCTAAGCTGAGCAATGGATTGGAATATGTGTCTGACGTAGTGTTGCACGGTATACCAAAACTTCAGCACTTTCTCGGTACTTAAAAAAAAAAGAAAAAAAGAAAAAATAAACGGCTCGGTATTAGAATATTCCGACGTTCGGTAGTTTTTGAGTCAAATGTAAAGCCAGGGGAAATTGTCTCCCCGCATTACTGATTGAGAGGATGAAAAGTGTAATTTGTCAGAATCTTCGCTAGAAGGCAGTAGCAACTAAGGTTGCCAAGTGAGGTGACTTGCGCTTGTGCACTCAGCTCCTTGATACAGCGCAAGCTTTGACTCAGTTCACTTCAGTAGTAATAGGTGTTCCAATTTGGAAATATTTTATTATAGATCACTTCAGTAGTAATAGGTCTTCCAATTTGGAAATATTTTATTATAGATAGATGCTGTATTGTTATTAAAGTATGCTGTTTTTAAATCTATTTAAAGGTGAAAGACCTGTTTTATAGATTAATTAATTTTAGAACTGTTTAATTTTTGAAATATATTTAACATATTTTTCTATTGTTCAGTGTTGTAACACTATAGGCCTATGCATATTAATATGTTGAAGAGGCTTCAACTTAAAGGTTGTTAATGAACCAGGTTGTTAATAAACCATGAATTCGAAAATGAGGTCAACCCTTGTGGACATTACGTTTCTCATCTATTAAGGTAATTTCAGTATCGTTAGGTATCGAGTATCGAATTAGCATCGTTTAAGTTTCAAGTATCATTTCTGTATTGAGTATCGTAATACTAAACCTGGTATCAGTATCAAAGTCAAAATTTTGGTATCGTGACAACACTAGTGTGACGCCTTTTTTAGTTGCGGTGCAGAAACACTGCAGCTGTGCATACACGCCGGACCATCTAAGTGTTACGACATGCCATTAAAGTGTTACAACATAGTAAAGGCCTTTACGGGAAGCGGCCAGGACATATCCATGGCGACGTAACTAAGTCATCCGACAGCGTCTCTTAGCACAAAATTGGCCATAAGTCATCAATATTTCATACGATCATCATGATATTCAGTAGATATGTTGGGTCAAGGCATACAATCATGAGGACAAAGCCATTTTAAAATCGCTCCATAGGGGGCGCGATGGTGCCAATGCTTGGACCCCTCCCAACGCCGCTTGCGGCTTTAATTATTCTTATTATTATTTTTCTCCGCTAAAAGTGTCTGAGGCTCAGGAACCATAAGTCCTAGAGCAACCAAATTTGGCAGGTGGGTTCCTATGGCCCCCCACTACTCAGGCACTAAAAATCACCTATGTCGGCCAGATGGTGGCGCTATAACAAAGGGTTTTGCGTAAAAGGCCATAACTCCCACACCATAAGTTAGATCAACACAAAACTTCATCGGCCGATGCATCTGAAGGGGCTCTACAACTTTGCCATTGGCACCACCTATGTCCGCCATATTGTTTGCCCGCCATTTAGACTTTTTCGTTGGGGCGTGGCTGTTTTCTCCGCTAAAATGTCTGAGGCTCAGCAACCATAAGTTGTAGACCAACCAACTTTGGTAGGTGGGTTCCTATGGCCCCCCACTACTCAGCCACGAAAAATCACCTATGTCGCCCAGATGGTGGCGCTATAACAAAGGATCATACATTTAAAGGCTATAACTGCCACACCATAAGTCCGATCAACACAAAACTTCATCGACCGATGCATCTGAATGTGCTCTACAACTTTGCTTTTGGGACCACCTATGTCCGCCATATGGTTTGCCCGCCATTTGGACTTTTTTATTAGGTGGGGTGCGGAAAAGCTGGAGCTCCAAATTCTAAGTGTTACGACATCGAGTAAACTTCTTTACGGCAAGCGACATCCATGGCGACGCAAGTAATCCGACACCGTGAAGTTAGTTTTTTATCAGTGAGGGGACGGTCTTGGGGCACTTGGAACGGTAGGATACTGCCCTCTAGGGTTTTCAACACACTTGTTCCTGGTTATGGTTAGACACTTTGTTGTACGTCGCTCTGGGTATGAGCGTCTGCCAAATGCCTGTAATGTAATGTAGGCTAATAATCCGTAACAAGAAGATAAACCCGACATTTGCCCTAAAATATGCCAATACAGCAGTGAAAACCCTGCTTACTGAATAACGAAATAAACGAGACAAAGTTTTTTTTAAATTATACCATATCATATTACAGTCAATATCTGGGACTAAACATTGAATAAATATACAACCTTACCATTGGTTTTACGCGTAGAGATGTCCCTTTTGCGACTGAGTGATCATATATTGTCTTGGACAATCCGTTTGTGATTCCTGTTGCTTACGGCGTTGTCGCCGTTTTTAGTACAATTTGGCTAGATTGACAGTTCATTTATTCAGTAGGTGAGAGTATAAGCTTTTTAACGATGTATAACATGTCTGATATTGCATTTGGAATAGCGTTTTATAGTTCAGCGTAACGGAATATTTTCTTATCGCATTCACTTGCGCATTCACTGTGGCGTAGCATTAAAGACGATGCACCTAACGAAACGTTATCAACGATTTTCATAATTTCTTGGAGAGTACTATTATTATTGAGGACTTCGGGGCATAGCTAAGCCATTTCTTTGCTGATAGACTTATCTGACATCGTTTTCTGACGCAAAACAGAAGCAGATAGGACTTTGTCTTTGATTTTCTGTCTCTATACTACTAAACACAGATAAAATGTCATGTTGCTATGTAAGTATTACTGCTCAAAATATTTCGGTTATATACGTTATTTTTTAAATTGAGTGTCTTTAAATAGGTTAGTGGTATTATATAATGTGGATATTTCACACTGCAATGTAAGCGTTAGTGTAATAGTTTTTGTGACCCATGGAACAGTGATGACGAGAGTGTTGGAACGTTGCTAAAACGTGGTGGACGGTTGAAAATTATTTACGTCCCATCTCCATCCGTCATTATGCTGAGAAATAGCTAAACCATTTTTATTGATAGTAATTGAGTTTCTGTGCAAACGCGCGAAAACACGCTGGTATAATTAAACAATGACGGTAATACATATGTAGTCCGCTTCGTTCCGTTGCTACCATAATATAAACTATCTTGTGTCTACAGCTGCTGTTTCTCGCTGCAATTACTAATATTGAGTATAAACAAAAGACGCAATTTATGCTTTAAATCGTATTCTCAATTTAATCTCTAAATTGACTGTAAGCTTAGGGTTGTAACTAGGTAGTTGTTTCGTAGGTGACTTAACTTGTCTTAACTATTGCTTGTATTTTTGCATAGACTGCATTGTTGCTGTTCTTGTTTGTGTTAGTGTTAATCAGTTTAACCTACAGGGTCCAAGTTGAACTATGCGGTTGTTCCCTGCACTCGGAACGGTAGGCCACTGCCCTCTAGGGTTTTCGACACACTTGTTCCTGGTTATGATTATACACTTTGTTGTACGTCGCTTTGGATTAGAGCGTCTGCCAAATGCCTGTAATGTAATGTAATGTAATATTCCGTAGCAACAAGATAAACCCGACATTAGCCCTAAAATATGTCAATACTGCATCGAACATGCTGCTCACGGAATAACGAAATAAACGAGACAAAGTTTTCTTTAAATTATACCATGTCATTCTACAGTCACTATCTGGGACTAAACACTGAATAAATATACAATCTTACTGTTGGTTCTACGCGTAGAGCTGTCCCTTTTGCGACTGATTGAGCATATAGCCTATTGCCTTGGACAATCCGTCTGTGAAATATACGCGCATTTGTGGCTACCTTCAAAAATAGCTGTGCGTAATACCACACCTGCTGCTTACGGCTTTCTCGCCCTTTTTAGTACAATTTGGCTTGATTGACAATTCATTTATTCAGTAGGTGAGAGTATAAGCTTTCTAACGATGTATAACATGTCTGATTTTGCTTTTGGAATTGCGTTTTATAGGTCATCGTAACCAACATTTTTCTTATATGCCAATGTCTAAATAAATAAAACGGTATGCTACTTTGCGCAGCACGCAGATCGCGAGTTGATATTTCGTTTTTTTCCGTTTTTTCTCAATGTCGTATTTATTATTTGAAATGTGTATTTATGTGTTATTCTATCTGTCTCTGTGGCGCTCTGAAATGTCCATTCTTTGCTAAGCTGAGCAATGGATTGGAATATGTGTCTGACGTAGTGTTGCACGGTATTCCAAAACTTCAGCACTTTCTTTTTTTTAAAAAAATAAAAAATAAATAAAAAAGAAACGGTTCGGTATTAGAATATTCCGACGTTCGGTAGTTTTGAGTCAAATGTAAAAGCCAGGGAAAATTGTCTCCCGCATTACTGATTTAGAGGATGAAAAGTGTAATTTGTCAGAATCTTCGCTAGAAGGCAGTAGCAACTAAGGTTGCCAAGTGAGGTGACTTGCGCTTGCACTCAGCTCCTTGATACAGCGCAAGCTTTGACTCAGTTCACTTCAGTACCAATAGGTGTTCCAATTTTGAAATATTTTATTATAGATAGATGCTGTATTGTTATTAAAATATGCTGCTTTTTAAATCTATTTACAGGTGAAAGACTTGTTTTAAACATTATTTAGTTTACAACTGTTTAATTTTTTAAATATATTTAACATATTTCTCTATTGTTCAGTGTTGTAACACTATATTGGATGAGCATCGTTTAAGTTTCAAGTATCATTTCAGGATTGACTATCGTGATACTAAACCTGGTATCACTATCAAAGTCAAAATTTTGGTATCGTGACATTACTAGTGTGACGCCTTTTTTAGTTGCAGTGCAGAAACACTGCAGCTGTGCATACACGCCGGACCATCTAAGTGTTACGACATGCCATCTAAGTGTTATGACATAGTAAAGGCCTTTACGGGAAGCGGCCAGGACACATCCATGGCGACGCAACTAAGTCATCCGCCAGCGTCTCTTACCACAAAATTGGCCATAAGTCATCAATGTTTTATACGATCATCATGATATTCAGTAGATATGTTGGGTGAAGGTGTATGATCATGAGGACAAAGCCATTTTAAAATCGCTCCATAGGGGGCGCGATGGTGCCAATGCTTGGACCCCTCCCAACGCCGCTTGCGGCTTTAATTATTATTATTCTTATTTTTCTCCGCTAAAAGTGTCTGAGGCTCAGCAACCATAAGTCCTAGAGCAACCAAATTTGGCCGGTGGGTTTCTATGGCCCCCCACTACTCAGGCACTAAAAATCACCTATGTCGGCCAGATGGTGGCGCTATAACAAAGGGTAATGCGTAAAAGGCCATAACTGCCACACCATAAGTTAGATCAACACACAACTTCATCGACCTATGCATCTGAACGTGCTGTACAACTTTGTCATTGGGACCACCTATGTCCGCCATATTGTTTGCCCGCCATTTTGACTTTTTAGTTGGGGCGTGGAAGTTTTCTCCGCTAAAATGTCTGAAGCTCAGCAACCATAAGTTGTAGTCCAACCAAATTTGGTAGGTCGGTTCCTATGGCTCCCCACTACTCAGGCACTACAAATCACCTATGTCGGCCAGATGGTGGCGCTATAACAAAGGGTCATGTTTAAAAGGTCATAACTCCCACACCGTAAGTCAGATCAACACAAAACTTCATCGACTGATGCATCTGAATGTGCTCTACAACTTTTCTATTGGGACCACCTATGTCCGCCATATGGTTTCCCCGCCATTTGGACTTTTTCATTAGGTGGGGTGCGGAAGAGCTGGAGCTCCAAATCTAAGTGCCACGACATCGAGTAAACTTCTTTACGGCAAGCGACATCCATGGCGATGCAAGTAATCCGACACCGTATAGTCTAGTTTTTAGCAGTGAGGGGAGGGTCTGGGCGTCGCGGAAGCAATGGAAGACAGTACCAGCCAGGGTGCATGCTAGGCTACCAAGTTTGTTAGTAAAAGCTTTTTGAGAGGATGTATAATTACTTTTCTCGAGCATGGACCCATTTTAAGACAATATCGGGTGAGTTCGTTTAGTCTTTGAATCTGTCATTATGCTGAGAAATAGCTAAACCATTTTATTGATAGGTTCTGATTTTCTGTGCAAACGCGCGAACACACGCTGGTATAATGAAACAATGACGGTAGCCTAATACATATATAGTCCGCTTCGTTCCGTTGCTACCATAAGATAACAGACTATCTTGTGTCTACAGCTGCAGTTTCTCGCTGCAATTTCTAACATTGAATATTCACAAAAGACGCAATTTATACTGTACTCTGCCAATGTCTAAATAAATAATACGCTACGGTAAAGCTTTAAGAGGATGAATCATTACTTTTCTTTGACATGGATCCATTTGAAGACAATAACGGGTGAGTTCGTTTACTCTTTAAATCCGTCATTATGCTGAGAGAAATCGTATTCTCAATTTAATCTCTAAATTTATTGTAAGGTTAGGGTTGTAACTAGTTAGCTGTTTCGTAGGTGACTTAGTTAATGCACTCGTCTTAACTAATGCTTGTATTTTTGCATAGACTGCGTTGTTGCTGTTCTTGTTTGTGTTAGTGTTAACCAGTTTAACCTACAGGGTCCAAGTTGAACTATGCGGTTGTTCCCTGCACTTGGAACGGTAGGCTACTGCCCTCTAGGGTTTTCGACACACTTGTTCCTGGTTATGGTTATACACTTTGTTGTACGTCGCTCTGGATAGGAGCGTCTGCCAAATGCCTGTAATGTAATGTAATGCAATATTCAGTAGCAACAAGATAAACCCGACATTAGCCCTAAAATATGACAATACAGCGGTGAAAACGCTGCTCACTCAATAACGAAATAAACGAGACAACGTTCTTTTTTAAAATTATACCATGTCATTATACAGTCAATATCTGGGACTACGCATTTAATAAATATACAGTCTTTCCATCGGGTTTACGCGTAGAGACGTCCCTTTTGCGAATGAGTGGTCATATATTGTCTTGGACAATCCGTTTGTGAAATATAGGCGCAAATGTGACGCCTGCGTCGGCTACCTTCAAAAATAGCTGTGCGTAATACCACACCTGTTGCTTACGGCGTTGTCGCCCTTTTTAGTACAATTTGGCTTGATTGACAACTCATTTATTCAGTAGGTGAGAGTATAAGCTTTCTAACGATGTATAACATGTCTGATTTTGCTTTTGGAATAGCGTTTTATAGGTCAGCGTAACCAAAAAATGTTTCTTATCTGCCAACGTCTAAATAAATAAAACGGTAGGCTACTTTGTGCGCAGCACGCATATCGCGAGTTGATATAACGTCTTTTTTTTCGTTTTTTCTCAATGTCGTATTTATTATTTAAAATGTGTATTTATGTGTTATTATTCTATCTGTCTCTGTAGCGCTCTGAAATGTGCATTCTCTGCTAAACTGAGCAATGGATTGGAATATGGTTCTGACGCAGTGTTGCAAGGTATACCAAAACTTCAGCACTTTCTCGGTACTTAAAAAAAATAAAATAAAATTTAAAAAAAGAAACGGTTCGGTATTAGAATATTCCGACGTTCGGTTGTTTTGAGTCAAATGTAAAATCCAGGGAAAATTGTCTCCCGCATTACTGATTGAGAGGATGAAAAGTGTAATTTGTCAGAATCTTCGCTAGAAGGCAGTAGCAACTAAGGTTGCCAAGTGAGGTGACTTGCGCTTGTGCACTCAGCTCCTCGATACAGCGCAAGCTTTGACTCAGTTCACTTCAGTAGCAATAGGTGTTCCAATTTGGAAATATTTTATTATAGATAGATGCTGTATTGTTATTTAAATATGCAGTTTTTAAATCTATTTAAAGGTGAAAGACCTGTTTTATAGATTAATTAATTTTAGAACTGTTTAATTTTTGAAATATATTTAACATATTTTTCTATTGTTCAGTGTTCTAACACTATAGGCCTGTGCATATTAATATGTTGAAGAGGCTTCAACTTAAAGGTTGTTAATGAACCAGGTTGTTAATAAACCATGAATTCGAAAATGAGGTCAACCCTTGTGGACATTACGTTTCTCATCTATTAAGGTAATTTCAGTATCGTTAGGTACCGAGTATCGAATTAGCATCATTTAAGTTTCAAGTATCATTTCAGTATTGAGTATCATAATACTAAACCTGGTATCACTATCAAAGTCCAAATTTTGGTATCGTGACATTACTAGTGTGACGCCTTTTTTAGTTGCGGCGCAGAAACACTGCAGCTGTGCATACATGCCGGACCATCTAAGTGTTACGACATGCCATCTAAGTGTTACGACATAGTAAAGACCTTTACGGGAAGCGGCCAGGACATATCCGTGGCGACGTAACTAAGTCATCCGACAGCGTCTCTTAGCACAAAATTGGCCATAAGTCATCAATTTTCTATACAATCATCATGATATTCAGTAGATATGTTGGGTGAAGGTGTATGATCATGGTGACAGAGCCATTTTAAAATCGCTCCATAGGGGGCGCGATGGTGCCAATGCTTGGACCCCTCCCAACGCCGCTTGCGGCTTTAATTAGGGGTCCAAGCAGCGAAGCTGGTGGAACCCTATTGTATCTGTTAGGATTATTATTATTATTATTATTCTTATTATTATTTTTCTCCGCTAAAAGTGTCTGAGGCTCAGCAACCATAAGTCCTAGAGCAACCAGATTTGGCAGGTGGGTTCCTATGGCCCCCCACTACTCAGGCACTAAAAATCACCTATGTCGGCCAGATGGTGGCGCTATAACAAAGAGTTAGGCGTAAAAGGCCATAACTCTCACACCATGAGTTAGATCAACACAAAACTTCATCGACATATGCATCTGAACGTGCTCTATCACTTTGCCATTGGCACCACCTATGGCCGCCATATTGTTTGCCTGCCCTTTTGACTTTTTCGTTGGGGCGTGGCAGTTTTCTCCACTAAAATGTCTGAGGCTCAGCAACCATAAGCTGTAGACCAACCAAATTTTGGAGGTGAGTTCCTATGGCCCCCCACTACTCGGGCACTAAATATCATCTATGTCGGCCAGATGGTGGCGCTATAACAAAGGGTCATACTTTAAAAGGCCATAACTCCCACACCGTAAGTCAGATCAACACAAAACGTCATCGACCGATGCATCTGAATGTGCTCTACAACTTTGCTTTTGGAACCACCTATGTCCGCCATATGGTTTGCCCGCCATTTGGACTTTTTTATTAGGTGGGGTGCGGAAAAGCTGGAGCTCCAAATTCGAAGTGTTACGACATCGAGTAAACTTCTTTACGGCAAGCGACATCCATGGCGACGCAAGTAATCCGACACCGTAAGGTTAGTTTTTTATCAGTGAGGGGACGGTCTTGGGGCACTTGGAACGGTAGGATACTGCCCTCTAGGGTTTTCGAAACACTCGTTCCTGGTTATGGTTAGACACTTTGTTGTACGTCGCTCTGGATAGGAGCGTCTGCCAAATGCCTGTAATGTAATTTCGGCGAATATTCCGTAACAACAAGATAAACCCGACATTTGCCCTAAAATGTGCCAATACAGCAGTGGAAACGCTGGTTACTGAATAACGAAATAAACGAGACAAAGTTTTTTTTAATTATACCATCTTATATTACAGTCAATATCTGGGACTAAACATTGAATAAATATACAATCTTACCATTGGTTTTACGCGTAGAGATGTGCCTTTTGCGACTGAGTGGTTATACATTGTCTTGGACAATCCGTTTGTGATTCCTGTTGCTTACGGCGTTGTCGCCGTTTTTAGAACAATTTGGCTTGATTGACAGTTCATTTATTCAGTAGATGAGAGTATAAGCTTTCTAACGATGTATAACATGTCTGATTTTGCATTTGGAATAGCGTTTTATAGTTCAGCGTAACGGAATATTTTCTTCTCGCATTCACTTGCGCATTCACTGTGGCGTAGCATTAAAGACGATGCACCTAACGAAATGTTGTCAACGATTTTCATAATTTCTTGGAGAGTACTATTATTATTGAGGACTTCGGAGCATAGCTAAGCCATTTCTTTGCTGATAGACCTATCTGACATCGTTTTCTGACGCAAAACAGAAGCGGATAGGACTTTGTCATTGATTTTCTGTCTCTATACTACTAAACACAGATAAAATGTCATGTTGCTATGTAAGTATTACTGCTCAAAATATTTCGGTTATATACGTTATTTTTGAAATTGAGTGTCTTTAAATAGGTTAGTGGCATTATTTAATGCGGATATTTCACACTGCAATGCAAGCGTTAGTGTAATAGTTTTTGTGACCCATGGAACAGTGACGACGACAGTGTTGGAACGTTGCTAAAACGAGGTGGACGGTTGAAAATTATTTTCGTCATTATGCTGAGAAATAGCTAAACCATTTTTATTGATAGTAATTGAGTTTCTCTGCAAACGCGCGAAAGAACGCTGGTATAATAAAACAATGACGGTAAATATAGCCTATATATGTAGTCCGCTTCATTCCGTTGCTACCATAATATAACAAACTGTCTTGTGTCTACAGCTGCAGTTTCTCCCTGCAATTACTCTTGAATATAAACAAAAGACGCAAATGCTGTAGTCTGCCAATGTCTAAATAAATAATAAGGTATTCATCGCACAGCACGTATGCTAGCAGGGTTGTCGAGTTGATATTTCGTTTTTTGTTTCGTTTTTTTAAATGTATTTATTATTATTCTGTCTGTCTCTGTGGCACTCTGAAATGTGTATTCTCTGCTAAGCTGAGCAATGGATTGGAATATGTGTCTGACGTAGTGTTTCACGGTATACCAAAACTTCAGCACTTTTTCGGTCCTTAACAAAGAAACGGTTCCGTATTAAAATATTCCGACGTTCGGTAGTTTTGAGTCAAATGTAAAAGCCAGGGAATATTGTCTCCCGCATTACTGATTGAGAGGATGAAAAGTGTAATTTGTCAGAATCTTCGCTAGAAGGCAGTAGCAACTAAGGTTGCCAAGTGAGGTGACTTGCGCTTGTGCACTTAGCTCCTTGATACAGCGCAAGCTTTGACTCAGTTCACTTCAGTAGCAATAGGTGTTCCAATTTGGAAATATTTTATAATAGATAGATGCTGTATTGTCATTAAAATATGCTGTTTTTAAATCTATTTAAAGGTGAAAGACCTGTTTTAAAGATTATTTACTTTACAACTGTTTAATTTTTTAAATATATTTAACATATTTTTCTATTGTTCAGTGTTGTAACACTATAGGCCTATGCATATTAATATGTTGAACAGGCTTCAACTCAAAGGTTGTTAATCAACCAGGTTGTTAATAAACCATGAATTCGAAAATGAGGTCAACCCTTGTGGACATTGAGTTTCTGATCTATTAAGGTAATTTCAGTATCGTTAGGTACCGAGTATTGAATCAGTATCGTTTCAGTATTAATTATTGTGATACTAAACTTGGTATTGGTATCAAAGTCAAAATTTTGGTATCGTGACAACACTAGTGTGATGCCTTTTTTTGTTACAGCATGGAAGCGCTGCAGCTGTACAAACACGCCAGGCCATATGTGCGTTACGACATGCCATCTAAGTGTTACGACATAGTAAAGGCCTTCACGGGAAGCGGCCAGGACACATCCATGGCGACGTAACTAAGTCATCCGACAGCGTCTCTTAGCACAAAATTGGCCATAAGTCATCAATATTTTATATAATCATCATGATATTCAGGAGATATGTTGGATGAAGGCATATGATCATGAGGACAAAGCCATTTTAAAATCTCTCCATAGGGGGCGCGATGGTGCCAATGCTTGGACCCCTCCCAACGCCGCTTGCGGCTTTAATTAGGGGTCCAAGCAGCGAAGCTGGTGGAACCCTATTGTATTTGTTAGGATTATTATTAGGGGTCCAAGCAGCGAAGCTGGTGGAACCCTATTGTTTTTGTTAGGATTATTATTATTATTATTATTATTATTATTATTATTATTATTATTTTTTTCTCCGCTAAAAGTGTCTGTGGCTCAGCAACCATAAGTCGTAGAGCAACCAAATTTGGCAGGTGGGTTCCTATGGCCCCCCACTACTCAGGCACTAAAAATTACCTATGTCGGCCAGATGGTGGCGCTATAACAAAGGGTTTTGCCTAAAAGGTCATAACTCCCACACCGTAAGTCAGATCAACACAAAACTTCATAGACCGACGCATGTGAATGTGCTCTACAACTTTGCCATTGGCACCACCCATGTCCGCCATATTGTTTGCCCGCCATTTTAACTTTTACGTTGGGGCGTGGAACCTTTCTCTGCTAAAATGTCTGAGGCTCAGCAACCATAAGTCCTAGAGCAACCAAATTTGGCAGGTGGTTTCCTATGGCCCCCCACTACTCAGGCAGTAAAAATCACCTATGTCGGCCAGATGGTGGCGCTATAACAAAGGGTTTTGCCTAAAAGGTCATAACTCCCCACACCGTAAGTCAGATCAACACAAAACTTCATAGACCGACGCATGTGAATGTGCTCTACAACTTTGCTATTGGGGCTACATATGTCCGCCATATTGTTTTTCCTGCCATTTGGACTTTTTTATTAGGTGGGGTGCGGAAGAGCTGTGGCTCCAAATCTAAACGATTACGACATCTAGTAAACTTCTTTAGGGCAAGCGACATCCATGGCGACGCAAGTAATCCGACACCGTAGGGTCTAGTTTTTATCAGTGAGGGGACGGTCTGAACGTCGGGGAAGCAGTGAAAGACAGTGCCAGACATTATTTGAAGACAGTATCGGGTGAGTTCGTTTAGTCTTTGAATCTGTCTTTATGCTGAGAAATAGCTAAACCATTTTATTGATAGGTTCTGAGTTTCTGTGCAAACGCGCGAAAACACGCTTGTATAATGAAACAATGACGGTAGCCTAATACATATATAGTCCGCTTCGTTCCGTTGCTACCATAACATAACAAACTATCTTGTGTCTACAGCTGCAGTTTCTCGCTGCAATTTCTAATATTGAATATAAACAAAAGACGCAATTGATGCTGTAGTCTGCCAATGTCTAAATATATAATACGGTCCATTTGAAGACAATATCGGGTGAGTTCGTTTAGTCTTTAAATCCGTCATTATGCTGAGAGAAATCGTATTCTCAATTTCATCTCTAAATTGACTGTAAGCTTAGGGTTGTAACTAAGTAGTTGTTGCGTAGGTGATTTAACTCGTCTTAACTATTGCTTGTATTTTTGCATAGACTGCATTGTTGCTGTTCTTGTTTGTGTTAGTGTTAATCAGTTTAACCTACAGGATCCAAGTTGAACTATGCGGTTGTTCCCTGCACTTGGAACGGTAGGCTACTGCCCTCTAGGGTTTTCGACACACTTGTTCCTGGTTATGGTTAAACACTTTGCTGTACGTCGCTCTGGATAGGAGGGTCTGCCAAATGCCTGTAATGTAATGTAATGCAATATTCAGTAGCAACAAGATAAACCCGACATTAGCCCTAAAATATGCCAATACAGCGGTGAAAACGCTGCTCACTGAATTACGAAATAAACGAGACAAATTTTTATTTTTTAAATTATACCATGTCATTCTACAGTCAATATCTGGGACTAAACATTGAATAAATATACAATCTTACCATTGGTTTTACGGGTAGAGATGTCCCTTTGCAAATGAGTGGTCATATATTGTCTTGGACAATCTGTTTGCGAAATATACCCGCATCTGTCACGCCTGGGTCGGCTATCTTCAATAATAGCTGTGCGTAATACAACACTTGTTGCTTACGGCGTTGTCGCCCTTTTTAGTGCAATTTGGCTTGATTGACAGTTCATTTATTCAGTAGGTGAGAGTATAAGCTTTCTAACGATGTATAACATGTCTGATTTTGCTTTTGGAATAGCGTTTTATAGGTCAGCGTAACCAAATTATTTCTTATCTGCCAATGTCTAAATAAATAAAACGGTAGGCTACTTTGAGCGCAGCACACATATCGCGAGTTGATATTACGTCTTTTTTTCCGTTTTTTCTCAATGTCGTATTTATTATTTGAAATGTGCATTCATGTGTTATTATTCTATCTGTCTCTGTGGCGCTCTGAAATGTGCATTCTCTGCTAAGCTGAGCAATGGATTGGAATATGTTTCTGACCTAGTGTTGCACGGTATACCAAAACTTCAGCACTTTCTCGGTACTTAAAAAAAAAATAAAAAAATAAAAAGAAACGGTTCGGTATTAGAATATTCCGACGTTCGGTAGTTTTGAGTCAAATGTAAAAGCAAGGGAAAATTGTCTCCCGCATTACTGATTGAGAGGATGAAAAGTGTAATTTGTCAGAATCTTCGCTGTAAGGCAGTAGCAACTATGGTTGCCAAGTGAGGTGACTTGCGCTTGTGCACTCAGCTTCTTGATACAGCGCAAGCTTTCACTCAGTTCACGTGAGTAGCAATAGGTGTTCCAATTTGCAAATATTTTATTATAGATAGATGCTGTTTTGTTATTTAAATATGCAGTTTTTAAATCTATTTAAAGGTGAAAAACCTGTTTTAAAGATTATTTAGTTTACAACTGTTTAATTTTTGAAATATATTTCATATATTTCTCTGTTGTTTAGTGTTGTAACACTATAGGCCTATGCTTATTGATATGTTGAACAGGCTTCAACTCAAAGGTTGTTAATAAACCAGGTTTTTAATAATCCGTGAATTCGAAAATGAGGTCAACCCTTGTGGACATTGAGTTTCTGATCTATTAAGGTAATTTCAGTATCGTTAGGTACCGAGTATTGAATCAGTATCGTTTCAGTATTAATTATTGTGATACTAAACTTGGTATCAGTATCAAAGTCAAAATTTTGGTATCGTGACAACACTAGTGTGATGCCTTTTTTTGTTACAGCATGGAAGCGCTGCAGCTGTACAAACACGCCAGGCCATATGTGCATTACGACATGCCATCTAAGTGTTACGACATAGTAAAGGCCTTCACGGGAAGCGGCCAGGACACATCCCTGGCGATGCAACTAAGTCATCCGACAGCGTCTCTTAGCACAAAATTGGCCGTAAGTCATCAATATTTTATACAATCATCATGATATTCAGGAGATATGTTGGATGAAGGCATATGATCATGAGGAAAAAGCCATTTTAAAATTGCTCCGTAGGGGGCGCGATGGTGCCAATGCTTGGACCCCTCCCAATGCCGCTTGCGGCTTTCATTAGGGGTCCAAGCAGCGAAGCTGGTGGAACCCTATTGTTTTTGTTAGGATTATTATTATTATTATTATTCTTATTTTTCTCCGCTAAAAGTGTCTGAAGCTCAGCAACCATAAGTCCTAGAGCAACCAAATTTGGCAGGTGGGTTCCTATGGCCCCCCACTACTCAGGCACTAAAAATCACCGGCCAGATGTCGGCCAGATGGTGGCGCTATAACAAAGGGTTTTGCGTAAAAGGCCATAACTCCCATACCATGAGTTAGATCAACACAAAACTTCATCGACCTATGCATCTGAAGGTGCTCTACAACTTTGCCATTGGCACCACCTATGTCCGCCATATTGTTTGGCCACCATTTAGACTTTTTCGTTGGGGCGTGGCAGTTTTCTCCACTAAAATGTCTGAGGCTCAGCAACCGTAAGTTGTAGACCAACCAACTTTGGTAGGTGGGTTCCTATGGCCCCCCACTACTCAGCCACGAAAAATCACCTATGTCGGCCAGATGGTGGCGCTATAACAAAGGGTTAGGCGTAAAAGGCCATAACTCTCACACCATGAGTTAGATCAACACAAAACTTCATCGACATATGCATCTGAACGTGCTCTATCACTTTGCCATTGGCACCACCTATGGCCGCCATATTGTTTGCCTGCCCTTTTGACTTTTTAGTTGGGGCGTGGCAGTTTTCTCCACTAAAATGTCTGAGGCTCAGCAACCATAAGTTGTAGACCAACCAAATTTTGGAGGTGGGTTCCTATGGCCCCCCACTACTCGGGCACTAAAAATCATCTATGTCGGCCAGATGGTGGCGCTATAACAAAGGGTCATACTTTAAAAGGCCATAACTCCCACACCGTAAGTCAGATCAACACAAAACTTCATCGACCGATGCATCTGAATGTGCTCTACAACTTTGCTTTTGGGACCACCTATGTCCGCCATATGGTTTGCCCACCATTTGGACTTTTTTATTAGGTGGGGTGCGGAAAAGCTGGAGCTCCAAATTCTAAGTGTTACGACATCGAGTAAACTTCTTTACGGCAAGCGACATCCATGGCGACGCAAGTAATCCGACACCGTAAGGTTAGTTTTTTTATCAGTGAGGGGACGGTCTTGGGGCACTTGGAACGGTAGGATACTGCCCTCTAGGGTTTTCGAAACACTTGTTCCTGGTTATATGTTAGACACTTTATTGTACGTCGCTCTGGATATGAGCGTCTGCCAAATGCCTGTAATGTAATGTAGGCTAATATTCCGTAACAACAAGATAAACCCGACATTTGCCCTAAAATGTGCCAATACTGCAGTGGAAACGCTGCTTACTGAATAACGAAATAAACGAGACAAAGTTTTTTTAAATTATACCATCTCATATTACAGTCAATATCTGGGACTAAACATTTAATAAATATACAATCTTACCATTGGTTTTACGCGTAGAGATGTCCCTTTTGCGACTGAGTGGTCATACATTGTCTTGGACACTCCGTTTGTGATTCCTGTTGATTACGGCGTTGTCGCCGTTTTTAGAACAATTTGGCTTGATTGACAGTTCATTTACTCGGTAGATGAGAGTATAAGCTTTCTAACGATGTATAACATGTCTGATTTTGCATTTGGAATAGCGTTTTATAGTTCAGCGTAATGGAATATTTTCTTATCGCATTCACTGTGGCGTAGCATTAAAGACGATGCACCTAACGAAACGTTGTCAACGATTTTCATAATTTCTTGGAGAGTACTATTATTATTGAGGACTTCGGGGCATAGCTAAGCCATTTCTTTGCTGATAGACCTATCTGACATCGTTTTCTGACGCAAAACAGAAGCGGATAGGACTTTGTCATTGATTTTCTGTCTCTATACTACTAAACACAGATAAAATGTCATGTTGCTATGTAAGTATTACTGCTCAAAATATTTTGGTTATATACGTTATTTTTGAAATTGAGTGTCTTTAAATAGGTTAGTGGTATTATATAATGTGGATATTTCACACTGCAATGTAAGCGTTAGTGTAATAGTTTTTGTGACCCATGGAACAGTGATGACGAGAGTGTTGGAACGTTGCTAAAACGTGGTGGACGGTTGAAAATTATTTACGTCGCATCTCCATCCGTCATTATGCTGAGAAATAGCTAAACCATTTTTATTGATAGTAATTGAGTTTCTCTGCAAACGCGCGAAAACACGCTGGTATAATAAAACAATGACGGTAAATATAGCCTATATATTTAGTCCGCTTCATTCCGTTGCTACCATAATATAACAAACTTTCTTGTGTCTACAGCTGCAGTTTCTGTCTGCAATTACTATTGAATATTAAACAAAAGACGCAAATGCTGTAGTCTGCCAATGTCTAAATAAATAATAAGGTATTCTTCGCGCAGCACGCATGCTAGCAGTGATGTCGAGTTGATTTTTCGTTTTGTTTCGTTTTTTTATGTCGTATTTATTAGGCTATATGAAATTTGTATTATTATCCTATCTGTCTCTGAGGCGCTCTGAAATGTGCATTCTCTGCTAAGCTGACCAATGGATTGGAATATGTGTCTGACGTAGTGTTGCACCGTATACCGAAAACTTCAGCACTTATTCGGTATTTAAAATAAAAAGAAAAAAGAAACGGTT
The DNA here is from genome assembly GCA_025169545.1 of Anguilla japonica. NCBI lineage: Eukaryota > Metazoa > Chordata > Actinopteri > Anguilliformes > Anguillidae > Anguilla > Anguilla japonica. The sequence continues at coordinate 29,422,720 of CM045889.1, forward strand.
CGCTATTAGAATTTTCCGACGTTCGGTAGTTTTGCGTCAAATGTAAAAGCCAGGGAACTGTGTCTCCCGCATTACTGATTGAGAGGATGAAAGGTGTAATTTGTCAGAATCTTCGCTAGATGGCAGTACCAACTAAGGTTGTCAAGTGAGGTGACTTGCGCTTGTGCACTACTCGTTGGTACAGCGCAAGCTTGGACTCAGTTCACTTCAGTAGCAATAGCTGTTCTAATTTGTAAATATTTTATTATAGGAAGAAGCTGTATTGTTATTGAAACATGCAGTTTTTAGCTCTATTTTAAAGTGAAAGACCTGTTTAAAGATAATTTACTTTACTACTGTTTAATTTTTGAAATATATTTAATATAATTTTCTATGGTTTAGTGTTGTAACACTATAGGCCTATGCTTATTGATATGTTGAACAGGCTTCAACTTAAAGGTTGTTAATAAACCAGGTTTTTAATAATCCATGAATTCGAAAATGAGGTCAACCCTTGTGGACATTACGTTTCTGATCTATTAGGGTAATTTCAGTATCGTTAGGTACCGGGTATTGAATCCGTATCGTTTCAGTATTAATTATCGTGATACTAAACTTGGTATCAGTATCAAAGTCAAAATTTCGGCATCGTGACAACACTAGTGTGACGCCTTTTTTAGTTACAGCATGGAAGCGCTGCAGCTGTTCAAACACGCCAGGTCATATGTGCGTTACGACATCCCATCTAAGTATTATGACATCCCATCTAAGCATTACGACATAGTAAAGGCCTTTACGGGAAGCGGCCAGGACACATCTATGGCGACGCCACTAAGTCATCTGACAGCGTCTCTTCGTACAAAATTGGCCATAAGTCATCAACATTTTATACAATCATCATGATATTCAGGAGATATGTTGGATGAAGGCATATGATCATGAGGAAAAAGCCATTTTCAAATCGCTCCATAGGGGGTGCGATGGTGCCAATGCTTGGACCCCTCCCAACGCCGCTTGCGGCTTTAATTATTATTATTCTTATTATTTTTCTCCGCTAAAAGTGTCTGAGGCTCAGCAACCATAAGTCGTAGAGCAACCAAATTTGGCAGGTGGGTTCCTATGGCCCCCCACTACTCAGGCACGAAAAATCACCTATGTCGGCCAGATGGTGGCGCTATAACAAAGGGTTTTGCGTAAAAGGCCATAACTCCCACACCATAAGTTAGATCAACACAAAACTTCATCGACCTATGCATCTGAACCTGCTCTACAACTTTGCCATTGGCACCACCCATGTCCACCATATTGTTTGCCCGCCATTTTAACTTTTACGTTGGGGCGTGGAAGCTTTCTCTGCTAAAATGTCTGAGGCTCAGCAACCATAAGTCCTAGAGCAACCGAATTTGGCAGGTGGGTTCCTATGGCCCCCCACTACTCAGGCACAAAAAATCACCTATGTCGGCAAGATGGTGGCGTTATAACAAAGGATTTTGCCTAAAAGGTCATAACTCCCACACCGTAAATCAGATCAACACAAAACTTCATAGACCGACGCATGTGAATGTGCTCTACAACTTTGCTGTTGGGGCTACATATCTCCGACATATTGTTTGCCTGCCATTTCGACTTTTTCATTAGGTGGGGTGCGGAAGAGCTGTGGCTCCAAATCTAAACGATTACGACATCGAGTAAACTTCTTTACGGCAAGCGACATCCATGGCGACGCAAGCAATCTGACACCGTAGGGTCTAGTTTTTATCAGTGAGGGGACGGTCTGAACGTCGGGGAAGCAGTGGAAGACAGTGCCAGACATTATTTGAAGACAGTATCGGGTGAGTTCGTTTAGTCTTTGAATCTGTCATTATGCTGAGAAATAGCTAAACCATTTTATTGATAGATTCTGAGTTTCTGTGCAAACGCGCGAAAACACGCTGGTCCAATGAAACAATGACGGTAATGCATATAGTCCGCTTCGTGCCGTTGCTACCATAACATAACAAACTATCTTGTGTCTACAGCTGCACTTTCTCGCTGCAATTTCTAATATTGAATATAAACAAAAGACGCAATTGATGCTGTAGTCTGCCAATGTCTAAATAAATTATACGGTCCATTTGAAGACAATATCGGGTGAGTTCGTTTAGTCTTTAAATCCGTCATTATGCTGACAGAAATTGTTTTCTCAATTTAATCTCTAAATTGACTGTAAGCTTAGGGTTGTAACTAGTTAGCTGTTTCGTTGGTGACTTAGTTAATGCACTCGTCTTAACTATTGCTTGTATTTTTGCATAGACTGCGTTGTTGCTGTTCTTGTTTGTGTTAGTGTTAATCAGTTTAACCTACAGGGTCCAAGTTGAACTATGCGGTTGTTCCCTGCACTTGGAACCCCATTTCTCTCTAGGGTTTTCGACACACTTGTTCCTGGTTATGGTTATACACTTTGTTGTACGTCACTCTGGATAAGAGCGTCTGCCAAATGCCTGTATTATAATGGAATGTAATGTAATATTCCGTAGCAACAAGATAAACCCGACGTTAGCCCTAAAATATGCCAATATAGCAGTGAAAACGCTGCTCACTGAATAAGGAAATAAACGAGACAAAGTTTTTTTCAAATTATGCCATGTCATTCTACATTCAATATCTGGGACTAAACATCGAATAAATATAAATTCTTACCACTGGTTTTACGCGTAGAGATGTCCCTTTTGCGAATGAGTGGTCATATATTGTCTTGGACAATCCGTTTGCGAAATATACGCGCATCTGTGACGCCAGGGTCGGCTATCTTCAATAACAGCTGTGCTTAATACCACACCTGTTGCTTACGGCGTTGTCGCCCTTTTTAGTGCAATTTGGCTTGATTGACAATTCATTTATTCAGTAGGTGAGAGTATAAGCTTTCTAACGATGTATAACATGTCTGATTTTGCTTTTGGAATATCGTTTTATAGGTCAGCGTAACCAAAATTTATCTTATCTGCCAATGTCTAAATAAATAAAACGGTAGACTACTTTGCGCGCAGCACGCAGATCGCGAGTTCATATTATGTCTTTAATTTCCGTTTTTTCTCAATGTCGTATTTATTATTTGAAATGTGCATTTATGTGTTATTATTCTATCTGTCTCTGTGGCGCTCTGAAATGTGCATTCTCTGCTAAGCTGAGCAATGGATTGGAATATGTGTCTGACGTAGTGTTGCACGGTATACCAAAACTTCAGCACTTTCTCGGTACTTAAAAAAAAAAAAAGAAAAAGAAACGCTTCGGTATTAGAATATTCCGACGTTCGGTAGTTTGAGTCAAATGTAAAAGCCAGGGGAAATTGTCTCCCGCATTACTGATTGAGAGGATGAAAAGTGTAATTTGTCAGAATCTTCGCTAGAAGGCAGTAGCAACTAAGGTTGCCAAGTGAGGTGACTTGTGCTTGCACTCAGCTCCTTGATACAGCGCAAGCTTTGACTCAGTTCACTTCAGTAGCAATAGGTGTTCCAATTTGGAAATATTTTATTATTACATTATTACATTACAGGCATTTAGCAGACGCTCTTATCCAGAGCGACGTACAACAAGTGCATTAGTTCCAGGTGCAGAGGTACAAAAGATACATACTAGAGCGAAATAAAGATCGTAGTGCCAGAAGTGACCACATAGATCAGGAATTATATATAGATGCTGTATTGTTATTAAAATATGCTGTTTTTAAATCTATTTAAAGGTGAAAGACCTGTTGTAAATATTATTTAGTTTACAACTGTTTAATTTTTGAAATATATTTAACATATTTTTCTATTGTTCAGTGTTGTAACACTATAGATCTATGCATATTAATATGTTGAAGAGGCTTCAAGGTTGTTAATGAACCAGGGTGTTAATAAACCATGAATTCGAAAATGAGGTCAACCCTTGTGGACATTACGTTTCTCATCTATTAAGGTAATTTCAGTATCGTTAGGTACCGAGTATCGAATTAGCATTGTTTAAGTTTCAAGTATCATTTCAGTATTGAGTATCGTAATACTAAACCTGGTATCACTATCAAAGTCAAATTTTGGTATCGTGACATTACTAGTGTGACGCCTTTTTTAGTTGCGGCGCAGAAACACTGCAGCTGTGCATACATGCCAGACCATCTAAGTGTTACGACATGCCATCTAAGTGTTACGACATAGTAAAGGCCTTTACGGGTAGCGGCCAGGACATATCCATGGCGACGTAACTAAGTCATCCGACAGCGTCTCTTAGCACAAAATTGGCCGTAAGTCATCAATATTTTATACGATCATCATGATATTCAATAGATATGTTGGGTGAAGGCATATGATCATGAGGACAAAGCCATTTTAAAATCGCTCCATAGGGGGCGCGATGGTGCCAATGCTTGGACCCCTCCCAACGCCGCTTGCGGCTTTAATTATTAGGGGTCCAAGCAGCGAAGCTGGTGGAACCCTATTGTATCTGTTAGGATTATTATTATTCTTATTATTATTTTTCTCCGCTAAAAGTGCCTGAGGCTCAGCAACCATAAGTCCTAGAGCAACCAAATTTGGCAGGTGGGTTCCTATGGCCCCCCACTACTCAGGCACTAAAAATCACCTATGTCGGCCAGATGGTGGCGCTATAACAAAGGGTTTTGCGTAAAAGGCCATAACTCCCATACCATGAGTTAGATCAACACAAAACTTCATCGACCTATGCATCTGAAGGTGCTCTACAACTTTGCCATTGGCACCACCTATGTCCGCCATATTGTTTGGCCGCCATTTAGACTTTTTCGTTGGGGCGTGGCAGTTTTCTCCACTAAAATGTCTGAGGCTCAGCAACCGTAAGTTGTAGACCAACCAACTTTGGTAGGTGGGTTCCTATGGCCCCCCACTACTCAGCCACGAAAAATCACCTATGTCGCCCAGATGGTGGCGCTATAACAAAGGATCATACATTTAAAGGCTATAACTGCCACACCATAAGTCCGATCAACACAAAACTTCATCGACCGATGCATCTGAATGTGCTCTACAACTTTGCTTTTGGGACCACCTATGTCCGCCATATGGTTTTGCTCGCCATTTGGACTTTTTTATTAGGTGGGGTGCGGTAGCGCTGTACCTCCAAATTCTAAGTGTTACGACATCGAGTAAACTTCTTTACGGCAAGCGACATCCATGGCGACGCAAGTAATCCGACACCGTAGGGTCTAGTTTTTATCAGTGAGGGTAGGGTCTGAACGTCGGGGAAGCACTGGAAGAGGCTACCAAAAGTTTGTTAGTAAAAGCTTTTTCAGAGGATGAATAATTACTTTTCTTGAGCATGCATCCATTTGAAGACAATATCTGGTGAATTCGTTTAGTCTTTGAATCTGTCATTATGCTGAGAAATAGCTAAACCATTTTATTGATAGTATTTGAGTTTCGTGAAAACACGCTGGTATAATTAAACAATGACAGTAATACATATGTAGTCCGCTTCGTTCCGTTGCTACCATAATATAAACTATCTTGTGTCTACAGCTGCTGTTTCTCGCTGCAATTACTAATATTGAATATAAACAAAAGACGCAATTTATGCTGTAGTTGCCAGTGTCTGAATGAATAACACGGTACTCTGCGCACAGGTAGCATCGATGGCGAGTTGGTATTTCATTTTTTGCTACTAAAAGTTTGTTAGTAAAAGCTATCTGAGAGGATGAATCATTACTTTTCTTTGGCATGGATCCATTTGGAGACAATATCGGGTGAGTTCGTTTAGTCTTTAAATCCGTCATTATGTTGAGAGAAATCGTACTCTCAATTTAATCTCTAAATTGACTGTAAGCTTAGGGTTGTAACTAGGTAGTTGTTTCGTAGGTGACTTAATTAGTCTTAACTATTGCTTGTATTTCTGCATAGACTGCGTTGTTGCTGTTCTTGTTTGTGTTGGTGTTAATCAGTTTAACCTACAGGGTCCAAGTTGAACTATGCGGTTGTTCCCTGCACTTAGAACGGTAGGCTACTGCCCTCTAGGGTTTTCGACACACTTGTTCCTGGTTATGGTTTTACATTTTGTTGTAGCCTACGTCGCTCTGGATAAGAGCGTCTGCCAAATGCCTGTAATGTAATGTAATGCAATATTCCGTAGCAACAAGATAGACTCGACATTAGCCCTAAAATATGCCAATACAGCAGTGAAAACGAAATAAGCTAGACTAACTTTTTAAAAATATATATACCATGTCATTCTACAGTCAATATCTTGGACTAAACATTGAATAAATGGGTCATTCTACAGAAACGGTGGCATTCCTGTCTCTCACCTTTACAGCAAGCAAAATACTTTAAATTGACTTAATGATCACATGTAATATATATTTTTGATAAATATAGACTGTACTTACAATAGTAAAACATATTTGAGTCATGTAATGAGCATTTCTTGTTTTTTAATCATTTATATAAAATAGCAAGTGCAAGCAATTTGCTTGTCACTCTGACCATGTATCAAAGTTTAGTGCCATATTTTGAGTTTAAAAAATTTATTTTTCTCCAATTTAAATGTCATAAAGTAAACACAAATGTCACATTCATGGAATGGAGAACTTAAAAAGCTGAAATACCAATGAAATATTATAAATAATATAACGGTAATAGTGGTCACCCCATGTCATGTCATTGGTGTTACTGCCTCACAAAACTTTTATTTTGAAAAAAATGAAATGACTTTTAGAAGTAATTTTTGGTTCAAGAGGTCATTGGAAGAAGTGTGATCAACATATGCACATGGTGAGTCTGCTGTCTCTCTTCATTTGTTATAAATTTGATGATTTATGTGTTAATTCTCCATGAGGCTTTTAAATATGTCATTGGTGTTAGTCATTTCATAGGAAGGGGAATTAGAAATAGATAATAGAAATGGATTAAATTAGATATTTGAATGATTTTAATATGATTGAAGACATGTGGTTTGAGGTACCGCGGCATCCATCTTGTAAAAAAAACCATTTGTTCGACAAATTGTCATTGGTGTTACCGTCATTGGTGTTACTACTCCTCCTGGTAACACCAATGACAATCAGTAACACCAATGACATTCTTGTGTAAATGAGCTTTTATAAAAGCTTCAACATAAGTATTGGACAACAACAACACCGACCTGATGTCATTGAGGCTCACCATAGCGGGCAGTGGTGTATTGTGAGGTATGATGACCAGCCATACCCTGGCATTATACTGGAGGTGGAAGAGCACAACATAAAAGTGAAGTGCATGCACAGGAATGGAACAAACCGGTTTTTCTGGCCAAACCCAAAAGAAGATGTAAACTGGTATGGGGATGACCAGATCATGTGTTTCATGCCAGAGCCAGTTCCTGTGAACAAACGGTCAGTTCAGGTTGACCAGAAGATCTGGACATATGTGGAGGGTCAGCTGTTTGTGTAACTACAAGTGAAATACCAGTTGCTGGAAGCCTAAAGTTTATGTAAATAAAATGTTTGTTTACTTGTGTTCTTATGAATATGTTTTATAGCTAGGGTGCCCGCCATTGTAGTAGCCTACAGAGTCTGCTGCATGCCATACAGATGTTTGGCAGACAACTAGCTGGCTCAAACAGGATGAACCAGTACAGCCCAATATAACACCAAGTCATTGGTGTTATAATGTGTCACTGGTGTTACTGCATGTTTGTTTGGTGATTTGATATTAAAGGGGCCATTTTTGACTTTATAATAATTTTGTGTTTGTTGATTGTTGCTTTATTCATGAGTTGGCATTTTAAGGCTAGTATCATTCAATTTTGATACTGTCCTTCAGTTATTGTTGATATTATAGCAAAAACCTGATGGCGTAAATGAAAAAATGTCACACAATACAACTTTACACATACCTGATTGAAATAAATAAATAAATAATAAACTTTTTTCTTTTAATTATTATCAAGCTACTATGTCTTTGAGTATATGTGCAGATTGAACAGAGAAATACTATTCTATAAGCTTTTTATGTTGTTTTTGGTATGAGTAACACCAATGACAAAAAGACGGCACAAGCATTCTTTGAGTGAATGTATAAAAATAATTAAAATACATTAAGCTTTCATTTTTGTGGATTGTTAAAGGCGAGAGGTTAATTAATATTGTGCAATAAGTTTTGATTAAGTAAAATGAAATGCATTTCAAGACATGTTGCAATTCCAAATGCCACCGTTTCTAATCTTACCATTGGTTTTACGCGTAGAGATGTCCCTTTTGCGAATGAGTGGTCATATATTGTCTTGGACAATCCGTTTGCGAAATAGCCGACCCTGGCGTCACAGATGCGCGTATATCTTCAACAATAGCTGTGCGTAATACCACACCTGTTGCTTACGGCGTTGTCGCCCTTTTTAGTGCAATTTGGCTTGATTGACACTTCATTTATTCAGTAGGTGAGAGTATAAGCTTTCTAACGATGTATAACATGTCTGATTTTGCTTTTGGAATAGCGTTTTATAGGTCAGCGTAACCAAAATTTATCTTATCTGCCAATGTCTAAATAAATAAAACGGTAGACTACTTTGCGCGCAGCACGCAGATCGCGAGTTGATATTACCTCTTTTATTTCCGTTTTTTCTCAATGTCTTATTTATTATTTGAAATGTGCATTTATGTGTTATTATTCCATCTGTCTCTGTGGCGCTCTGAAATGTGCATTCTCTGCTAAGCTGAGCAATGGATTGGAATATGTGTCTGACGTAGTGTTGCACGGTATACCAAAACTTCAGCACTTTCTCGGTACTTTAAAAAAAAAAAAAAAGAAACGGTTCGGTATTAGAATATTCCGACGTTCGGTAGTTTTGAGTCAAATGTAAAAGCCAGGGAAAATTGTCTCCCGCATTACTGATTGAGAGGATGAAAAGTGTAATTTGTCAGAATCTTCGCTAGAAGGCAGTAGCAGCTAAGGTTGCCAAGTGAGGTGACTTGTGCTTGCACTCAGCTCCTTGATACAGCGCAAGCTTTGACTCAGTTCACTTCAGTAGCAATAGGTGTTCCAATTTGGAAATATTTCATTATATATAGATGCTGTATTGTTATTAAAATATACTGTTTTTAAATCTATTTAAAGGTGAAAGACCTGTTGTAAATATTATTTAGTTTACAGCTGTTTAATTTTTGAAATATATTTAACATATTTTTTCTATTGTTCAGTGTTGTAACACTATAGGCCTATGCATATTAATATGTTGAAGAGGCTTCAACTTAAAGGTTGTTAATGAACCAGGTTGTTAATAAACCATGAATTCGAAAATAAGGTCAACCCTTGTGGACATTACATTTCTCATCTATTAAGGTAATTTCAGTATCATTAGGTACCGAGTATCGAATTAACATCATTTAAGTTTCAAGTATCATTTCAGTATTGAGTATCGTAATACTAAACCTGGTATCACTATCAAAGTCAAAATTTTGGTCTCGTGACATTACTAGTGTGACGCCTTTTTTAGTTGCGGCACAGAAACACTGCAGCTGTGCATACACGCCGGACCATCTAAGTGTTACGACATGCCATCTAAGTGTTACGACATAGTAAAGGCCTTCACGGGAAGCGGCCAGGACATATCCATGGCGACGTAACTAAGTCATCCGACAGCGTCTCTTAGCACAAAATTGGCCATAAGTCATCAATATTTTACACGATCATCATGATATTCAGTAGATATGTTGGGTGAAGGCATATGATCATGAGGACAAAGCCATTTTAAAATCACTCCATAGGGGGCGCGATGGTGCCAATGCTTGGACCCCTCCCAACGCCGCTTGCGGCTTTAATTAGGGGTCCAAGCAGCGAAGCTGGTGGAACCCTATTGTATCTGTTAGGATTATTATTCTTATTATTTTTCTCCGCTAAAAGTGTCTGAGGCTCAGCAACCATAAGTCCTAGAGCAACCAAATTTGGCAGGTGGGTTCCTATGGCCCCCCACTACTCAGGCACTAAAAATCACCTATGTCGGCCATATGGTGGCGCTATAACAAAGGGTTAGGCGTTAAAGGCCATAACTCCCACACCATAAGTTAGATCAACACAAAACTTCATCGACATATGCATCTGAACGTCCTCTATCACTTTGCCATTGGCACTACCTATGTCTGCCATATTGTTTGCCCGCCATTTTAACTTTTTAGTTGGGGCGTGGCAGTTTTCTCCGCTAAAATGTCTGAGGCTCAGCAACCATAAGTTGTACACCAACCAAATTTGGGAGGTGGGTTCCTATGGCCCCCCACTACTCAGCCACGAAAAAAATCACCTATGTCGCCCAGATGGTGGCGCTATAACAAAGGATCATACTTTGAAAGGCTATAACTGCCACACACCATAAGTCCGATCAACACAAAACTTCATCGACCGATGCATCTGAATGTGCTCTACAACTTTGCTATTGGGACCACCTATGTCCGCCATATGGTTTGCCCGCCATTTGGACTTTTTTATTAGGTGGGGTGCCGAAGTGCTGTTGCTGCAAATTCTAAGTGTTACGACATCGAGTAAACTTCTTTACGGCAAGCGACATCCATGGCGACGCAAGTAATCCGACACCGTAGGGTCTAGTTTTTATCAGTGAGGGGAAGGTCTGACCGTCGGGGAAAGAAAGACAGTGCCAGCCAGAGTGCATGCTAGGCTATTAATGGTTTATTAGTAAAAGCTTTTTGAGAGGATGAATAATTACTTTGTTTGGCATGGATTTGAAGACAGTATCGGGTGAGTTCGTTTAGTCTTTAAATCTGTCATTATGGTGAGAAATAGCTAAACCATTTTATTGGTAGGTTTTGCGTTTCTGTGCAAACGCGCGAAAACACACTGGTATAATAAAACAATGATATCAATACACGTATAGTCCGCTTCGTTCCGTTGCTACCATAACATAAATTATCTTGTGTCTACAGCTGCAGTTTCTCGCTGCAATTTCTAATATTGAATATAAACAAAAGACGCAATTTATGCTTTAAATCGTATTCTCAATTTAATCTCTAAATTGACTGTAAGCTTAGGGTTGTAACTAGGTAGTTGTTTCGTAGGTGATTTAACTCGTCTTAACTATTGCTTGTATTTTTGCATAGACTGCGTTGTTGCTGTTCTTGTTTGTGTTAGTGTTAATCATTTTAACCTACAGGGTCCAAGTTGAACTATGCGGTTGTTCCCTACATTTGGAACGGTAGGCTACTGCCCTCTAGGGTTTTCGACACACTTGTTCCTGTTTATGGTTAAACACTTTGTTTGTACGTCGCTCTGGATAGGAGCGTCTGCCAAATGCCTGTAATGTAATGTAATGCAATATTCCGTAGCAACAAGATAAACCCGACATTAGCCCTAAAATATGCCAATACAGTAGTGAAAATGCTGCTCACTGACTAACGAAATAAACGAGACAATTTTTCTTTTAATTATACCATGTCATTCTACAGTCAATATCTGGGACTAAACATTGAATAAATATACAATCTTACCATTGGTTTTACGCGTAGAGATGTCCCTTTTGCGAATGAGTGGTCATATATTGTCTTGGACAATCCGTTTGCGAAAAATAGCCACCCTGACGTCACAGATGCGCGTATATCTTCATAAATAGCTGTGTGTAATACCACACTTGTTGCTTACGGCGTTGTCGCCCTTTTTAGTGCAATTTGGCTTGATTGACACTCATTTATTCAGTAGGTGAGAGTATAAGCTTTCTAACGATGTATAACATGTCTGATTTTGCTTTTGGAATAGCGTTTTATAGGTCAGCGTAACCAAAATTTTCTTATCTGCCAATGTCTAATAAATAAAACGGTAGACTACTTTGCGCGCAGCACGCAGATCGCGAGTTGATATTACCTCTTTTATTTCCGTTTTTTCTCAATGTCGTATTTATTATTTGAAATGTGCATTCATGTGTTATTATTCCATCTGTCTCTGTGGCGCTCTGAAATGTGCATTCTCTGCTAAGCTGAGAAATGGATTGGAATATGTGTCTGACGTAGTGTTGCACGGTATACCAAAACTTCAGCACTTTCTCGGTACTTAAAAAAAAAAAAAAAAAGAAAACGGTTCGGTATTAGAATATTCCGACGTTCGGTAGTTTTGAGTCAAATGTAAAAGCCAGGGAAAATTGTCTCCCGCATTACTGATTGAGAGGATGAAAAGTGTAATTTGTCAGAATCTTCGCTAGAAGGCAGTAGCAACTAAGGTTGCCAAGTGAGGTGACTTGTGCTTGCACTCAGCTCCTTGATACAGCGCAAGCTTTGACTCAGTTCACTTCAGTAGCAATAGGTGTTCCAATTTGGAAATATTTTATTATATATAGATGCTGTATTGTTATTAAAATATACTGTTTTTTAAATCTATTTAAAGGTGAAAGACCTGTTGTAAATATTATTTAGTTTACAGCTGTTTAATTTTTGAAATATATTTAACATATTTTTCTATTGTTCAGTGTTGTAACACTATAGGCCTATGCATATTAATATGTTGAAGAGGCTTCAACTTAAAGGTTGTTAATGAACCAGGTTGTTAATAAACCATGAATTCGAAAATAAGGTCAACCCTTGTGGACATTACATTTCTCATCTATTAAGGTAATTTCAGTATCATTAGGTACCGAGTATCGAATTAACATCATTTAAGTTTCAAGTATAATTTCAGTATTGAGTATCGTAATACTAAACCTGGTATCACTATCAAAGTCAAAATTTTGGTCTCGTGACATTACTAGTGTGACGCCTTTTTTAGTTGCGGCACAGAAACACTGCAGCTGTGCATACACGCCGGACCATCTAAGTGTTACGACATGCCATCTAAGTGTTACGACATAGTAAAGGCCTTCACGGGAAGCGGCCAGGACATATCCATGGCGACGTAACTAAGTCATCCGACAGCGTCTCTTAGCACAAAATTGGCCATAAGTCATCAATATTTTACACGATCATCATGATATTCAGTAGATATGTTGGGTGAAGGCATATGATCATGAGGACAAAGCCATTTTAAAATCACTCCATAGGGGGCGCGATGGTGCCAATGCTTGGACCCCTCCCAACGCCGCTTGCGGCTTTAATTATTATTATTATTCTTATTTTTCTCCGCTAAAAGTGTCTGAGGCTCAGCAACCATATGTCCTACAGCAACCAAATTCGGCAGGTGGGTTTCTATGGCCCCCCACTACTCAGGCACTAAAAATCACCTATGTCGGCCAAATGGTGGCGCTATAACAGAGGGTTTTGCGTACAAGGCCATAACTCTCACACCATGAGTTAGATCAACACAAAACTTCATCGACCTATGCCCCTGAACGTGTTCTACAACTTTGCCATTGGCACCACCTATGTCCGCCATATTGTTTGCCCGCCATTTAGGCTTTTTCGTTGGGGCGTGGCAGTTTTCTCCACTAAAATGTCTGAGGCTCAGCAACCATAAGTTGTAGACCAACCAACTTTGGTAGGTGGGTTCCTATGGCCCCCCACTACTCACGCACGAAAAATCTCCTATGTCGCCCAGATGGTGGCGCTATAACAAAGGATCACTCTTTTAAAGGCTATAACTGTCACACTATAAGTCTGATCAACACAAAACTTCATCGACCGATGCATCTGAATGTGCTCTACAACTTTGCTTTTGGGATCACCTATGTCCGCCATATGGTTTGCCCGCCATTTGGACTTTTTTATTAGGTGGGGTGCGGAAAAGCTGGAGCTCCAAATTCTAAGTGTTACGACATCGAGTAAACTTCTTTACGGCAAGCGACATCCATGGCGACGCAAGTAATCCGACACCGTAAGGTTAGTTTTTTATCAGTGAAGGGACGGTCTTGGGGCACTTGGAACAGTAGGATACTGCCCTCTAGGGTTTTCGACACACTTGTTCCTGGTTATGGTTAGACACTTTGTTGTACGTCGCTCTGGATATGAGCGTCTGCCAAATGCCTGTAATGTAATGTAGGCTAATATTCCGTAACAACAAGATAAACCCGACATTTGCCCTAAAATATGCCAATACAGCAGTGAAAACGCTACTTACTGAATAACGAAATAAACGAGACAAAGTTTTTTTCAATTATACCATCTCATGTTACAGTCAATATCTGGGACTAAACATTGAATAAATATACAATCTTACCATTGGTTTTACGCGTAGAGATGTCCCTTTTGCGACTGAGTCATACATTGTCTTGGACAATCCGTTTGTGATTCCTGTTGCTTATGGCGTTGTCGCCGTTTTTAGTACAATTTGGCTTGATTGACAGTTCATTTATTCAGTAGATGAGAGTATAAGCTTTCTAACGATGTATAACATGTCTGATTTTGCATTTGGAATAGTGTTTTATAGTTCCGCGTAATGGAATATTTTCTTATCGCATTCACTGTGGCGTAGCATTAAAGACGATGCACCTAACGAAACGTTGTCAACGATTTTCATACTTTCTTGGAGAGTACTATTATTATTGAGGACTTCGGGGCATAGCTAAGCCATTTCTTTGCTGATAGACCTATCTGACATCGTTTTCTGACGCAAAACAGAAGCGGATAGGACTTTGTCATTGATTTTCTGTCTCTATACTACTAAACACAGATAAAATGTCATGTTGCTATTACTGCTAAAAATATTTCGGTTATATACGTTATTTTTGAAATTGAGTGTCTTTAAATAGGTTAGTGGTATTATATAATGTGGATATTTCACACTGCAATGTAAGCGTTAGTGTAATAGTTTTTGTGACCCATGGAACAGTGATGACGAGAGTGTTGGAACGTTGCTAAAACGTGGTGGACGGTTGAAAATTATTTACGTCGCATCTCCATCCGTCATTATGCTGAGAAATAGCTAAACCATTTTTATTGATAGTAATTGAGTTTCTCTGCAAACGCGCGAAAACACGCTGGTATAATAAAACAATGACGGTAAATATAGCCTATATATTTAGTCCGCTTCATTCCGTTGCTACCATAATATAACAAACTTTCTTGTGTCTACAGCTGCAGTTTCTGTCTGCAATTACTATTGAATATTAAACAAAAGACGCAAATGCTGTAGTCTGCCAATGTCTAAATAAATAATAAGGTATTCTTCGCGCAGCACGCATGCTAGCAGTGATGTCGAGTTGATTTTTCGTTTTGTTTCGTTTTTTTATGTCGTATTTATTAGGCTATATGAAATTTGTATTATTATCCTATCTGTCTCTGAGGCGCTCTGAAATGTGCATTCTCTGCTAAGCTGACCAATGGATTGGAATATGTGTCTGACGTAGTGTTGCACCGTATACCGAAACTTCAGCACTTATTCGGTATTTAAAATAAAAAGAAAAAAGAAACGGTTCGCTATTAGAATTTTCCGACGTTCGGTAGTTTTGCGTCAAATGTAAAAGCCAGGGAACTGTGTCTCCCGCATTACTGATTGAGAGGATGAAAGGTGTAATTTGTCAGAATCTTCGCTAGATGGCAGTACCAACTAAGGTTGTCAAGTGAGGTGACTTGCGCTTGTGCACTACTCGTTGGTACAGCGCAAGCTTGGACTCAGTTCACTTCAGTAGCAATAGGTGTTCCAATTTGGAAATATTTTATTATAGATAGATGCTGTATTGTTATTAAAATATGCTGTTTTTAAATCTATTTAAAGGTGAAAGACCTGTTTTAAAGATTATTTACTTTACAACTGTTTAATTTATGAAATATATTTAACATATTTTTCTATTGTTCAGTGTTGTAACACTATAGGCCTATGCATATTAATATGTTGAAGAGGCTTCAACTTAAAGGTTGTTAATGAACCAGGTTGTTAATAAACCATGAATTCGAAAATGAGGTCAACCCTTGTGGACATTACGTTTCTGATCTATTAGGGTAATTTCAGTATCGTTAGGTACCGGGTATTGAATCAGTATCGTTTCAGTATTAATTATCGTGATACTAAACTTGGTATCAGTATCAAAGTCAAAATTTCGGCATCGTGACAACACTAGTGTGACGCCTTTTTTAGTTACAGCATGGAAGCGCTGCAGCTGTTCAAACACGCCAGGTCATATGTGCGTTACGACATCCCATCTAAGTATTATGACATCCCATCTAAGCATTACGACATAGTAAAGGCCTTTACGGGAAGCGGCCAGGACACATCTATGGCGACGCCACTAAGTCATCTGACATCTGGCGTCTCTTCGTACAAAATTGGCCATAAGTCATCAACATTTTATACAATCATCATGATATTCAGTAGATATGTTGGGTGAAGGCATATAATCACGAGGAAATATCCATTTTAAAATCGCTCCATAGGGGGCGCGACGGTGCCAATGCTTGGACCCCTCCCAACGCCGCTTGCGGCTTTAATTCTTATTATTTTTCTCCGCTAAAAGTGTCTGAGACTCAGCAACCATAAGTCCTAGAGCAACCAAATTTGGCAGGTGGGGTCCTATGGCCCCCCACTACTCAGGCACGAAAAATCACCTATGTCGGCCAGATGGTGGCGCTATAACAAAGGGTTTTGCGTTTAAGGCCATACCTCCAACACCATAAGTTAGATCAACACAAAACTTCATCGACTCGTGCAGCTGAACGTGCTCTACAACTTCGCCATTGGGACCACCTATGTCCGCCATATTGTTTGCCCGCCATTTTGACTTTTTAGTTGGGGCGTGGAAGTTTTCTCCACTAAAATGTCTGAGGCTCAGCAACCATAAGTTGTAGACCAACCAAATTTGGTAGGTGGGTTCCTATGGCCCCCCACTACTCAGGCACTAAAAATTACCTATGTTGGCCAGATGGTGGCGCTATAACAAAGGGTCATACTTTAAAAGGTCATAACTCCCACACCGTAAGTCAGATCAACACAAAACTTCATCGTCTGATGCATCTAAATGTGCTCTACAACTTTGCTATTGGGACCACCTATGTCCGCCATATTGTTTGCCCGCCATTTGGACGTTTTCATTAGGTGGGGTGCGGAAGAGCTGTTGCTGCAAATTCTAAGTGTTACGACATCGAGTAAACTTCTTTACGGCAAGCGACATCCATGGCGACGCAAGTAATCCGACACTGTAGGGTCTAGTTTTTATCAGTGAGGGAAGGTCTGAACGTCGGAGAAGTAATAGAACACAGTGCCAGCCAGAGTGCATGCTAGGCTAAGTTTGTTAGTAAAAGCTTTTTGAGAGGATGAATAATTACTTTTCTTTGGCATGGATCCATTTGAAGACAGTATCGGGTGAGTTCATTCAGTCTTTAAATCTGTCATTATGGTGAGAAATAGCTAAACCATTTTATTGGTAGGTTTTGAGTTTCTGTGCAAACGCGAAAACACGCTGGTATAATAAAACAATGATGGCAATACATGTATAGTCCGCTTCGTTCCGTTGCTACCATAACATAAACTATCTTGTGTCTACAGCTGCAGTTTCTCACTGCAATTTCTAATATTGAATATAAACAAAAGACGCAATTTATGCTGTAAATCGTATTCTCAATTTAATCTCTAAGTTGACTGTAAGCTTAGAGTTGTAACTAGGTAGTTGTTTCGTAAGTGACTTAACTCGTCTTAACTATTGCTTGTATTTTTGCATAGACTGCGTTGTTGCTGTTCTTGTTTGTGTTAGTGTTAATCAGTTTAACCTACAGGGTCCAAGTTGAACTATGCGGTTGTTCCCTGCCCTTAGAACAGTAGGATACTGCCCTCTAGGGTTTCCGACACACTTGTTCCTGGTTATGGTTATACATTTTGTTGTAGCCTACGTCGCTCTGGATAAGAGCGTCTGCCAAATGCCTGTAATATAATGTAATGCAATATTCCGTAGCAACAAGATAAACCCGACATTAGCCCTAAAATATGCCAATACAGCAGTGAAAACGCTGCTCACTGAATAACGAAATAAGCTAGACTAACTTTTAAAAAAAAATTATACCATGTCATTCTACAGTCAATATCTGGGACTAAACATTGAATAAATATACAATCTTACCATTGGTTTTACGCGTAGAGATGTCCGTTTTGCGAATGAGTGGTCATATATTGTCTTGGACAATCCGCTTGCGAAATATACGCGCATCTGTCACGCCTGGGTCGGCTATCTTCAATAATAGCTGTGCATAATACCACACCTGTTGCTTACGGCGTTGTCGCCCTTTTTAATAAAATTTGGCTTGATTGACAATTCATTTATTCAGTAGGTGAGAGTATAAGCTTTCTAACGATGTATAACATGTCTGATTTTGCTTTTGGAATAGCGTTTTATAGGTCAGCGTAACCAAAATTTTTCTTATCTGCCAATGTCTAAATAAATAAAACGGTAGGCTACTTTGCGCGCAACACGCAGATCGCGAGTTGTTATTACGTCTTTTTCCGTTTTTTCTCAATGTCTTATTTATTATTTGAAATGTGTATTTATGTGCTATTATTCTATCTGTCTCTGTGGCGCTCTGAAATGTGCATTCTCTGCTAAGCTGAGCAATGGATTGGAATATGTGTCTGACGTAGTGTTGCATGGTATACCAAAACTTCAGCACTTTCTCGGTACTTAAAAAAAAAAAAAGAAACGGTTCGGTATTACGCCGGTCACCCACCGCACGCGTCGCGTAAGCGTCGCGTAAGCAGCACGGCGAAGCAGCACGGCGCGGCGCGTAGCCTGTCTCCACTGGTTCCGTTTGTGTCTCGCAAAGGCTTGCTAAAGCTCTATATTCCTAGTAGCTCTCGCAGTCTGCAGTGGGATTACATCGTGTATTTCACGTTTGTTCAGGACTGTTGATTATGGGTAAATGAATACTTGGCGAGAGACCTTTTTCAGTCTGGTAATTTGGTAATATTTTTTAACACATGTAAATACGTGAGAAAGTAAACGCTTTAAAGAATTACCATAAGCTTAAATCGCAACGTAGCCTGCATAATAATCAATCTCAAACCGTATTAATTTATTTGCTTGGTTAACAAGCGTGCCAATTTCACGAAGAATATGTAATGATCATAATAATAACTAGACAATTCCTGCAGAAATTGTGAAGTGTGGTTGCCGCCAACACAAAGTCGACTTTGTGCTGAACAGAGCGAACAGTTTCTGTAGTATAAGCAGAGACAGGGCATTGTGTACCTGCTATAACATCACTACAACGAGTTGATTTGCGACACATATATTCAGAGCTAAATTCTCATTTCATCAAAATTTGAGATCTCAGTGTTTTACTTGCGGTATGCGGTGACGAGTGACGGCGAATCACAAAGCTAGCTGGCATGTTCAGAGGGTCTTGGGAAAACCCTAAGTCTGACGTGTAATGCAGACTGATGTGTAATACAGTTATAACGAGACCAAAGTTTCCAACTCGCTGGAATATAAAACGGTATTACAAAAGTAAAATTTGACATATTATACATTGTTAGAAAGCTTATTCTGTCACCTATTAGATCGATGATGTGTAGATCAAGCCAGATTGTACTACAAAGTTCGACAACACCCAAAGCAACATGTGTGGTATTACAAGATGACACCGTCTTCTGGAGTAAGACCGGACCAGAAGCTGCTGGACACATGTTGTTGACGGCGTTGTTGCCCTTTTTAGGTCCGTCTGGCTTGATTGAGAATTCGTTTATTCAGTAGGTGAGAGCATAAGCTTTCTAACCAGGTATAACACGTGTAGTTTTGGTTTTGGAATATCGTTTTTTAGGTCAACCGAAAGTGTTTTAATCGTCGCATTCAATGCATGCACTCTTTGTTAGCACTAGTAGCATTCAAAGACGCTGCATTTGACGAAACGTTGTCAACGATTTTGCGTAATATCTTGTGAAATACTATTATTTTTGAGGAAATCTGGGTATGCCTAAGTCATATGTTTGTTGATATACCTAGCTGACAGCGTTTTCATTTGTAATTTTGCATTTGGAATACCGTTTTTATCGCGTGCACTTCCGCATTAAGCTATATCCACTGTGGTGGCTAAGTCGCCAGGAAACCTCGTTTGAACAACACAATCCGTGCATGTACGTCTTCGTCAAGGTTTTATCTACATTGTGGTATGAATCATTTGAAGTTTACGAATGTGTGTTTTCTGTAATTACGACGAAAATGGAGATATGCACCGCATCTGGATTCTAAATTTCCTGTAGATGAAGCAGGTTAAAAGTGCATCACGTGTGCTAAGCCGACCAATGCTGTGACTTCACCGCTCACATATGTATGACGTCACGTTTTACATTCATCCCTATGGGGAAAAATTGGCCATAAAAAGTCATATTTCTCAAAAACCGTGCAGTGAAACTTTCCACAAAGTAATAGCACACGATTCCCAAAGAAGCCGGTCAATTTGACATATGGCACGTGTATGTGGTGCAAAAACTCTGGGAGGAGTAGCGGTCCAAAAAATGGGTGGAATAATAATAATAATAATAACTAGACAATTCCTGCAGAAATTGTGAAGTTTGGTTGCCGCCAATGTAAAGTTGACTTTCTGCTGAACAGAATGATCAGTGGTAGGTAGTTGCTATGATGTTCTGGTGGTGACTAAGGAGTTATAGGCGGTTGCAAGGGTGTTGATAGGCAGTTGTTATGGTGTTCAAGGTGGTTGCTAGGGTGTTGCTAGGTGGTTGCTATGGAGTTATAGGCAGTTGCTAGGGTGTTGCTAGGCAGTTATGGTGTTCCAGGTGGTTGTTAGGTGGTTGCTAGGATGTTGCTATGTGGTTGCTATGGAGTTATAAGTGGTTGCTCTGTTTTTCCAGGTGGTTGCTAGGGTGTTGCTAGGTGGTTGCTATGGAGTTATAGGCGGTTGCTAGGGTGTTGCTAGGCAGTTGTTATGGTGTTCCAGGTGGTTGCTAGGGTGTTGCTATGTGGTTGGTAGGGTTTTCTAGGTGGTTGCTAGGATGTTGCTAGGTGGTTGCTATGAAGTTATAGGCGGTTGCTAGTGTGTTGCTAGGCCGTTGTTATGGTGTTCCAGGTGGTTGCTAGGGTGTTGCTAGGTGGTTGCTAAGGTATTCTAGGTGGTTGCTAGGTTGTTGCAAGGTGGTTGCTATGGTGTTGCTAGGTGGTTGCTATGGACTTATAGCCGGTTGCTAGGGTGTTGCTATGCATTTGCTATGGTGTTCCGGTGGTTGCTTGGGTGTTGCTAGGTGGTTGCTAGGAGGTTGCTAGGTGGTTGCTATGGAGTTATAGGCGGTTGCTAGGGTGTTGCAAGGTGGTTGCTAGGGTATTCTAGGTGGTTGCTAGGATGTTGCTAGGTGGTTGCTATGGAATTATAGGTGGTTGCTAGGGTGTTGCTAGGCAGTTGTTATGGTGTTCCAGGTGGTTGCTAGGGTGTTGCTAGGTGGTTGCTATGGTGTTCCAGGTGGTTGCTAGGGTATTGCTAGGTGGTTGCTATGGAGTTCTAGGTGGTTGCTATGGTGTTGCTAGGTGGTTGCTATGGAGTTATTGCTGGTTGCTAGGGTGTTGCTAGGCATTTGCTATGGTGTTCCAGGTGGTTGCTAGTGTGTCGTTAGGTGGTTGCTATGGAGTTCTAGGCGGTTGCTAGGGTGTTCTAGGTGGTTGCTAGGGTGTTGCTAGGTCGTTACTATGGAGTTATAGGCGGTTGCTAGGATGTTGCTAGGTGGTTGCTATGGAGTTCCAGGTGGTTGCTAGGGTGTTGCTAGGTGGTTGCTATGGAGTTCTAGGTGGTTTCTATGGTGTTGCTAGGTGGTTGCTATGGAGTTATAGCCGGTTGCTAGGGTGTTGCTAGGCATTTGATATGGTGTTACAGGTGGTTGCTAGTGTCTTGTTAGGTGGTTGCGATGGAGTTCTAGGCGGTTGCTAGGGTGTTCTAGATGGTTGCTAGGGTGTTGCTAGGTCGTTGCTATGGAGTTAAAGGCGGTTGCTAGGATGTTGCTAGGTGGTTGCTATGGAGTTCTAGGCGGTTGCTCTTTCTTTACAGAGTCCAATAACGCGACACATAGTTCTCTATAACAAACGGTTCAAAAGTTATGAAATATCAAATGTCGGCCAATCAGGAAAGGGGGCGAATTTAATTTACACCAACGGACAAAGGACTCTCTAACACGTCCAATGAGGCATCCCACAATTTGTGGGCAATTATGCCCCATAGAGATGAATGCCGAATGTCCAAAGCCAGAGAGAGACCAGAGTACTGCTGCTAGAAGACAGACCATTGTGAC
This sequence comes from Anguilla japonica, assembly GCA_025169545.1. NCBI lineage: Eukaryota > Metazoa > Chordata > Actinopteri > Anguilliformes > Anguillidae > Anguilla > Anguilla japonica. The sequence goes on from CM045889.1 coordinate 29,444,790, forward strand.
ATCATAAGGGTGAGAAGACAGCATTGTGACATCACAATGGTGAACATTCCGCCATTCATTTTCTATGGGAAAAATTTCCCAAAAAACGTCAAATTTCTCAAAAACCGTCCACCCAAACTTTCCACAAAGTAATAGCACACCATTCCCGATCAAGCCGCTCGATTTGACATATTGCATGTGTATGTGGTGCGAAAACTCTGGGAGGAGTAGCGGTCCAAAAAATGGGTGGAAAGAAAAATAATAATAACTAGACAATTCCTGCAGAAATTGTGAAGTGTGGTTGCCGCCAATGCAAGTTGACTTTCTGCTGAACAGAATGAACAGTGTTAGGTAGTTGCTATGATGTTCTGGTGGTGACTATGGAGTTATAGGCGGTTGCTAGGGTGTTGATAGGCAATTGTTATGGTGTTCCAGGTGGTTGCTAGGGTGTTGCTAGGTGGTTGCTATGGAGTTATAAGCGGTTGCTATGGTGTTCCAGGTGGTTGCTAGGGTGTTGCTAGGTGGTTGCTATGGAGTTAGAGGCGGTTGCTAGGGTGTTGCTATGTGGTTGGTAGGGTTTTCTAGGTGGTTGCTAGGATGTTGCTAGGTGGTTGCTATGGAGTTATAGGCGGTTGCTAGGGTGTTGCTAGGCAGTTGTTATGGTGTTCCAAGTGGTTGCTAGGGTGTTGCTAGGTGGTTGCTAAGGTATTCTAGGTGGTTGCTAGGGCGTTGCAAGTTGGTTGCTATGGTGTTGCTAGGTGGTTGCTATGGAGTTATAGCCGGTTGCTAGGGTGTTGCTATGCATTTGCTATGGTGTTCCAGGTGGTTGCTAGGGTGTTGCTAGGTGGTTGCTATGGTGTTCCAGGTGGTTGCTAGGGTGTTGCTAGGTGGTTGCTATGGAGTTATAGCCGGTTGCTAGGGTGCTGCTAGGCATTTGCTATGGTGTTCCAGGTGGTTGCTAGTGTGTTGTTAGGTGGTTGCTATGGAGTTCTAGGTGGTTGCTAGGTTATTCTAGGTGGTTGCTAGGGTGTTGCTAGGTCGTTGCTTTGGAGTTATAGGTGGTTGCTAGGGTGTTGCTAGGAGGTTGCTATGGAGTTCTAGGCGGTTGCTAGGTCTTTACTGAGTCCAATGACGTGACCTATAATTTTCTATGACAAACGGTTCAAAAGTTATGAAATATCAAACATCGGCCAATCAGGAATGGGGGCGAGGCTGATCTACACCAATGGACAAAGGACTCTCTACCATGTCCAATGAGGCATTGCACAATTTGTGGGCAATTTTTCCCCATAGAGATGAATGGCAGAATGTTCAAATCTAGAGAGAGACCAGAGTACTGCTGCTAGAAAACAGAGCATTGTGACATCATAAAGGTGTGAAGACAGCATTGTGACATCACAAGGGTGAACATTCCACCATTCATTCTCTATGGGAAAAATTTCCCAAAAAAAGTGGAATATCTCAAAAACTGTGCACCGAAACTTTCCACAAAGTAATAGCACACCATTCCCGATCAAGCCGCTCGATTTGACATATTGCACGTGTATGTGGTGCAAAAACTCTGGGAGGAGTAGCGGTCCAAAAAATGGGTGGAAAGAAAAATAATAATAATAATATGTGAGATAATAGTAGTGTGATTGCCTAAGGCAACCACACTAATAAATAATCCATAATCAACCATTGGGAATTCCCGTGTCGTCTTGTCATTCACGTCAAAACATTCATAGGATCAGATTTAGTAAAATCAGCTAATCATGGCGAACGAAGACATCGGAGAAGTCAAATAGGCTGAGCAATGGTTGGTTAAAAACTACCTTCCAACACTCGAGCTAACAAACCGCTGCTCGGTGCATTGACTTCTACGTCATTCAATAGGCTACGTCTTTCTGTGGTGTATTTTCAAATTTGCCCCACCCCCTCTGCAAAATAAGATAGCGAAACTAAGTTTGCCCTTTCCCCAGGTTCCAGTTTTTTTTTCTTCTTTTTTTTTCTGCAAGGACAATACAAAAACGAAGAGGCTTGTATTTTTTTAGCTGCTTATAAAATATCTGGTGTTTATCTGGTTTTATCTTGTTCTCCACTACTGCAAGAGGGAACTAGGGACACACCCCCAGTAATATAAGGATGAAATATAAATCAGAGCATGTATACCTAGCATTTTAGAGCATATTTCTGTGTATAAACAGGCCATCGTGACGCGCGACAAGCCGAAAAAATAGAACAGAAGCGAAAAACTACGCTTCAGTTCGCTTGTGTCGCGCGAGCTTCGCAGCCGGTTCGCGACGCGTTCGCATCTGGTGGAGACGACGTCGCCCGCTGCCGTTGTAATAACAGTACTTCAACTACGCTTCAGTTACGCGCGTAATACGCTCGTAGTGCGCTCGCGGTCGATACGCGTGCGGTGGGTGCCCGGCTTTAGAATATTCCGACCTCCGGTAGTTTTGAGTCAAATGTAAAAGCCAGGGAAAATTGTCTCCCGCATTACTGATTGAGAGGATGAAAAGTGTAATTTGTCAGAATCTTCGCTAGAAGGCAGTAGCAACTAAGGTTGCCAAGTGAGGTGACTTGCGCTTGTGCACTCAGCTCCTTGATACAGCGCAAGCTTTGACTCAGTTCACTTCAGTAGCAATAGGTGTTCCAATTTGGAAATATTTTATTATAGATAGATGCTGTATTGTTATTAAAATATGCTGTTTTTAAATCTATTTAAAGGTGAAAGACCTGTTTTAAAGATTATTTACTTTACAACTGTTTAATTTATGAAATATATTTAACATATTTTTCTATTGTTCAGTGTTGTAACACTATAGGCCTATGCATATTAATATGTTGAAGAGGCTTCAACTTAAAGGTTGTTAATGAACCAGGTTGTTAATAAACCATGAATTCGAAAATGAGGTCAACCCTTGTGGACATTACATTTCTCATCTATTAAGGTAATTTCAGTATCGTTAGGTACCGAGTATCGTATTAGCATCGTTTAAATTTCAAGTATCATTTCAGTATTGAGTATCGTAATACTAAACCTGGTATCAGTATCAAAGTCAAAATTTTGGTATCGTGACAACACTAGTGTGACGCCTTTTTTAGTTGCGGCGCAGAAACACTGCAGCTGTGCATACACGCCGGACCATCTAAGTGTTATGACATGCCATCTAAGTGTTACGACATAGTAAAGGCCTTTACGGGAAGCGGCCAGGACACATCCATGGCGACGCAACTAAGTCATCCGACAGCATCTCTTCGCTCAAAATTGGCCATAAGTCATCAATATTTTATACGATCATCATGATATTCAGTAGATATGTTGGGTGAAGGCATATGATCATGAGGACAAAGCCATTTAAAAATCTCTCCATAGGGGGCGCGATGGTCCCAATGCTTGGACCCCTCCCAACGCCGCTTGTGGCTTTAATTATTATTATTATTTTTTTCTCCGCTAAAAGTGTCTGAGGCTCAGCAACCATAAGTTGTAGACTAACCAAATTTGGTAGGTGGGTTCCTATGGCCCCCCACTACTCAAGCACGAAAAATCACCTATGTCAACCAGATGGTGGCGCTATAACAAAGGGTCATACTTTAAAAGGTCATAACTCCCACACCATAAGTTAGATCAACACAAAACTTCATCGACCGATGCATCTGAATGTGCTCTACAACTTTGCCATTGGGAGCACCTATGTCTGCCATATTGTTTGCCCGCCATTTGGACTTTTTTATTAGTTGGGGTGCGGAAGAGCTGGAGCTCCAAATCTAAACGGTTACGACATCTAGTAAACTTCTTTACGGCAAGCGACATCCATGGCGACGCAAGTAATCCGACACCGTAGGGTCTAGTTTTTATCAGTGAGGGGACGGTCTGAACGTCGGGGAAGGAATGGAAGACAGTGCCACCCAGAGTGCGTGCTACGATATCAAAAGTTTGTTAGTAAAAGCGTTTTGAGAGGATGAATAATTACTTTTTTTTGGCATGGATCCATTTGAAGACAGTATCGGGTGAGTTCATTAAGTCTTTAAATCTGTCATTATGGTGAGAAATAGCTAAACCATTTTATTGGTAGGTTTTGAGTTTCTGTGCTAACGCACGAAAACACGCTGGTATAATATAACAATGACGGTAATACATATGTAGTCCGCTTCGTTCCGTTGCTACCATAATGTAAACACCTCACAGCTAGACCAATGAGGGTTTGTAGCTGGAGGGGAAGGCACCGAGTGTTTTCCTGTGGCTGGTGTGAGTCAAAAACGGAGATGTTGGTTATTTTTCCTCTGTTCGTAAGAACAGGGCACAATTACACTTAAGAATGCACTGGTTCCGTCGCTGCGGGTCAGATATGAATGCACTGCTTCATATCCCGCTTAAGACTGGCCTGAAACGGACCAGTAGCATTCTGGTTACTCTCCGTTCGCAAACGGGGCTATGCTGTCATCAGAGATATATCTGATCTGTCACCGGACCGTCAATATTCCAATAGGAGCATCAGAATATTCACAAATGAGCGGAACAACACATCAAATATATCCATGACCGCAGCAAGTAAGGGTAACAGTTACTAGGTTTTACTCTCGTAATAATCTGACTCCAAAAGAAATTATAATTTAAAATTTGGTTTTAACTATTCGTGGAACTTGGAGTGGTTACACTCGACTCTATCTTATGCCATCATTCCTCAATATATGCTCCCGGGTTTAGCACTATTGTTAAATCTCAGTTCGGTGAAGCCCCCAGAGGGTAGGAGGCTGACCACCATAATACATGCCTTTCTTTGTGCATAGATAGTCATGAGCCCAGGACAGTGTGTATCTATCGGGCTCCTTAAGGCGAATTTGACAAGAACCGGCGTGTAACGCCCGTGGGTCCTCTTAAGCCAAAACACCAGAACCAATACAACACCAATCCTGTTAGCGGGCAGATCGTGGTCGCCTATCTAACTTGAGGACCTCACTAAAGACTTTCGCTGTACTAGACCCCTGATCAGTAGGTCCTAGTCATAATTGTCCCCCTGAGTATTTAATCGGAATTTTGGCTGAAAAGAAGATAAAATGGATTAGAGTCATGAAGTTAAAAATAAGAAGAATTTATTTAACAGGCAGGTAGGTCATTAGCTTCAAATTCACAATCAATTTAAAATATGGAAGGTTTTAAAACATAAATACAGAGTAAAAAGTTCTTACCCAGCCTGTTTAGCTACACACGAAATCACAGAGCCTGCACAGTGTGGGAAGTCGATTGCGATCTTCCCCGACAGGATTGTCTCCCTTCCTTTTAGGCCAAATCCCGCGTTTGATCGAGGCGGCATTGCCATAAATTAACCTGGCCGAATAATAAAATCTGGAATTTCGGCCCCCACCATTCGGAGGCTGTTGTTAAAACAATTAGTGGGGAAATTGGGAAAAGGAGATGATTACCAGAGAGGACATTCCATTGTGATAGTTTTTCCCTGAGTTTCTGAAACTATGTTTTATTAAATTTTATTTGGTATGAAACATATTTCATTCAGTTTCTTGAATTTCCATGAATATGTCCATACCAAACATGTTCAGGGGATGTAATATTATGGTGCGGTTGTCATGAAAATACCCTTTTGTTGAACCATTTTACATGCAATCCATGTTATTATTACATAGGTATAATACAGTAATACAATGAAAACATGTGCATGGTTTGTACGGTTTTCCGGGGTTTGTAAATATGATGAACAGATGGTTTAGAGTCCAGATCCAGAAAAGAAATAAAAAGTGTAATGACAGAGGGAACCACATAAGGGCACTGTGTTACTGTCAAGCGCAGTTGCCCCACCATTTTGCCAGAGGCCTTATGATCTTTTTACCCTTAATGGCCCCAACAGACACACCCCCACAACCATAAACAAAGAGACTAGTTCCCCTTATCTTAGTCTGTCCAGATGGCAACATTCCAGAGAGCCAAATGGCCTGCTCATCCAGAGGAAGTCCGAGTAACTTATTGTTTTATCACACGGCTCTGGGTTCTGTGAAGTCCAGGATGAGTCCCAGCCTGCAGGCTCGTTCAAATGCCAGCCTTTTCTGGGTCCCAGTTTGACTCCCCTCTACAATAACATAACACACTATCTTGTGTCTACAGCTGCAGTTTCTCGCTGCACTTACTAATATTGAATATAAACAAAAGACGCAATTTATGCTGTACTCTGCCAATGTCTAAATAAATAATACGGTACTCTGCGCGTAGGTAGCTTGAGTCCTGAGTCCAGTCCAGTTACTGTTTCTGCCCCAGTCCTGAGTCCAGTCCAGTTCCTGTTTCTGCCCCAGTCCTGAGTCCAGTCCAGTTCCTGTTTCTGCCCCAGTCCTGAGTCCAGTCCAGTTCCTGTTCCTGCCCCAGTCCTGTGTCCAGTCCCGTCCTGTTCCTGCTCCAGTCCGGAGTCCAGTCCAGTTCCTGAGTCCAGTCCTGTTCCTGAGTCCTGTCTAGCCCGGTTCCTGAGTCCAGCCCCGCCCAGTACCTGTCCGGTTCCAGTCCTGAGTCCTGTACCTGTCCGGTCCTAGTCCTGAGTCCTGTTCCTGTCCAGTCCAGTCCTGAGTCCGGTTCCCCTGTCTGTGCTCCAGTCCCAACTCCTGTTTCCTGCTCCCACCCTCTGGTTCACTCCCTCTGGGAGTCCCTTGGGGGGGGGGGGGTACTGTCAGGGTTCTGTGTTTTTCCCGTCTTTCCGTGTTCGGCCGCCAGATGGCGGCACTTCTGTTTTGTCCTGTTTAATTGCATTACTGTTTTTTTATTATCCAATTATTGTTGGCTGGTTGTCTCGTTTGCCCTTCCCTCTCTGTGGCCTAATTGTTCATTGTGCCCTCCTGTGTCTCGTCTGCGTCGTGTCTATTTAAGTTTCCCTTCCCCCTGACTCAGGTGCTGGATCCTTGCTTGTAGCCTGCTTGTCTGTTGCCTGTTCCTCGCCTGCTCTGTTCTCTACTTGTTTTTTGGGATTTTGTATTTTTGTTTCCCTGTGTTTTTTGAAGTTCTTCCTTGTGTTTAGTTAAAGTTGCCCTGCAAGGCTTTCTGTTCCCTTTGTTCCTGTTTTATTTGAAGTAAAGTCTCGGTTTGGCTTATTTTGGAGTTTTTGTATTTTTCCTGCACTCTGCGCTTGGGTCCATTCCCGCGCCCCATTCGCCTGACACAGTCAATATCTGGGACTAAACATTGAATAAATATACAGTCTTACCACTGGTTTTACGCGTAGGGATGTCCCTTTTGAGGCTGAGTGGTCATATATTGTCTTGGACAATCCGTTTTTGAAATATATGCGCATTTGTGATAACTGGGTAGGCTACCTTCAAAAATAGCTGTGTGTAATACCACACCTGTTGCTTACGGCATTGTCGCCCTTTTTAGTGCAATTTGGTTTGATTGACAATTCATTTATTCAGTAGGTGAGAGTATAAGCTTTCTAACGATGTATAACATGTCTGATTTTGCTTTTGGAATAGCGTTTTATAGGTCAGCGTAACCAAAATTTTTCTTATCTGCCAATGTCTAAATGAATAAAATGGTAGGCTACTTTGCGCGCAGCACGCAGATCGCGAGTTGATATTTCGTCTTTTTTTTCGTTTTTTTCTCAATGTCGAATTTATTATTTGAAATGTGTATTTATGTGTTATTATTCTATCTGTCTCTGAGGCGCTCTGAAATGTCCATTCTCTGCTAAGTTGAGCAATGGATTGGAATATGTGTATGACGTAGTGTTGCACGGTATACCACAACTTCAGCAATTTCTTGGTACTTAAAAAAAAAAAAAAGAAACGGTTCGGTATTAGAATATTCCGACGTTCGGTAGTTTTGAGTCAAATGTAAAAGCCAGGGAAAATTGTCTCCTGCATTACTGATTTAGAGGATGAAAAGTGTAATTTGTCAGAATCTTTGCTAGATGGCAGTAGCAACTAAGTGAGGTGCCAAGTGAGGTGAATTGCGCTTGTGCTTGTTGTCATCAACATTTTATACAATCATCATGATATTCAGCAGATATGTTGGGTGAAGGCATATGATCATGAGGAAAAAGCCATTTTAAAATCGCTCCATAGGGGGCACGATGGTGCCAATGCTTGGACCCCTCCCAATGCCTCGTGCGGCTTTAATTCTTATTATTTTTCTGCACTAAAATGTCTGAGGCTCAGCAACCATAAGTTGTAGACCAACCAAATTTGGTAGGTGGGTTCCTATGGCCCCCCACTACTCAGGCACTACAAATCACCTATGTTGGCCAGATGGTGGCGCTATAACAAAGGGTCATGTTTAGAAGGTCATAACTCCCACACCGTAAGTCAGATCAACACAAAACTTCATCGACCGATGCATCTGAATGTGCTCTACAACTTTGCCATTGGGAGCACCTATGTCCGCCATATTGTTTGTCCGCCATTTGGACTTTTTTATTAGTTGGGGTGCGGAATAGCTGGAGCTCCAAATCTAAGCGTTACGACATCTAGTAAGCTTCTTTACGGCAAGCGACATCCATGGCGATGCAAGTAATCTGACACCGTAGGGTCTAGTTTTTATCAGTGAGGGGAGCGTCTGAACGTCGAGGAACGAATGGAAGATAGTGCCAGCCAGAGTGCATGCTAGGCTACTAAAAGTGTGTTACTAAAAGCTTTTTGACAGGATGAATAATTACTTTTCTTTGGCATGGGTCCTTTTGAAGGCAGTATCTGGTGAGTTCGTTTAGTCTTTGAATCTGTCGTTATGCTGAGAAATAGCTAAACCATTTTATTGTTAGTATTTGAGTTTTGTGTAAACACGCCAAAACACGCTGGTATAATAAAACCCTGACGGTAATACATATGTAGTCCGCTTCGTTCCGTTGCTACCATAATATAAACTATCTTGTATCTACAGCTGCAGTTTCTCGTTGCAATTACTAATATTGAATATAAACAAAAGACGCAATTTATGCTGTACGCTGCCAATGTCTGAATAAATAATACGGTACTCTATGGTAATACGGTAGGTAGCATGGATGGTGAGCTGGTCTTTCATTTTTTGCTGCTAAAAGTTTGTTAGTAAAAGCTTTTTGAGAGGATGAATCATTACTTTTCTTTGGCATGGATCCATTTGAAGACAATATCGTGTGAGTTCGTTTAGTCTTTGAATATGTCATTATGCTGAGAGAAATCGTATTCTCAATTTAATCTCTAAATTGACTGTAACCTTAGGGTTGTAACTAGGTAGTTGTTTCGTTGGTGACTTAGTCTTAAATCGTCTTAACTATTGCTTGTATTTTCGCATAGACTGCGTTGTTGCTGTTCTTGTTTCTGTTATTGTTAACCAGTTCAACCTACAGGGTCCAAGTTGAACTATGCGGTTGTTCCCTGCACTTGGAACAGTAGGCCTACTTCTCTCTAGGGGTTTCTACACACTTGTTCCTGGTTATGGTTAAACACTTTGTTGTACGTCGCTCTGGATAAGAGTGTCTGCCGAATGCCTGTAATGTAATGTAATGTAATATTCTGTAGCAGCAAGATAAACCCGACATTAGCCCTAAAATAGGCCAATACAGCAGTGAAAATGCTGCTCACTGAATAACGAAATAAGCGAGACTATGTTTTTTAATATTATACCATGTCATTCTACAGTCAATATCTGGGACTAAACATTGAATAAATATACAATCTTACCATTGGTTTTACGCATAGATGTCCCTTTTGCAAATGAGTGGTCATATATTGTTTTGGACAATCCGTTTGTGAAATATACGCGCATTTGTGACGCCTGGTTCAGCTATCTTCAAAAATAGCTGCGTAATACCACACCTGTTGCTAACCGCGTTGTCGCCCTTTTTACTGCAATTTGGCTTGATTGACAATTCATTTATTCAGTAGGTGAGAGTATAAGCTTTCTAACGATGTATAACATGTCTGATTTTGCTTTTGGAATAGCGTTTTATAGGTCAGCGTAAACGAAAATTTTCTCATCTGCCAATGTCTAAATAAATAAAACGGTAGGCTGCTCTGCGCGCAGCACGCAGGTCGCGAGTTGATATTTCGTCTTTTGTTTCGTTTTTTTCTCAATGTCGTATTTATTATTTGAAATGTATATTTATGTGTTATTATTCTATCTGTCTCTGAGGCGCTCTGAAATGTGCATTCTCTGCTAAGCTGAGCAATGGATTGGAATAGGTATGTGTCTGACGTAATGTTGCACGGTATACCGAAACTTCAGCACTTTTTCGGTACTTGAAACAAAAAAGGAACGTTCGGTATTAGAATTTTCCGACGTTCGGTAGTTTTGCGTCAAATGTAAAAGCCAGGGAAATGTGTCTCCCGCATTACCGATTGTGAGGATGAAAAGTGTAATTTGTCAGAATCTTCGCTAGATGGCAGTAGCAACTAAGGTTGGTAAGTGAGGTGACCTGCGCTTGTGCACTCAGCTTTTTGATACAGCGCAAGCTTAGACTCAGTTCACTTAAGTAGCAATAGGTGTCCCAATTTAGAAATATTTTATTATAGATACATGCTGTATTGTTATTAAAATATGCTGTTCTTAAATCTATTTAAAGGTGAAAGACCTGTTTTAAAGATTATTTAGTTTACAACTGTTTAATTTTTGAAATATATTTAACATATTTTTCTATGGTTTAGTGTTGTAACACTATAGTCCTATGCTTATTGATATGTTGAACAGGCTTCAACTTAAAGGTTGTTTACCCTCTGGGGTCGAGAGCTCCGCCGGCGGAGCTCGACAAGATGAAATTAACTTTCGTTTCTATGTGGATGATTAACTTCACGTGCTGTTATCATACAGACGCAACAAAAACATTGACAGAAACCTTAGAATCGCGACTTTCCAATGCGCCCATTGGCAAATAATATGAATTGTTTTAAAAGTTTTAAAGTTGATTAATTAGACCATGTATGCTTCGTTAAACTTAACTCATTACTATGTGAATTTCACTCAGCAGGATGTCCGCCCAAATCGCATTCACATGTTAACAACATTATAATTACTCTCCATAGAAGGAGACTAAAGGAGGGGCGATGCGAGATCCATGTGAGAAATGCTAAGTCTGCGAAAGCGGGATAGAATGTCAAAGTGTCGCCTAATTCACTTCTTTTGAGGTGAACATTTCGTTTAATTTTGGAAAATGGTCCGTCCGGAAGCCGACACTGATGAAGAGCGGTGTCATTTCGAACAGCAAACTGATCCAGCTGAGGATCAACTTCATGCGTAAGTATATTTCTTATGATCATATTGGTAAATATGTGTACTGTATTGCAACGTATCTGTGTGTTTGTAGGAATATCCAGCAATATGCGCGTTTGTAAATTTCCACACTACGAACGATTCAAACTATTGCATCTCAAAATTATAGGCTAGGCTCTCTGCGTCTGGTTGTGTTTGTTTGGTTCTTTGTTTGTATATGATGTAACCATGTCAGGTAGACTGTATGTTTTTCAATCATATTGGTAATAAATAGCCCGTGGCGTGGCTAGGATTCTAAAACTGATGTCCTCGCACAATCGATATTAGCATACTGTAAGTAAATTCGGGAAATAGCAATATAATAACCACTTAGCTAAACAGACCTAGCCTACTTCAGATTGAGGCATTGTTATTGATGAGTTGCGTGTAGTTTAGCTGGAATATCAATGTTTATTTAGTTTAGCTAATGTTGTTTCGTTGATAGCTTGCATTATTTGTAAATGTGTGCTGTATTACATTCTCTGTGTGTTTGTAGGAATATTCACTAATATGCGCGCTTGTAAATTCCCACACTACGAACGATTCTAACCATTGCTTCTCAAAATTATAGGCTACCTCTCTGCGTCTGGTTGTGTTTGTTTGGTTCTTTGTTTGTATATGATGTAACCATGTCACATTTCCTAAGTTTTGTTTTCATTAGTTAGTGGTTTGCCCCTTTTTTGTAAAGCACATTTAATTTTCACCTGTTGAAGGAAATGTGCTATATAAATGAAGTTTGATTTGATGTCACATTTCCTAACAATTTTGTTTTTATCATATTTACAGAGATGCTGATCAGGAAACACGGCCTAGTTCACCACTAGCTAAGAGGCCACGCAAGCGTTGCAAGAGTACACCAGTCTCATCTCATCTTCCATGCGTATAGTTTGCTTCAATAAATGTTCTGAAAATCAAAAGATGTCTTTGTTTCTGTCTTCTAAATGGCTCACTGAGTCTTTGTCTTAGTGGTGGGGAGGCATGCGGCCAGGTGTGAATAGCCTACTTAGCTGGCAGGTCGTCCTACCCAATGCATATTCATTACAGAAAGGCCATTTGCCCTCCCATTCTCACCTGGTGTTGAAAAATAGTAGTCACAACACTAACTTTTAGAAATTTATTTTATATTTCTCATTGGATTTGCTAAAATAGTTTGTCATCTTTTGATACCCAAGACCTTGATGAACACATTTCAGTGACCAAAAGTCTTAGTCACAATTGTTTAGTGTGTTTTATTACAACATTCCTGTGCATGTTCAAAACTACTGTTTACAGTTTGTGTGTTTTTAGAGCAGTTTACAATCCACACATGATTATGACATACTTACTGCTGCCATATTATTGTAGCTGAGTTTGTGCTGAAAACAAAGATATGAAACACTTTGGAATCACTGTATATAAAGTTGATGAAATTTACACAAATGTCAGAGCATCGCACAATCACCAGTGTGCCTCATTTTACCCTTAGACCCCAGAGGGTTAAGCTGTCGTCTACATCTTGTATTATTTTATTTCTTTTTATGTGTGTAAAGCACTTTGTAACTTTGTTTTTTAAAAGTGCTATACAAATAAAGTTTATTATTATTATTATTATTATTATTATTATTATTATTATTATTATTATTATTATTATTACCAGTTCCATGGATTCCTATGGGAGCTGTTGAGTGGCCAATTCATGGAGGCTGCCATGTTTGACTATGGGCTTTTGAGAGAAAACCCCTTTCAAGAAAAAATCTGTTTCTCCCCTTTTCCAATCTCAGTCCTTCTGTCATTACCTGTAGCAAATTGGTTGAACAGGATTTGTCAAAGGTATTTAAGAAATCTAGAAGTTATAAAGGCAATCTAACGAAAGAGGAACACATAGCTTTGAAATCTTTGCAAACTAATCCTGATATTGTGATCAAGTCTGCAGATAAAGGGAGATCTATTATGGTTATGAGCTTTGAACAATATGAGAGTGGCATTAAGAGTCAACTGTGTAATAATGTGTTTTATTCACCTTTACGTTATGATCTTACTGATAGCATAAAATTTGAGATTGATGCATTTATTGACTCTTCTGTACAGAAAAGGTGGATCACTGAACAAGAAAAGGAGTTTTTGACTACTAAACATCCCATTTGCCCAGTGTTCTATGGATTACCAAAAATCCATAAATCAGTGATAGACCCTCCGCTTAGGCCTATTGTGTCTGGTAATGGAAGTCTCATTGAACCCTGTCCCAATGCATAGATTTTTTCATAAAGAAATTGGTACTAGACCTATTTAGGAGACACCACAGATATCTTAAATGCTGTTAATCATCTTAAACTGAGTTCAAGCAGCATATTAGCTACTCTAGATGTACAGAGCCTATTTACTAACATACCCCATACAGGGGGTTTACAGGCCCTACTCACTACCTTGAGAAGCGTCCTGAAGGTATTCTTACACCCAGTGAATTTTTACTTACTCTAACAGACATGGCCCTCAAAATGAACTATTTCCGATATTCAGGTTCTTACTTTATCCAATCACAGGCCACTGCCATGGGCACGTCGTTTGCGCCTAACTATGCCAACCTCTTTATGGGTCATTGGGAAGAAAAGTTTATCAATAACCCCATCACCAACCCATTCTTTTCCAAAATCTACCTATACCTTAGATATATCGGTCATCTGGAATGGTTCTGACGATTAATTTGCTTCTTTTATGCAGTATGTTAATAATATGGACAATAGCCTCACATTTACAGAGGAACATAGCCCCACGAACATTAATTTTCTGGATTTAACAATATCCAAAAACATTGATAATAGCCTAGAGACCACAATCTATCGCAAGCCTTTGAGCTGCAACACATTACTGCAGTCAGAGAGTAATCATCCAGAACAACTCAAATGCAATATTCCAGTAGGTCAGTTCCTCAGACTAATTGTAGCAGCCCTGAGGAATTTAAGTCAAAATCCAAAGAAATGAAAAAACACTTCTTAGAAAGAGGCTACAGCATGGTTGACATTGACCGGGCACTTAACTGGGCCAAACATACGGAAATCAATATCCAGAACATATATATATATTTGTAGATATGAACATGGATTAATCATACTAGAAGATGTTTCCCCAGTGTACTTTATATACCTTTTTTATGAATAATTAGTCTACCTTGCCTATTCTACCATAGGGGAAGCACTGTTGTTATCTGTTGCTATATGCCTCTACATATATTATTTGATAACTGTGATGATGAGTGCCATTGTTTTTTTTTGGTTTGTTTTTTTTTCATTTTCTAATGGCTGTCAATTACATCACTATGTAGGAGGATATATATACCTCCCCTTTTCTTTTGTTCTGCTGTTGACTCTGAGGAAGACACTTGTCGAAACGTCAGCCACCCCCCTGCAATAAACGTGCAGACCTTACGAGTGCTCCAATATCTTACTTCGGGTAGTTTATTTGAAGTGCCCAGGTAAAAAGTCTTGCTTACATATATATATATTGTGGCAGACGGCAGGGAGAGGTGAGGGGAGTGGTAATTGAGGGCAGATATGTTGCAGCCCGCTGGCTCCACCCCCGAGCCTTATATGGACTTCCTGCCCCAACGAGGCAAGCCTGGGCTTCATTAAGCCATTAAGTGCATGGGGATAAAAGGGGAAGCGCGTTGCACAAGCAGTGCAAAGTACCGTGAGGGAAACGCATGTTGCGGAGAGTGAGAGAAAGCTAAATATCTGTGTGATTATCTGTTGTGCCCTGGACTGTTTGACGAACCCCGCTGTGTACCGAACTGTTTTGGCTGAGGACCTGGTTTTTTGGATTACCCCTGGAATATGGAGAAAGGACAACGAGAACGGATTATGGACTGTGGATTGGTTGCTGAATTTCCCCCTTTCCCTCCTTGTGTAAGTTTTCCCTAATAAATCCCCCAATTGCACTCTAGTTGTGTTTCATGCGCGTGTTTAGTTATCGAATTGGTGACGTGGAAACCCCACACCCTTGAGCCTGCCACAATATATATATATTGTCCTCTACTGTCGAGCACCTAAAAACTACCTTTTCATTGGAAACATGACTGAAGCGAGTTGGACTTTACTTTTGGGTTTTCAGAACTGCGGATGGCTTTCATGTCAATGTAGGTTGTAAATTCATCTGCAGCGAGAGAAGATGGGAGTCGGGGGAGATGGTGGGTTGAGGAGGGAGAAGAGCAACATTTTATGTGAGTTACAGTACAATGCTTGAATCTTTTTAAAAGTTTGTAACAAGTCCCACAGAAACACATAGGCAGACAGCTGTAAGATGCACATAGTTTACTGATTAAACAGACCACAATACTGTCACTCTCATTCTTGTTGTCGTTGTTGCTGTGCTGTCCGTGACAGTGAGCTTCCGTCATGAATTCACCGGTCTCACTGCAGGCAGCCCAGATAAAGGTTAGAACTAATTACGTAACTGCCCACAACTGCCACTGCCGGGTGGCTAAACCCCTCCCCCATCTCTCTGCATGCAGCCAGCACCACAACCACGCTGACCCCTCACATACCCCCACTGCCCGACTTAGGCCGGGGAACCATTCCAGCCAATAACAGACTGCCCCCCCCCCCCCCCCCCCCCAACCAGGAGAGGAAGTCCACCACCACCATCTGTGCCCCTGGCCTGTGGATCACCGTGAATTTATAGGGTTGTAATGCTAGATACCAATGAGTGATCTGCGCGTTGGCATCTTTCATGCGGTGGAGCCACAGAAAGAGAGTGTGGTCCGAGCAGCACTTGAAAGGGCGCCCCAGGAGGTAATATAAGAGAGCACCACTTGGATGGCCAGGCACTCCTTCTCCACAGTGCTGTACTTCACCTCCCGCCGAGACAGTTTTCTGCTAATGTGCAGCACGGGGCGGTCAACCCCCTCCAACTCCTGAGACAAAACGGCCCCAGCCCCACTGCTTGATGCGTTCATCTCCAGACAAAAAGAAAAGTTATAGAGGAGCAGTTCCACACAGAGAGCCTGTTTTACCCTCTCATTGCCTGCTGGAACCACTCTGTCCACTGGACCAGATCTGAGGCACCCTTTTGGGTCAGACCAGTCAGGGGACTGTACAGCAGTACTGCTTCGGGGTATAACGTTGCATAGTCCACCAACACTATCACAAAGTGATATCCTCGTGCACTTTGGTCCAGTGGCCTGATGAGATCCATACCCACACGTTCAAACGGGATCTTCATTAATGGCAACGGTTGATTTTGGAGTGGCTACAGGGTTAACTAGGTAACATTTGGGACAAGCTGCACACCACTGTTGCACCTTGGCCCAAATGCCTGGCCAATAAAATCAGGCCATGAGCCTACTCAATGTTTTATCCACCCCGAGGTGACCAAACATAGGATTATGATGAGCCACTTGGAAAAGCATTTCCCAATGGCTTTTCAGGACTAAGATTTCATCATTGCTATGTAAGTATTACTGCTCAAAATATTTCGGTTATATACGTTATTTTAGAAATTGAGTGTCTTTAAATAGGTTAGTGGTATCATGTAATGTTTAAATTATATCTATGTTTCATCTTAAACCTTCATAAGGGGCTCATATGCTTTACAATGGACAAAAAGCATTATATTCCTTTTTGGAGAGATTTTGGATTTGTTTCTGGACCCTTAGCTATTTTAGACCAGTGTTAATAATTTAGACATTTTGGGTAGATTTGGAGATGCTGGGTACACTGCTTAGTTTTTGCTTCATAGATCTTTAGTAGTTCTACATATCCACCCTTAGATTTTATGAACTTGTGGTCAAGAAGTTTTGATCCAGGACATGTATACTTTAACCCGCAATCTCACAGTATTTCATTGCGAACTAAAAAAGGAGCAAATTCATTTTAGATTTTTTGCTTTGTGATTATGTCCTTGTCAATCTTGATCGTATTACCATATAACCATGCATAACATTACAAAACCCTGGCCAGTCCATCCCTAATCAAAGGGAATCTGACAGGCGGGGGCTAACCACAACCTTTACGCTATGCTTTTTTCCCTTTTAATGAATTTCTACTGATACAACAAGGTAATCGTGAATATCCCCATGCACACTTACTTACTTACTTAGGCCTCATCACGCCAAGTGGCGCATAAGGCCTCCACAAGGTTCCTCCATCTCTTCAGGTCCTGGGCCACTTTGGATGCTTCCTTCCATCTGATCCAGAGTCTGTCCTTTTGCTCTGCTTCAGCCGTACGTCGCCAGGTCATCCTTAATCTTCCCTTTTCTCCTCAGGGGTCCAGTATAAGGCCTCTTTTTGGATTGATTGTGATGTTCTCCTCAGGCAGTGTCCAAGCCAGTTCCACCTTTTTCTGGCAAGGATCACCATGATGCCCTCCTGGTTACAACGGTCTCAGATATCTTGGTTTTTTTATTCTTATGGGCCAGCTAATTTTCAGGATGATTCTGAGGGATTTGTAGATGAAAGTTCTGAGTTTGTTTGTTATTTCTTTTGTGATTTTCAAGCATTCTGAGCCATATAGAAGAATAGCCTTGATGTTTGAGTTTGGTTTTGAGTAAGAGATTATTTGATCTCCATACTGGCTTCAAAATGGCAAAGGCAGCTCTGCTTTTATTTAATCGAGATGTAACGTCTGCATCAGTCCGTCCTCTGTCATCTACGATGCTTCCAAGATAGATAAAGTTGTTGGTCTCATTGATGTCCTGGCCATTTATCTGTTAAAATTCAGGTGTGTCTGTGTTGATGCCTATGAGCTTTTTTCTTTTTGGTGTTAATACGGAGTCCGATTTTCCCTGAGGTAGTGTTTAAACAGTTTGTCTTGAGCTTAATTTATTTGAAAGTGTTTGATAATAAGCAGAGATCATCTATATATGCAAGGTCTTCAAGTTGTTTTGTGAGAGTCCACCTGATTCCCATTCTTTGATCATGTTATGTTTCTTTCATAACCCAGTCCAAGGCAATTAGAAACAATAGTGGGGAAAGAAGGCAGCCTTGCTTGACCCCAGACTCTACTGCAAAACTTTTGGTGGGGTTGCCTTCGTGTAGGAGACTACACTGAAAGTTATTGATAAGTGCTTTGATGAGGTTAACGATTTTTGTGGGTATACCATAGTGATGTAAAATTTTCCAGAGGCTTTCTCTGTGAACGCTGTCAAAAGCCTTTTCGTAGTCAACGAAATTGAGGTGTAATTTGGATTGCCATTCGATGCTTTGTTCAATTATGTTTCTTAGTGTGAAGATTTGGTCGCTGCAAGATCGTCCTTTGCAGAACCCACCCTGCTCTCCCCTCAGGTGTTGGTCTACTGTTTCTTGCATCCGTGTCAATAGTATCCTGGTGAAAACTTTGGAGACGGTTGCCATAAGGGTGATACCCCTCCAGTTGTTGCATTCTGCAACATCTCCTTTTTTGGGGAGTTTAAAAATCAGGCCTGAAGCCAGTCCTGTGGCATTGCTCTGTTTGCCAGGTTTTTCTAAAAAGTGGGTAGAGCAGCTGTGTCGTGGTAGGAATGCCTGCCTTCAGGAGCTCTGCTGGGATGTTATCTAGACCTGCTGCTTTATTGTTATTTAAGGATTTGATAGCTATAGTGATTTCTGATTTGGTAATTTCATTCATGTTTATTGGTAGGTCTGTTGAGCTTGAAAGAAGCCTATGTGGGTTCCGTGGGGGTTCTTTGTTTAGAGTTTCCCTAAAATGTTCAGCCCAGCGTTCTAGTTGTTCCTCCATGCTAGTTAGGGTGTCTCCTTTTTTGTTCTTTATTGGTTTAGATGGTGCATTGTTTTGGCCAACCAGTTCTTTTGCTATTTTGTAGAGTGTCCGACTGTCTCCTCTTTTGGCTGCTGCCTCTGCTTCTTCCGCTTTTGTGTCAAAGAAGGCTTGTTTGTTTTGTCTGGCACTTCTTTTTACTTCCTTTTGTTTATCTCTGTACTGCTTTTGAAATGACTCTGTAGATGAGTTCTGTGGATTGCTTAGCATATTTCTCTTGATTTCTTTTCTTTTGTCAATGAGGTCCCAAATTCTTGGGGTTACCCAGGTTTTCCTTGTGTGCCTGGCATGGCCCAGGGCTTCTTCACCGGTTTCCAGGAAAGTATGTTTTATGTTGTTCCATTGCTCTTCAATGTTGAGTCCTGTTTCTTCCTGTTGTTGTTGGAGGTCACTGATAGCTTTGTACCCGTTTTGAAGCTTGAGACAGAAAGGTTGCTTGGTGGCTGGGTCTCTGAGGTTGTCAACTGCAAACTTCTTACGTGTGAATGCTGTGAGGGGTTTCTTCAGTTTTAGGCAGATTTTGGAGGCAACAAGGTAGTGGTCGTTGCCTACATCAGCACCTCTGTAGACTCGGGTGTCAAACAGGGATCTTCTCCATTTCTTATTTATTGTGATATAGTCAATTTGGTTTGTAGTTTCATTGTCTGGGGAGAGCCATGTGTTTTGGTGTATGTTTTTATGCTGGAAGATGGTGCCTGAAATAATTAGGTTGTTTAGCCCACAGAAGTCTGCAAAGAGCTCTCCGTTTTCATTCATGACACCTTTACCATATCTCCCCATGTAGGATTCTCTGCCTTTGTTTTCTAATTCTGTTTTTGCATTCATATTCCCCATGACTATAAGTATGTCATGTTTTCGCACTTTTTCTACCATTGTTTGGAGCTGTTCGTAGAATGTGTCTTTCAGGTCATCTTCTGACTCATTAGTGGGTGCATAGCATTGAATGATTGTGAGCTTTGTAAATTTGGAGTTGAACCTTGCTGTGAGGACTCTGGGACTGACTGGGTTCCATTCCAGTACCGTCTTGTTTGTCTCCTTGTCCAGCATGAGAGTAACTCCCTCTTGGTGTTGACTGTCTGTGCATCCTGAGTATAAAATGGTTTGGCCACTGTTGAGTGTGGTTTTGTATGGAGTGAATTTAGTGCCAATATTATTTACACGCGTTTCACGACTCACGCGTTTTGTGCACCGCAAAACACAATTCACACGTGTTTTACGCATTGTAAAACTACAAATCCTGTTTTACAAATCTCAAACTATAAATTGCAAAATACAAATCTCAAGTTGTGGACACACAAAACGTGTTTTACGCATCACAAAACTACAAATCCTGTTTTACAAATCTCAAACGGCAAATTGCAAAATACAAATCTCAAGCTGTGGACACACAAAAATTCAAATCATTTTGGCACTATTTTTCCGTATAGCAATGGAAAAAAATCCACACGTTTATGCACCAATCAGAGTTATGGTACCTACAGCCAATCAGAGGAAGAGGAGCTCACAACCAATTAGTGAGCAGCAAGGAATAGCCTTTTGCGGCCCATGCCCAGAGACTGTAAAAAATCCCATTTCGTAGTGATTTCATTATGGCGTGTGCTATTTACAGCTGCACTGATCGACCATAAAATAATCCTCCTCTGAAGTTTTTTTGGTAGCCAAGTCATTTTTACTATTTCTTTTAGCCTACTTAACCAAATAAGTAGCTGGCAGAAAGCGTAATCAGATAACGCTTATTTGCTATATTAGGTAGTCCAGTATGCTAAAACAGTTCGCAACTTTGGCTACCAAGCCATTTGACTAGAAAGCTAGCTGACTAACCCTATCCGGCAAATATTCAGTCTGTCAAACGTGTTTGATGGCTTGTCAGTCGTGTACATTCCGTAAATGTCTACCTGGGCCATGCTTCACAGATGTGACAAAGCTACTATAATCCCGATTTTGGATAAACTGCAGAATTTTCAGTTTCACGAAGCAAATTAAGAGTCTTAAGGTTTATGATTTTATTTGCTGGATAACATACAACACACAGTGAAATCACACACACAGAATTTAACGAAATTATCCATCATTGTGAAACTGGCATTTTGAAAGGAACGTTTTTAGCATTTAAGAGACCGACAAGAGTATTTAAGCCAGTGGTTCTCAGAATCGGTCCTGGGGGCTCCTTGTATATGTTGGCTTTTCTCCATTGGTTTTGATGATCTATAAGAAAAAAACAAATAATTAGAAATTCAATGTAGGCCTACAGTGTTTATGTCTTCGGGCACCAGGTGGAAAACTTGTTCTACAAATTGCGTTGTCATATTTATTCGTTTAAGAGTGACTTGCGAACGATCGGTCAGCTAGCGTCACCCAGCGAGTGAACACACCAGAAACGACGGTGGAGTAACATGGCCCATTAACACTGACTGTGGCGAAAACCTACGGTTATAACGTGCTTGGTTAACAGCAGCTCTACCAGACAGTTATATGAAAATTAGCCTAGTCAAAAATAACCAGTGATTTTGCATTTGTTTGAATCCAAATTGCATTTGTTTGCAAATATAGTTTAATAAATTCCATCTTCTACTGTATACTACTTTTTCCCTTTCTTTTTTTCACGTACTGGTCCATCTTTCCTGAACAGCCCTCTGAATGACCTAGGGAAAGGTGACTTCAGCATTAAAACTTTAACTTATTACTGCAGTCATTAGGAAACAAGTTATGAGTTTTGCCCAATTTTAAAATGTATCTGACCTAACCTTGACATCTCTTCCTGCACTGATCTACTGCCACTAGCTTCCTGCCTGCGTGCAATATCCTGGACAGTTGGTAGAGCTTCCCTGGGCATAATTGGCCCTGCTGCAGGAGGTGGTCTCTGGGTCTCCTCCAGTGTGCGGGCAATAACAGAGACCAGTCCTCTGGCTGCTTCTCACCTGGGAATTCTGTTTAGAGAATGTCTCTAGTGTTCCGAGTAAGAATACACTGTCCATCCACAGAAATAGCTAATCAAAGATGTTTAAAATTGATCTTCATGAAAATATTAAACTATATTTGCAAACAAATTCAATTTGGATTCATACTGCTATAGACAAGTAGACACTAATGTTTAATCATATCCATGCTCCATATTATTTTTAGCTACAAGCAATTGAAAGCCGACTAAGCCAATAACTACTAGCTAAATGTATATACAACAACTGCTACTTATATAGCAGTTTTCAAAATAAGGTTGCAATGTGCTTTAATGATGCTTTATGGAAGTGCATAAAAGTGACAATCCAATAATATAATTTTTAAAAAGATGGGAAAATAGTAAAAACTGAGGGAGAGATAGAGGGATTATCAGCAGTAATGTTAACGTCAATTTTAAGCTTGTTGTTGTCTGCCTTTCATATTAAATCATAGTTAATGTTAGCAAGCATAAAGTTGGTCCTAGATGAGCTGACAATTCTCAACCAACAATTACCCATTAAAAAGTTATCTTTATGCAAGCGACTAATCAAATGTTTACGTTTGATCATTATATTTGGCATGAATTCATTTTAATTAGATATTAGCTACTCACCTAAGCATTCACCTTGCTTCATCAGCTCCCATCCTCTCCAAGTATGGGCCACAAAAGGCTATTCCTTGCTGCTCACTGATTGGTTGTGAGCTTCTCTTCCTCTGATTGGCTGTAGGTATCATAACTCTGATTGGTGCATACCAGTGGTGGCTGGTGACTCAAAAAATTGGGGAGGACAGGAAGAAAACCAATCCACGGCGTAATGTTATTTTACACTAGTTGGCTACTTATCTCTACTTTCTTATGTTCAAGTAATGTTATGTTATTATGTTCAAATGTAGCAATAATCCAACTAGCAACCTAATGCAAACTTAGTGTACAACTATGGTAAGTAATGCACCTGAGGTTTATCCCCATCTTCCATAAGGAACAAATATCATATCATTTATACAACAGCTTGGCTGAATACTCGATTCTGATTGGTCCAAGGGTGGGCATTATTTCTCAGTAAAGGGACACCTCGGACTTTAAACAGTTCTAAAATCAATGAGCTACAAAATCCAGCATTCTAAAGCAGTTTAAACAGCAAGATTATTCTTTCGCTTTTGAATTGCTGTTACATCTCCTTCCCTTTTCAATGTCCAATTTTACAATTGATGGCAACGTTGAATCACATTTTTAGTTACTGTTGCTAGCTGTATTTACGGTTGCCAGCCATCGCGCAAATCCTAATTGTCCCTTATTTGGACAGCAGAATAGGCGTTCTGCATTTAACTCATGGCTATGGGATGCATTTTCATCCGTATGTTTGTGAACGATTGCGTTTATAGTAACCGCTGTTTTAAATACAATTCAATAGTTAGCTAGCTAGCTAGCCGGGATAACAAGTGACAGCGAACCTGTCATAAAGCTAGCTGGCATTCAAAACCCGTTTCAGAGGGTCTTAGAAAGACGTTATGTCTAGACTGCGCTACCACACCATTTACAAAGCAAGACAGTGTTAGGGAGATTAATTTTCATGCAGTTTTATTAAATAATGTAATGACAAAAATGACCAAAATTGGTGCTAACTGTATGGTATAAAATGAGAAGGAGCTATTTTTTTCTTGATAGAATCATTGTTTTCATAGAATTGATGACCAGAGGTTTTTTCTTAACAACGGTGAAAATGGAACTACCAACCAGAGTTTTGCTTGACAACGGTAAAATAATATGCCCAAACGCCTGCGGAAGAATATTTCACTTTCAGCTGATTAAATAAATAAAAAAATCAATAAATATAAAAGTAACCATATATAGTCATTGTTGGTAACCCACTGTGTAAGTGGAATAAACCCCTCCTGGCTGTCCCATTATTGGAAAATAATGTAGCCTACTTCGGGGCTGGTTAAGCGACCCTACATTATTTTCCAATAACGGGACAGCCCGTCGTGGTTTATTCCTTACATATCATATTACAACACAAAGGATGAATATAAAAAAGGGGCCAGGTGAACGAGAGGGAAAGACACATCTAATCACTGCGGGCTCTGGATGGGAATGAACCTTGTGTGTGCGTAATGTGTCACTAGAATTAGCATTTTTGATCATGGTTATCTGTGGAGCTGGTCTTCCAGCAGTCTTGATCCTCACCTGCTGCGTAATCCAATCTGTGGAAGGCTGTGACAACAAGTAATCCACAAGATATTCTTCCCCATCCCACTCTCTGCGTCTGCGTCCATGACTCTCTGTGACCCCCTCACTCATGCTGCCGTTAATCGCCTCGTTAGCAATAGCAGCACTGCTCCCCTCAAAATTCATTCTTGCCGTTAGCTCAGTCCCTCAGGGCTGCTACAACAAGCTAATTGTTGCATTGGCTAATGCAAGTAGCTAGCTACTGCTCGATATAAAAAGGAAACGTAAATCTAAAAAAAGTTAATTTGGACAACCTCCTCTACCTCTGTGGACCAGCCTCCTCTGGTTGAAAAGGCTTAAATAAAATGTCATTTTTTAGTGATGTGTTTTAAAAGTAGTTAGCAATTTGTACATTATAATAACATACAGTGGTAGAGAAGTGAAGATGAAATTTGGAAATTATCATTGGACCAACGCGATGTCAATATTGTATTCTGGTTGTTGATTGGTTAGGGAGGACGTCCTCCCTTCGAGCATCATTACACGTGTTTTGGCCAATAACAGATTAGCATGAAAAAAAACTAAGTACATTAAATTGATATAAGATATCCTGCCCTAAGGCGGACAGCAGGAGCCCGTCCTCCTCTGCCCCCCACCACAACTTCACACAGACTGCCCTTTCCCCTTTTGCCTGCCCTGCAGGTGTCGCTATTGAAGCATTTTAATCAGAATTTCAATAATGGATTTTTTCCAAAGAGAGAAAAAATATTTTATAAATGATACTGAGATTTGGTAATGGTTTATTTCAACTAATTACTCTTTTTATATTTTGATCTCCCTCTTGCCTCTCAAAAATAGAGGCTCCCTCTCCCTCTTGCCTCTCAAAATCTGCCTCTATGGACCAGCCTCCTCTGGTGATGACTCATAACAAATAAATAAAAACTTAGTAGATAATAAAGCTAGGCACATGTGACATGTGTGCTGATTCCACAATATTATTTAGACTACATTCTCATTTTGATATTTCTACTGATAGCCTAATATCATTAAAATGCTATTAGTTGTAGTATTTTTGTCTTTGCATGATGATGGTAAATAATAAATAATTAAAATAGCTATATTTAATTTGCTCTTAAATTATCTTTCAAATGATGCTGGTTAAGATGAAGTGGTGATGAAGATGATAAACATGTTATTTACAATATTGTCGTTGCCCATATTGTACTTTTTCCTGTAAACAGTAAAAAT
Source organism: Anguilla japonica (assembly GCA_025169545.1). Lineage (NCBI taxonomy): Eukaryota > Metazoa > Chordata > Actinopteri > Anguilliformes > Anguillidae > Anguilla > Anguilla japonica. The sequence continues at coordinate 29,470,040 of CM045889.1, forward strand.
GAGCCAATATTGTAGTAGGTGACAAGCTCTTATTGTATTACTACACATTATTAAAATACATATAAATATGAAGCACATTGCCTGTTTCCATTTGAATAAAAAATAAAACTTAATATTGATTAAATCTTTTGCTTTCTCTCATGCACCTAACAGGCATTCAAGTCAAAGCAACCAGATAAATCAAGTGAATTATATTAGCTAGCTGTTCCAGTCTGCAATCGCTTTTCAAAACTGTGCATTATGCTTGAGATCAAGGTCATGCTGGCTAGGAATAGCTACAAACCGCAGGGAGGTCATTTACGGAATTAAAAAGCTAAGACTACAATCAAATCACCGATCTCCTTTAATTTAAACAACAGTAGCTAGGAAGTTGGTAGCTCCCATAACACAGAATGACTGAGTGCACACTTTTTGACTGCAGAATTGAAACCAGTCAGAAGTTTTGGCTAGCCTGCTAGCTAGATATAATTACTTGTAACAGTCGACTGCCACTGAATGTTTGTGTCGTTTGGAAACGTTAGCCATCTACAACTTTTCTACTGTCTAGCTAACTGGCTGTGGCTAGTCAGTAAGACAGCTCGACAGCTAGCTTGTGAAACCTAATATTTATTTAGTTAGCTAGTTAACCACAACTTCTCACTGCATTTCAGTCTTGCTAGCTCGGCATAGCTTTTTCATAAGTAGACAATGTATTGTAACGTGGCGAGGATCCATGATGAAGCTGACACATAAAGTCATTCAAACTCAATCGAACTTTATTGAGTGACCAGCAATACGGAAGTCAGACATTCGTTCAGTTCAACTCTCAATGGCAAACAGGGGAGAAGCCCCTCGAACTCCTCCTCTGTCTCGCCCATGGTGACACAAAACAAACACAACCAAAGACAGTAAAACACAAATCGTACAACACAGCCACATTTATACAAGATAATAACTACGCTATTTACAAATCAGCAGTCCCGCAGGAACTCGATAAAATGTCTCGTGTGCGGTGCATGCTGGGAGTTGCCAGCCAATCCTTCTGGAACAGCCCCCGGACACTACATTGCCCCCACCTGAGGGGCCTGTCATCCCCGACGGCCCTTGAGTCCAAGACACAGTCCTCCAGGTGCCGCGGCAACCGCCGCCACCGTCTTAGGCGTACGGGAGAGCTGGTCATGGGGGGTGAGTCAGGGGGTACCCCGGGGCCCGTGGCCAAGGGAGTGGGTGCCTCCGTCCCCATGGTCGCTGTCTCCACCAACAGCCGGTAGGGGGCCAGCCGGTCGCGATGAAGCACCATGGTCCAGCCACGATCCTTCGTCCGCACCTGGTAGACCACGTTGGATACCTTGTCCAGGACCTGGCACAGCCCCTCTCAGTGGCTGGTGAGCTTCGGTGACACTCCCTTCTTGAGTCCCGTCCCCGACAGCGGGTGTTGTAGGCCCTCTTCTGCCGTACTCCGGAGTTGGCCTGGGCCCGGCGGGTGTAGTCCTGGACCACCTGTAGGCGATCCCTCAGCCTACAAAAGTAGTCCAGTTCTTTTCCCCCGTCAATCTCAGGCTCGGGCAGGGCCCTGAACACCAAGTCCACCGCTATCCAGTTCCCGCCCAAACATGAGGGCAGCAGGCGTGCACTGTCTGGACTCCTGCACAGCAGTCCGGTAGGATCACAGGGCCAGGGGCAGGTGGCGTTCCCAGTCCCGCTGGTGTTAGCTGGTGAGGATGGCGCGCTGGGTGGTCAGGGTGCGGTTGAACCGCTCCACCAGCCCGTCGCTTTGAGGGTGGAGCGGTGTCGTCCTCGTCTTGTTTACCCCCAGCCACCGGCAGACCTAATTGAAGACCTGGGACTCGAAGTTCCTCCCCTAGTCACTGTGGAGCTCGGCGGGGACCCCGAAGCAGGCAAACATCTCCTTCACCAGCCTCTCCACTGTCGTGGTGGTGCTCTGATCCGGCACCGCGTACGCCTCGGGGCACTTTGTGAAGTAGTCCATAGCCACGAGGACGTAGCGGTTGCCGGAGTCGGTGACGGGGAAAGGCCCAAGGATGTCCACCCCTACACGCTCCATTGGGGCCCCCACCAAGTACTGCTGCAGTAGTGTATGGGAGCACTTCTCGTGTGGTGCAGGAGGCGCAGCAGTGCACATGTAGCTCCGCGTCTCGTTGACAGCCAGGCCAGTAGAACCGCCCCCTGAGGCGGTGAAGGGTCTTGATGTTCCCGTAGTGCCCCGCCCCAAACGAGCCGTGGACGATCTGGAGAACCTGGGGCCGGAGCACACGGGGCACCAATAGCTGCAGGAGGATCAGGAGCCTGCGACCTCCGGTAGGCCAACCCGTCGTGGAGCTTGAGGTTGCCCCATTGAGAGTGGTAGGCCTTTACCTCGGGCCCCAGTGCTGATACCTCTGTCCACTCGGGATGCCGCATCTTCTCCAGCCAGTCCCTCACCAGCACCAGGATCACGCCTGCCTCCTGCTGCTGCCTCATTTGTTGCGTGGTCAACGGGAGCCACCCCTCCTCATTGCTGGTGGTATGGACGGCCGCCACCGTTGGTGTCACCTGGCCCCGTTCCTCTTGCCGCTGGCAGTAGCAATACTCCAGTGCCGCACAGGGGTGCCAGGAGAGCGCGTTGGCGTTGCCATGGTGTTGCCTCGCCCGATGCTGGATCTCAAAGTCATACCCTTGAAGGGCCTCCAGCCATCGGGCCACCTGGCCCTCAGGTTGCTTAAAGTTCAGGAGCCAGGTAAGTGAGGCGTATTCAGTGCGGATGAGGAAGTGGCTGCCATGCAAATACGGCCGGAAGTGTCGTAATGCCAGGACCACTGCCAGCAGCTCACGTTGGGTGACGCAGTAGTTCTTTTCCACCGAGTCAGACTGAAGTAGGCCACGGCACGCTCCCCATCTCTGCCTCGCTGGGAGAGGACAGCTCCGATTCCCACGTTGCTGGCATCGGTGTCCACGATGAAGGGCTGTTGGGCATCGGGGTAGGCAAAGACTGGGGCTCCAGTGAGTGTCGTCCTTGAGTTGGGTGAAGGCTGTAGCACTGGTGTCGTGCCAGTCGAATAGTTCACCCTTGTTGATCAGGCGGTGGAGTGGGCTGGCAAAGGTGGCGAAGTCCCTGACAAAGCGGCAGTAGTATGACGCCAGGCCCAGGAAACTTTGCAGCTCGCTGACGTTAGCAGGGGTGGGCCAATCTCGGATGGCAGCCGCCTTAGCTGGGTCGGTGGCTACGCCACGAGCACCTACCACGTGGCCCAGGAACTTTGTCTCCCTCATCAGCAGGCGACACTTTCAGGGTTCAGCCACAGCCCGGCCCGACGGATGGCAGTGAGGATCTCACGCAGGTTGGACAGGGCTTTGTCAAAGTCATTGGCGTGTACCAGCAGGTCGTTGAGGTACATGACGCAACGACTCCGGGGTACGTTCGCCAGTACCCTCTCCATCAGTTGCTTGAACGTGGTCGGTGCGTTGCAGAGCCCAAACGCCATGATGCGGAACTGCCACAGCCCCGGCTCGATGGTGAAGGCAATCTTCGGTCTCACGTCGGGGGCCAGCTCCACCTGCAGGTAGCCGCTGTGCAGGTCGAGGGAGCTGATCCAGCTGGACCCCGCGATGTAGTCAAGGGCATCGTCAATTTGAGGGAGCGGGTAAGAGTCTTTTTTGGTGACAGCGTTAAGGCGTCGATAGTCCAGCTGTCGTCTTTCTTCCTCACCAAGACAGCTGGAGCTGCCCACAGACTGTCGGAGGGGAGGGCTCAATCACCCCAGCAGCAGCCATCTTGCCAATCTTATACTCTGCTACCTGCCGTTTAGCGAGGGCCAGCCGATGGGGCCGCAGATGGATGGGCTGGGCAGAGCTAGTCTCGATGGCATGCTGGACCAGCCCAGTCTGTCTGCAGTCTTCGTCTCTGGCAGAAAAGATGTCTGCGTAGTCATCGAGGAGGCGTTTCAACTGGTGGTGCTGCTGTGGGTCGAGGCCGTCGCTGCTGTGTTGCCATAAGTCGCACATGGCCTCGGTCGTCTTGGCCGAGGGAAGGACGGCAGGCTGTGGCAGTGTAGGGCTACTGGTGGTTGGTGTGCTGGCAGACGGCGTGGTCTGGGCTGTTGGGGCGGTGAGGCACAGGGGCTTGGTACCTGTTGGGCGGCAGCTGCTAGGCGACTGCTTCGTTGGTCTTTGGGCCCATTCTTCTTCCCCTGACCGGACTGGAGCGCCACGGTGAAGGCTGTATGGCTGTATGTATGGTTGCCCCCGATACATTAACACAAGCTCCCCAGCAGGTCCCGGCCGATGATGCACGAGTCCCGGATGTTGGCTACCAGGACTCGTGCACCAGCTCCTGGTCTCCAGCCCGGACTCGCAGTGACTTCTTCCCTCTCATGCCAGCCTTTTCTCCAGTCACCGTCATCAGCTGGGTGTTGGTTGGTGACCAAGCCACTGAGAGTGGACCAGTGGTGCCCGAAAGGATGCCAGATCACACCAGGGAAATGGTAGACCCCGTGTCTACCAGGGCCCGACAGGGTTGACCATCGAGTTAGCATTTGAGGTAGAGCCCACTTAATTGGCCGAGCTGGCCCACTCGAAACTGCTCTTGGTCGAAGAGGGGGGAGTTCTTGGGAGGCAGTCTCCTCATTGTGCTGCCCCGGTCTTGTTTCCCGCTGACTGTGCTGGGCTATGCTTGGGGGTCGGCGCCGGGCAGTTGCGGGCTATGTCGCCTGGTTCCCCGCAGCAGTAGCGGCACAGGGGTCGCCGTCTGACCGATGGTGGCGACGCTGGTCAGGCCTGGCAGATGGCCTCTTCTTCGCCGGCTTCCTCCGTGGCTTCGGCCTGCTGTACCCGTGGTCTGGGTTCATGGCTGGACGTCAGCACAGTCTCCGCTCACTCTGCTTCGGCCAAAGCCTTGCTGAGGGATTGTGGCGCAGCGAGGCGGACATGCTGCTTTAGCCGCTCTGGCGTGATAGCTTGCATGAATAAGTGGAGGGCCAGCTCTTCTTGAGCTGTGACGTCGAACCCGGGGTAGCCGCGCCGCACGTAGAACCGGATGTCTGCCACAAATGAACTGAGGCTCTCTCCCTCTCTCCGACTCCGACTGGTCAGCTGATCCCTCATCCGCTCAATGGAGGCCCGCTGTCCAAAGCTCCGTTCCAGTGCCAGGCCAGGTAGCTGCGTCTCTCTGCGGGGCCGAGGTCGAGGAGGATCTGGAGGGTCTTCCCCTCCAGTGCCAGTGCCAGGCGGACCACCGTCTCCTTGGCATCCCATCCACTGTGCTACGCCACGAGCTGTACCTGGGCAGGTAGGGCTCTAGTGGCTCCACTCCATTGTTGCGTGGGAGCTTCATCGTCTGGCGTAGTGTCGCTCTGCTGGTCGGCGGCGTCGGCACCCCACCCGCTTCCCTTTCGCAGCCCGGCTGGGCTGTCCTGCCGGCCTCCCCAGCGTAGCGTGAGCGGCCGGCTGTGCCATTCCCCGCATTCCCCTGGCTGCTGGTTTGGCAGGCGTTGCCGACCTCAGCTTGCCCTGGGTTGGGAAGCCTAGAAATGCTTGCTCCATCGGGGAAGTCTGGGAAGGCAATTTTGCATTTCCTAGCTGCGCAGATGGCCAAGGGATGCAGGGAGGCCTGGCTGCTCGGGTCCCCGGCTTATATCGCAGGTCTTACGTCGCGTGTTGATGACAAAGTCTTCGATCTCTTCAATCAGCTTCATCCCCTCTTCTGACACCAGTGTAATGTGGCGAGGATCCATGATGAAGCTGACATGTAAAGTCGTTCAAACTCAATCAAACTTTAGTGAGTGACTAGCAATACAGAAGTCAGGCATTCAGTTCAACTCTCAATGGCGAACAGGGGAGAAGCCCCTCGAACTCCTCCTCTGTCTCGCCCATGGTGACACACAACAAACACAATTAAAGACAGTAAAACACAAATCATACAACACAGATACATATACAAGACGATAACTACACAATTTACAACATTTACAAATAAACAGAACCTGTCTCCAGGGCCATATCTCCATATCTCGATGGGTTTGCCCCATAAAACTTCCCCAATCTCAGTGATCCTCCCACATAACAAATAGCCACTACCCCTACAGCGACATCTCCCCCATAAATCCCCAACAACAACACATTTCCTTCCCCATCAATTTATACAATATAAATGTAGTTTATCACATAATTTGTGACGAGTAGCACAGCAGACCTGGGTGTAAAATGCTAAGTAACCCTTTAAGAAAAGGTTGTGGATTACGGTTATTCTTGTGTGAATTTTTACAGTCTGATTAAAGTGTAAACGTTTAGCACTTTCGCTTTGCTATATATGTAAAACAATGGCTGAGACAAATGGCATGGTGGCGCAGGCATACTTGCATCATCAGAAATGCAACAGAAATCCTCCCAGTGTATGTACTCACTGATTTGATGGCCATCCAAGAAGCCTTCATTGACAAAATTATCAGCAAGCTTGTTCAATTTGAGCTCCCGAGGTCGCAACTTGTGTACTCGTCTGCCCCGTTTTCTGTTATTTCATCTCAGATACACTTTTTGTGTTTATAAGGTTTATAAGGCATTTGTATATGCTTAGCTGTAGGTAGGACTCCTCTTTGCTGTTTTCCTTAACTATATCACTGACCTGACATGACAATTTGAGAAGAAAAATTAGCTAACAGTTGTGACAAATAGAACACTTGACATTGGACAATACCATGCACAGACATACTTCCCAGCAAACTTTGCATAGCAGAAAGGAACAGTAGTATGAGAGAAATTATGACAAATTATGAAACTGAGTAGTTGAAACAATGTTTTCTGCAGAATGGGCATTCAGGTGAAGTTTGACACGATCAGACTATAGTACAAAGAAAATATACTGACCGTGAGCAAGATGAGTTTCCTTATTGAACGGTATATAAAACAGATGTATTATCTTTGAGTTGTATATACAGTTGTTCAAGGGAAATGTGAAATTGCACTGAAAACCTGTTATACAAATGTCCATTCTTCACGTAGACTAATTATAATTATGAATGAGTCGTGTTTTTAAATTGACAGTTTTTAATGGGGTGTTGCAGACACTACAGACATACTAATTGTTTGTATGTCGGTAGATAGAGAACAGGGCGAGGTAACATGAATGTAGACACGTGATGTTTGCTGATACGAACGTTTCCTATAGTAGCCAAGTAAAGAAGTAGTTAGTAACAACACCACAGTGGTCAGCTGGTGTAACTTTTTAAGAAAATCAATGAATGTGCCGTCATGAAATGCATATGGCTGTCAGTGCATGACTTGCTAAACATATGCTTTGAAGTTTCTGATAAGTGCAAAAGCAATAGTTGAAAAGTAATAGCCAATTATTAGTGAGCAAATAAGCATGCATAAGAAAATAAAAATTTGGCCGAGTTTCAGGTGGGATTCAATCCTGTGGCTCAGCGGTCCATGGACCACGACATAATCAGTGAGCCACAAACTTGCTAACTGTCACGATTGTAAATTTCCTTGGGCAAAAAGATAAAAGTCCATTTTGCATGTGTATGTGACATTTTGATTGGCTGGTGTAGGTAAATGATTGGCTGGTAAATGTCCAATGGGGAGAAATATTGTTTGATGGCTTGCAGCATTAAGATGATGTAATCTGGTAGGAAAAAGAGAGAGAAAACACAAAATCCCCTAAATTTGGGGCTTTATTGTGCATGTGAAGTTGTTTGTGAATTCTGTCTGTTGAAAATTGGGTCAGAAGGTACAGAAATGAATGTTTTTAAGGAATGAGAGTCTGTGGTCAGTTTGGTTATTTCTGTAGGAAACCCAGAAAAGTGCCAAACCATCTGTGCTGTATAGGTGTGGGGCATGTCACCCCACCAATTATTTTGATACATTCCCTCAAATGCCTGCACTATTGTTTTTGTCACTGGTGTTACTTGTACCCTACACAACATTAAAGGCTTTTCAGAATTTAATTTCTCAGTTCAATCTGCAGACATGCAAAATTAATTGCATAATGGAGATTCGGGTCTTGGCTTCGAACTGCCAAACCATTTCCCATTCATGCCATTATAAATATATCACATATTTGCATAAACCATTAGTGCATAGTTCAGATATTTTCATGGAATTATGTTGAATTCCTTCACATAATTATCTATATTTATGAGTTAAAAGTCAGTAGATGAGGCGTAAGTAAACTGACAATTGCCCTATAAAGATTTAAGAAGGTAGGTGGTTTCTGTTGAAAATCACATTGGTAGCAGAGGCCTGGCAAGTGCGACCGAAGACAAGCTGTTTCATTCTTTTATGCAATTAAGCAGATTCTACTGTAGTTAATTTAGCGTGTCTAAGGTTGCATATAAACTTGAAAGCAGTCAAAACTTAAACAAGACCAGGTCCAAACCTAGTATATGGCTGGACCAAACACACGTGATCCGGCCAACCAATGGTATAACTTCATAACTCAGCCGACCAATGGTGTAACTTCATCATCGTTTTTCATTGTTTTTGTTTTTGTGCGATTGGATTAGGCAGCTTGAAAAAACATTTAGGCAGCTCTCTTAAGACATTTTAATGCAGGAAAAACCCTGCACCCTCAGATTTTGCACACTTGTGGTCAAGGAGTTTATGATCCAGGAAATGTATAGCTTTACCTGTTTTACATTTGTGACTCAGTATTTCATTGCAAACTAAAGGAGAACAACTTCATTTTTGCATTTTCACCTAGATTTCGTTGTGGCACTTCATTTGTACATAAATTATGAAAATAAACTAACCTAAGTTACTATTGTAAATTGTTCAAGTGTCTTGCTTCATTTAGCCATTTTTTTCTCACGGCGCGCAGGAACTGGGGCCATGGGCTATGCGTGGCAAATTGCGGACAACCTTTAGCTAACCTTAGCGCGTATGGATCGCTTACTTTAGTTAACCTAGTTAGCGCGTACGGATGCTATCCTGCACGCATGAATAGGAGCTAAGGACACACAGCTACAACCACCTAAACAGATGTATGGACACACAGAGGACAACAAATAACGTTACAGAGGTGAGGACGTGCCATAGCTAGTTAGCTATATAGTACAGAGGGCAAAACGGAGCTTTAGAATGACGAAAGAAGTGTATGCGCGTGAGCTCGACAACACATTTCTCATAGAAAAGGTAGTTTGCAGCCTTTTTTTAGTTCATTACAGTGGTGGTACAAGTGACAAGAAGTAAGTGGTACTGTGCTGTTAGCCTTTATTGATCGCCGTACAAGGTTCATGTAAAGTAGCTAGGACAATCTGACAGCACTAGCCCATAAAAATATACTGTGAATGGTAAATCGAATGGTAAATGTGAAAAACATTCGATTAGTCAGCGGCACCAAAATTTTCTGTCACACCCTCAATAACGGCAAAACTCCCAGTAGAAGACTTTTAATGTTATATATTTTCTGCAACGTTATCGATTCCGCTTGGCCACAGTGAGTGAAACTATCCGATCTGAGCGTATAGTTTCCATGTAAATTGCGTCAAAATGATTCAGCCTTGTTGTTTTGCTACCTAAACTTCACAGCACAGTCATTGCCGTTATCATGATTCTAGCATGAAGTGTCTATTTTCAACCAACTGCCATATATGAGAGCGTAAAACCAACCAAAAAATATAGTTTGCCAAGTTGCACCGTGGGTCTGGACGGTTTCATGCTTGTTTACCAAGTCTCTGTGACACTGTAGACATCTAGAGTTATAAAGCCATATATATTCCTGAGGCACAGTTTTTAAAATAATGTTACTTGGGGGTGGGGGCACTGTAGCCTCGTAATGGATGTGAAAACACAATTTTCTATAGTGTTGGTACAGTTCAGATCATTGTGACTGAGTCTGCCTGCTAAAACAAAGCACACAGAAGTACATATTTGCTGAATACTGAAACAAAAGTTCACTGAAATATTCAGCTTTATTTTAATCTGGATGACTTGAAGTGAAATTAATATTATGAAAATTAAAATAAAAATGTAAATATTTTAAGGGTCATTGCAAAGACAACAAAAGCAAAACCAATCTTCTAGAATTATCCAACAGATGGTGTGTCTGTGTGTGTGTGTGTGTGTGTGTGAGTTGTGGGAGTGGGACATGGCAATGATGGTCCTCCCAGCTGACCTACTCAACGTCAGTGCCTCAAAAAAACCCTTTCTTTGGCTGTAGTGTCCAGCACCTCATGGAATTTGTAGTCCCACGTGAAACAAGAAAACATGGTTGCAATCAAGATTAAGCAAATAACATGTACACAATTCTCTTTTTTCAAATACACGTTAAACACAAATTCTACAGCATAATATCAGTACCATTTTCTACAAAACACTCCACAGAGCACATTTAAAAAGCCTGGTGGTTGAGGATTTAAACCAAGTCTGAGTTCTAGAGAAAGATGTGCAAACCATGAACAGAACAGCAACAGTTGTGTGCTATTGGCAAACATATTGTTTAGAATTTAGGTGCTAAATTACTTTTGAAATATTAAACACAACCATTTGTAGTGGTTTCACATAATTTGAGTGAGCCACACTTTCCATGATCAGTGATGATTTGAATTATGAAAATGAAAATAAATTTAAAACTTGAACGTTTGAATTTAACTATTTCCACTTGCCTTATAGCACATTTAACATTACAACAATTTGATTCTGTTTGGGAGGTAGTTCACGTTTAAATGTCACTTGCATAGTTCTACATAAATTTGCTTCCAGTTTAAGGACAACATAGCCCTAACACTTTAATTAATACTGGGTCACACTTCTACAGAAGGTATATACATATTCTCCCAGCCTTCATTAAGCGCATGCAACACATTCTTTAACATGACCCATCTATATGAATAATTCATAAGAAAATGTAATGCTTTATGAGTCATACACAAACCCTTTTTGAATGATTAATAAAGGTGCAATGCAGTGTTAAGGTGTTATAAATCTGCTGGACTGTACCCCTGTGTAAAATGTGACCTACACATCAGGCATCACGATGTTAAGCATATTAAGCATATGTTGGTGCTTTTTTTTGGGCAGGCGGGGGGGGGGGGGGGGGGGGGTCTCCATGAACAATGAAGTTTGGCTGCTTTGTCCCTCCAGCTGAAGGTTACATGCATTCCCATTTGGTAAAATGCTGATGATGTGTATGTTGCAACAACAAAAAAAACTCAACATAGATAATGGCAGTCAATTGCAATGTGAGAACCATACAGTGCATCCAGTATTATTCAGCAAGGTCTTTTTTTTTCTTTTCTTTTTTTGTTGCAGTGAACAAGTTTTTGACTTGGGAGTTTTACCACATAAAAAAGTATCAAGGATGGTGACCTCCTCTTGGTTGCACTATTGCAATTGAAGCAGTTTCAATGCTTTTATTTTGAAAGGCCACTGTTGTGTGAAGGAGAACCATCCAGAAGAGGTAGTCAGAGAAGCAGTGGCTCCTCCCAATTGAATACACTGCTTTTCTCTCCAATACACATATATGACACAGCTGTGGACAAACTCAGGCATAATGCTATAGGTCTGTGTGTAAGCTTTGTGGTTGGGAATACCATCTCAATCTACGATAACTATACAGTTACAAATACAAACAAAATAAACAAGAATATAACATTATAGGATTGGCCGATTGGACGAATACATCAAGAATGGGCAATAGGCTGAATCCATAGCCAGTGGATTTTTGCTGCTTTTTTGCTGATTTAAAGACCTTTGCTTTTTAGCTGTGACCAGCAGCTAGTAAGCTATAAACCATTCTGTGGGTCTGTCAGTCTCTGTATTTCAGCCTGCTTGTCTAAAATGTTCACGTTGCACTGCACGTGTGCATACACCAGGTATTGACACTGCTGATTGGGTGAGGCACTACTATCTAATTACATACTATGCTGCCAACTGCCATTGTCTTTTAACCTCCTTGGCACCAGCGTGCCTTTGGAACAGGCACCAAAAAGAAAGCAAAGCTGACAACAGTTTGCCAGAGTGACAGTGACAGTAAGAAAGTGGTCTGGAATGAATCGTTTCAGAATTCTATAAATGGAATGTTGTGACCCCGACATAAACTCATAGCTGGTTGCAGCTTATTATGATTAACTAGTACATGCTTTTTTTAAACCTTAAAAATTAACCAGGTGACTAATCAAAGGACTTATTTTCAAATTTTGTCAGAATCTGTTCAGCCTGACTCTGCTACACTCACTGAAACCCGCAAGCTGAAAAAATCTCAGGGTGATTTATTTTGTTTAATTGAAGAAGAGCAGGCATACTGAAAGAGAGATCAGTAAAGATAGACGGTGGATGTCAGAGGATAAGCTAAAGGCAGATTTATTTTGGATACTGCTTCTTCGGAGAATTGCGATCTGTCTACACCCGTTACTCAAATCTCGAAATAGGCCATGATGTGGAGCCACACCACGTGGAGCCGCGCCCCCCTCAGTACAAATATATAGGAAATCGCCAATTGCAGGGGTGACAGTGGCCAATAGGAAAATTTTGACATATCGTACAATCCTATAACATTAACCACACAGCCCAAAAACTACAAGTAATATTAACCATGCATTCAAAAAAATAGAACTAACATGAACCATGCAGGCCAAAAACTACAAATAATAGCAACAATCCTACACAAATTGCTGACGTGAGACACTGAATCAAGTCAAGTGTTTTGGACTTTGGTTTGAAATTAAATGGCTTGAGCTAGATGAACATCATATGACACCAACAGCAACAATAATAACAAGAAGAAACAAAACTGTTGGAAACCTTTAAAAAATTTAACATCATCAAAAAATTTATCATTGCTGCTGTAGTTCTTGTTCTTATAATTAATAATTAATTTTTATAAGTCACAATTTTTGTGTAATTCTTAGATTTGTGTACATTGTCCTAAGCTTCCTGAGTGATCTGGCCATTCCTATGGTGTTTGGTGTTGTTGCTGTTGAACTGATGGAGAGCCTCCCTTTCCAGTACTAGGTGACCTGTCGCCTCCTTCTCTGTCTCCTCCTTCTTCTGGACCAGGTTTCTACGAAGATACAGGAGGTATCCTGGCAACAGGAAGCCAGCCATTGAGAACGTGAGCAAACCAAAGTTGATCTGTTGTTGGACAAAGAGAGAGAGAGAGATCAGTCACACAGCATTACGCTGACACCTAATTCTAAGTGTACCAGAGCATTAGCGTTAGCGCCTTAGTTTTTTGCATCATCTCACAGCATTTTAGAGCATTAGCATCTCAGTGTAACAGCATTTCAAAGCTCTAGCATTGTTAACAGTGTATCAGCATAGCACAGCCTAACAGCATGTCAGTGCATTAGTGCAGAATAACAGTGTTTCAGAGTGTTAGCATTAAGAGCATGTCACAGTGTTAGCATCAGCAAAGTCTAAAGTTAGTATCCAGAAGTATAACAGTGTATTAGAGCGTTAGCAATAGATCAGGCTAATAGAATCTCAGAGCATTAGTGCCTCGGTGTCACAGTCATTTTCTCACCCAGTATGGGTCCCCTTCGAGTGGCCCCACCATGGCGATGAAGAGAAGCTGCTGGAACAGGGCAAAGACGGCGCTGATCATCGACTGCAGGCCTGTCAGTGTCCCAAAGTGATTAGAGGGGTACCTGTAAGACAGAGAGAGAGGGGGAGAGGGAGGCATGGTTGTGAATGTGTCAGTTCAGGACACCACCCACTCTCAAAACCATGGAAATTGAAGTTTAGTGAATAACAGAGAGGCTGTTTAAGCAAGCTAAAAATGGTATAAAGGAAAAAGATAAGGTACATGCTATCTGAAAGATGCTATAAAAGAAATAGATACTGTAAATGCTAGCTAAAAGATGCTACAAAGGAAAAAGATTCTGTACACACTAAGCGAGGTGTGAATGAAAGGGCTGTAGAGTGCTGTACTCACACAGCGGCATACAGCCCACCACAGCAGGAATGGATGAACCCTCTCACCATGGTATGGAGGATGAAAGTGAGGAGCTAAATCAGAGTGAAGCACAACAACAGCCCTATCATTAACAACCATAATAACAGCAATACATACAGTTTATGCTTGCTGTTCTTGCAGGTGTCCAGAGCACTTTATGAACATTTTAAAACAGAGTGTGATAGTAGTATGGTAGTTCCACCTGCATTCTCTTCACTCACCTGTAAAGGTAAGTTGTCGATAAGAGAGACGATTCCGAAGATAACCAGCAGCAGGTTGGTGAAGGTGAAGGCTCGCATGGCATTGGTGATTTTCTGAATTTTTTTGTCTCTCTTTACTGGCACAGGAAGTCTATATGTGAAGGGTGGGGAGCGGGCATACAAGGGAATTATTGTTTGTACAACAACAAAATGGAAACTCCCATCAATCGCTCCTCCATTCCCCCCCTTCCGTTTGCCTCCTACTCTCATCCTCACCTCTTTTCTCCCTCCATCTGTGCACTTGTGTGCTCCACACAGTCCTTCATTTTCCAATCCATGATGTAGCCAATCATAGGACAGGTCACCAAGCATAGCAGCTGCAGGGTTCCGAAGATGGAAGAGTAGAATCCCACTGTGACAGAACACACAATACAGAAATTACACACTCACTACTCATAGTCACAACACAAGAATTACACAGGCACTACTCACAGTCACAACATAGCAATTACACTCACTACTCACAGTCACAATTCTGTAATTACACACTCACTTCTCACAGTCATAGCACAGTAATTACACACTCACTACTCACAGTCACAACACAGGAATTACACACTGCTCACAGTCACAACACAGCAATTGCACACTCACTACTCACAGTCACAACACAGCAACTACACACTCAGTACTCAGTCACAGCACAGGAATTACACATTCACTACTCACAGTCACAACACAGCAATTACGCACTACTCAGTCACAACACAAGAATTGCACACTCAGTATTCATAGTCACAACACATCAATTACACACTCAGTCACAACACAGTTATTAAACACTCACTACTCAGTCACAACACAGCAATTACACACTCACTACTCAGTCACAGCACAGCAATCACACACTCATTACTCAGTCACAACTCAGTAATTACACTCACTACTCACAGTTACAACACAGTAATTACACACTCACTACTCTCTGTCATGACACAAAAAATACAATCACTACTCACAGTCACAACTCAGTAATTACACACTCACTGCTCACAGTCACAACTCAGTAATTAAACACTCACTACCCACAGTCACAACTCTGTAATTACACACTCACTACTCACAGTCACAACTCAGTAATTACACACTCACTACTCACAGTCATGGCACAGGAATTATACACTCACTACTCATTCACAACACAGCAATTACACACTCACTACTCACAGTCACAGCACAGCAATCACACACTCATTACTCACAGTCACAACTCAGTAATTACACTCACTCCTCACAGTTACAACACAGTAATTACACACTACTCACTGTCATGACACAAAAAATACAATCACTACACAATCACTAATCACAGTCACAACTCAGTAATTACACACTCACTACTCACAGTCACAACACAGTAATTCCACACTCACTACTCAGTCACAGCACAGTAATTACACACTCACTACTCACAGTCACAACACAGGAAATATACACTCACTACTAACAGTCAAAACTCAGTAATTACACACTCACTACTCAGTCACAACAGAAATTACACACTTAATACTCACAGTCGCAACACAGTAATTACACACTCACTACTCCCAGTCACAAAACAGCAATTACACACTCACTACTCAGTCACAACTCAGTAATTACACACTCACTACTCACAGTCACAACTCAGTAATTACAGTCACAACTCAAAGTTACAAGGTAATTTTACACTCACTACTCACTGTCATGACACAAAAAATACACAATCACTGCTCACAGTCACAACACAGCAATTAGACACTAACTAAACACTGTGACGGAACAGTGTCACCGCAGCACTAGAGCACAGTCTATCATTAATACTTGCAAAGTAAATAAAAGAAAAAAAAAGTCTGCCACGTCGTCACTGCCAATACAAAATTGTGACAGTCAGTTAAATAGCATATGGCCAACGTTCAACTGTACACATTGCAGATATCAACTGACAACAAGAAAAAGAGACACCCTGATCAGAGGCCTCTTAGTGGAACAGGAACTGTGTGCCAGCAGGATGAAAGAGACCATAAACAAATAACTCACCTTTCTCTTCCACCTGCTTCTGCAATTCCTCTGAGGCTGAAATAGAAAGGACAGAGAGAGTGAGAGACAGCAGCAGGGCACTGCGACTCAGTACAGCTCAGTATCCAGTAAGGCACAGTGACTCAGTACGGCTGTGTGTTCAGTATAGCAGAACAACCTAGTACGGGTCAGTGTTCAGTACAGCACACCGACCTAGTACAGGTCTGTATTCCGCACAGTGCTGTGACTCAGTACAGCTCAAGGTTCAGTACAGCACTGTGACTCAGTACAACTCAATGTCATTCAGTAGGGAAACGACCTCAAAGGAGTTTCCAGGGCTGGAATTTAACTCCAGGCATGGAGGGCCACATTGCTTGTAGGTTTAGATCCAGTCCCGAAGGGAGGCAGCTTCTGCAGGTTTAGATCCAGTCCTGGAGGGTTGCAGTGTCTGCAGGTTTAACTCCAGTCCTGGAGGGCTGCAATGTCAGTAGATTTAACTCCAGTCATGTAGGACCGCAATGGCTACAGGCTTTTAAAGTTCCTTTTCGGTCAGCAGCCAGTTTAGGAGACCTTGGAAACACAGTGTGTGGATTCTTTAGCCAATCACTGACTCAAATTCTTCTGTGAGATACTGTGCCTCCAGGACTGTTTGACACCCCTATTCTAGACCATATACTGGATCTTTTACCCAGTTAAGTTTCTGCCAGTCAGGTGTTTGTCTTATGGGCAGACAGGGGCTCAGTGGGCAGGACTCACGATGGGCATCACCATGGGTTACCAGGAACTCCAGCATCTTATTCATGGCCCCCATGAAGAATATGAGTCGCAGCTGGGTCATCCCCATGGTGATAAGGCTCCAGAGGAAGATGGGAGAGCATACAGACTTCCGGAATGGCACCGAGTCTGTGAGGAGAAGAGGCCGGGAGACAGAAGGGAGAGAGAAGGAGAGAGAGGGAGGGGGAGAGAAGGAGAAGGGGACATAGAGAAAATTACATTAAACAATGGCTGTGTCCCAATACGAAGTCAGCATTTGAAGGCAGCATTTTCACAATTTTCACAATTTTTCACACTTGTCCTTTGTAAGCATTTCCCAAACCAAAGTCATCAAAAAATGCTTTTAAGGTGCCTTATTTGGATTAAATTTGAAGGCAGCATCTGATGCATCCTTCAGCTGGAAGGCTATCCCATAGGTCTTTGCGATTTCCTCAGACTTCTCACTTCCCTTTAATTAATGGCGGCTGAAACCAGCGAAGTTGTGGAAATGTGAATATACAGTGAACACAATCATTTAAAAGTACATTGGAATAATGTATTTAATGTTTTTAAGCCTCAGTCAGTTAAACTGAACTAGCCAGCTGATTTGCTTGTAATCGCATTACTTCCAAATAGGACAACGTAGCTAGTGTTAACTTGGCTTACATACAGCAAACAACTGAAATCACGATAATCTGGTTAAAACTAAAAAAAGTAACCAAACTAGTGGATAGTTATGTAGTTAGCTGAACATAAAACTAATTTTGTTTTCCCTTAAATAGAGAATCAGAACAATTGTGGCTACAACGACAGAATCCATATTTATTTGCATAGTCTGTCAGCTGTTAAGGTCAGCTGTAACTGCAAACACTGATCTCGTGTTGGTTTCGTGAACTCTGGTGTCATTCTGCCTTCAATGTGCTTCCCAATTTTGTTGCCTTTTGTGGTTCCTTTACAATTAAGATGATGCCTGCAGAGGGAGCTGCCTTCTAAGGAAGCAGACAGTGAGGCAGCTGACTTTGTATTGGGAAACAGCCAAAATATTAATGATCAAATAACCAACTTATGTTTATCCATATACTTTTAATACACCATGATAGAAACATCTGAGTCATAATGGTAGCATATATACAATCCATCTAGGCAAGTAGTTGGTTCAAAGCAAAACCGCATGATTTTCACCACAGCTAGGTAGTGAGAAATAAACACCAAGTAGTGAAAACCATACAGGGACCTACAGAAGGAATGCAGGGACCTGGAGAAGGAATGCAGAAACCCGCAGAAGGAATGTAAGGATCCAAAGAGGGAATGCAGGAACCTGCAGAAGGAATGTAAGGATTCGAAGAGGGAATGTAGGGAACCATAGAAAGAGTGTAGGGACCTGGAGAGGGAATGCAGGAACCTGCAGAAGGAATGTAAGGATCCGAAGAGGGAATGCAGGAACCCGCAGAAGGAATGTAAGGATCCGAAGAGGGAATGCAGGAACCTGCAGAAGGAATTTAGGGACCTGGAGAGGGAATGCAGAGGCCCCTAGAAACAATGTAGGGACTTGGAAGGGGAATGCAGGAACCCATAGAGGAATTTAAGGATCCGAAGCGGGAATCAGGGACCTGCAGAAGGAATGTAAGGATCTGAAGAGGGAATGCAGGGACCAGTAGAACTAATTTAGAGGGTACCGGAGATGGAATGGGGAGGGCCATAGAAAGGATGTAGGGACTTGGAGAGGGAATGCAGGAGCCCATAGAGGAATTTAAGGATCAGAAGAGGGAATGCAGGGACCCGCAGAAGGAATGTAAGGATCTGAAGAGGGAATGCAGAGACCCGCAGAACGAATTTAGGGACCTAACGAATTCACTAATATGTGCGTAGAAATGTTCTTACTTTGTGCGCAGAAAAAGTTTGCAAAATTACTGCCGGATTCAAAACATGTGCGGACCAGCCACTTTTGTTCTTACCCACGTGCGTATGTTGGTGAATCTGGATCATTCTTAATTGATAGGCACGTGCCGGCAATTTTCTATTTGCATAAAGCAACGCCCCATTTCTCCACATAAGGACGGTCCTGTTGCAGGCTCAGAGCATGGCTGAGAGATAGAGAAGTGAAAAATGTAAAAAAAGAAAAATAATAATAATTTTTTTTTTTTTTTTACAAATGCAGAGATAGAAGTGATTGTTTCAGAAGTTGAAGCCAGAAAAGGTGTTGTTTTTCATAGCGTTTCCACTGGAGTGACTGGTGCGAAAAATGAGGCTTGGGCTGCAATAACTGAGGCAGCGAATGCTGTGTCTGCTGAGGGACGCAGTTTGGCTGAAGTAGAAAACAAGTCAGCTCATCTTGAATGTTTTTTTCCAGAATATTCAAAACAGCATATGCACACTTTACCGACCATACGAACAAATCACAACTGTGGTAAAACGCTGCTTCTTCAGATGAATACATGCAGGTTTCCGTGAATAAATAAACACAAATGCTTTGCGTAATTCCTCTGTAAATGCCAAATGAAATCTCAGCTGAGTAGAACAGATTTCGGAGTTACTTCAATGGTTCTTCGTGTTATCATTCAGCCCGCTAAGATTTTGAACACTCACCTGTGCTTTAGACAGACAAGAATAACTTCAATTTTTCCGGAATACTTCAAGCGGTTGCGCAAGAGGGGCACTGCTGCATTTTCCACGTATTCTACAGTTTTCCCCGTGATGTATCACCCCTTATCAGGTGAGCCGTTCGTATTGAGTTGGGAAAAGTACCACGTCTGATTTGCAGTGGTGTAGGGTCTCTCTGTGCAGGGTCCAGAAATCGATGAAGAGCTTGCTGCAAGAGTTCCCAGTCCCGCGCATTCTCTCATTACACTCGCGTCTGAATGCAGTGACGGGAAATCTCGGCTAGGGTGCTGCTCTTCAGCACCAGGAAGGAAAGTGCAGTAATTCAATGGAGTGTCCGATAATTCGGTCGTTGCGCAAATTTGGGAATACTTGCATTCTACAAAGCCCAATACTGGAATGCCGCTGTAAAGCTAGTGAGTGGTAATGCCAGGGCTCCAGACTAACTTTTTACATTGGTTGCCCTGGTGTGCCTAACCTTTTCATTTAGGTGCACCAAAACTTTTTTACCGCGCCTTTCGGTGCCACAATAATACATTTTAAGCGTTACCTTTTTTGTCAGTTCCCATACACATTGGTAATTTCTTAACACATTATGTAAATGATTGTAAACAGGAATAAAGGTGCAGATAAATGTTTTTTCTTTATTTAAATCACAGCACAAACAAGAAATCGCAATAACCTCTATTGTTTAAAAAATAAACTTAAAAAGTGCTGATGTTTAAAGTGCTTGACAAACTCAAATAAATAAATCAAACTCAAATAACTCAAACAAAAGTGTGCGCTGCTCCCGGAGGAGTACAGGGCGCGGTTTCCCACGTAAACACTAGTGATAGGCGGATCGGCTCTGACGTCATCCAAATCACATCATCCGCCCGTCACCCCCCCGAACGAATTGTTTTCTACAATTTAGAGACCCGCACCCCTACAACGGAGTATTAGGGCCACATTGAGGTGAAAAAATCATATCGGCTTGAGAAAGTCTCAGAAATCAGCTGCTGAAAATGAATGAAAATTTGAGTGGAAATATAAAAGCAGAGTTAGATAGTCGCTCTGGTCGTTCATTTAACACACGCCCCCTCCTTGCAGTCTCATCTACAACTACACCCCCCACCCATGATGGACAATTGAGCTTGTAAGTCAAATTGCCTCCAGGGGGTGTCTAGCGATTAAAAATAACAGATTTCTCACGTTTTTTTGGGACCGTCATTCTCTACCGTAGCATGTGCTTGGTTATATTTATTTCAATCTCTGGAGGGAAAAAAACGGATTTATATCGATTTACGATGAGCTGGTGGTCCTGAACTACACTAAATCAAAGTCGCACGGATACACGTCACAACCACATGTGCTTGTAAGTCTACCCGCCAAGTGCGGTGCCTAGGCTGCCCCTAACTGCTGGTCTGGGATCACATTTCCCTTCCCAGGTCCTAGCTTTAACCATTAGTAGGAGAAGAAAATAACTGACTCTGGACCAGCAGCTAGGGCCAACTGCACCCAACACCGGTGGCTAGCTAGCTATACCCACGACAAATGTGGTGCCACCGGTTAGCTTAATGCATTTTTTCAATGGTCAGGACAATAATGTTAAGAAGGGAGAAAATCATTCCAAATCCAACCATGTAGAGTAGGTCATATACAGCCAGGGTAGATTAGCAGGTCTGTCAGCGCCAGCATGAAAGATATAGTTTATGAAGTTTCGGTTAGCTAACGTTAACGTTAGGAAGGGCTGGATCAGCAGGTAGCTAGCTAGCTGTCAAAGTCAGGTTTATTTGTCATTACAAACCATATGCTGTGCAGTACACGACGTAACGAAACTTCGTTTCGCAAGGCTTCGGTGTAACATAGACTTTCAGTCTGCTCACAGCACTTAGAAAGGAATACACATATTGTGAGAATCAGAATCACAGTGCACCTAGACAAGACAGGTGCAGTAGGCAAGAGATAGACAATTTCTAATAAATAGTTTTATTAAAACATAGTAAGTAGTAAACATATTGTCGGTAATTTATCGAAAACCATGCTGGCTAGCTATATTGTTGTTGTGTTGTGATGAAAATATATATGGCTTATTAGTAACAAATCTGTTATTTCCAGTGAAATCGAAATACAATATCGAAGTGACACTAGAAGTAGAAGGGCGCAAGCATGTTCCATCTGAGTCGTGACGATATAAGCATGCGTCGGGAGCGCAGTACCGGTTTGTGTAGTTCCTAAGCATACGAAACGTACACAACGTTGTACCTTATACTTGTCATGGGTCAATCGTGCTGCTGATATTATATTTTATGAGTCATATATGTCATGAGTACCGCATACCAATTGCTAACTGGTTCCCGACTTATTCTTATCGCTTATTCAAAATTTCCCCATTCATTTTCCCATTGACAAATTTGCGGGAAAACGAGAGGAGTGGCTTGGTGACGTTTTCATTTACAAGCTCTATATTGTCTATCTTGGCATTCATAAAAATATTCTTTCACCACTAAAATAGCACAGAAACAGAATAAACCCGCCAATAGCCCTAAGATATGCCAACACAGCAGTGAAAACGATGCTCACATAACGAAATAAACGAGAAATTTTTTTTTTTAATGATACCACGTCATTCTACAGTCAATATCTGGGAATATATATTGAAAAAATATACAACCTTACCATTGGTTTTACAAGAAGAGATGTCCCTTTTGAGACTGAGTGGTCATATATTGTCTTGGATAATCCGTTTGTGAAATATACGCGCATTTGTGATGCCTGGGTACCTTCCAAAATAGCTGTGCAGAATACCACACGTGTTGTTTATGGCTTTGTCACCCTTTTCAGTAGTCTGGGTTGATTGACAATTCATTTATTCATTAGAGTATAAGCTTTCGAACGATGTATAGCATGGCGGGCCGAGCAGGCAGCTCCTGCGGAACGGCAGGCCGGGCAGGCAGCTCCTGCGGAACAGCGGGCTGGGGAGGAAGCTCCTGCGGGGCGGGCTGGGCAGGAAGCTCCTGCGGGACAGTGGACTCCGGCGCACTGGGCTTGGAGTACTTCTCGGCCAGAGGGGGCATATCCGCGGCCCCCCGGAGATACTCCTCCCAGTGAAATGCCGTTCTTACTAGGGCTTTAAAGTCACAACACCCCTCAAGCCCAGAGTAAATTAGCCCACCGTGGAGGGAGTCCCTCATGCCGTCCCGAAAAATCTGGCACACGATTGACTGGGGCAAGTCAGCCTGTGCGGCTACAGTGCTGAATTCAGTCGCGTAATCCAATACATTACGCGACCCCTGGCTGATATCAAAGAGTCTGTCGGCCATCTCTCTGGCGACAGGACTGGACCCAATGGGCCTCGGAGCGACCACCGGCTTGCTCCAGACCGGTGGCATGTCTAATGCAAAAATGTAAACCCCAGGAAGGAAGAAGGCAAAAGAGGGAGAAAAAAAAATCTCTGCTGGGTCCAGAACTGGCTGGATCCTTCTGCCAGGTAAGGCGAGGGAATGGACCCAAACGCAGAGTCAAAAATACTCGAAATCCAAAAGGCTAAATCAAAACCGAGAACTTTACTTTTAATCAGAACAAAAACCAAGGAGATACAAAAACAAAGCCACGTAGGGCAAGTCTCAAATTGTCAAAGCAAAGTTCTTAAAACGCAAAAACAAAGAAAATCCAGAAAATCCAAAACAATGCAAAACCAGAACACGGGCAGGGTAGAAAACACTCAGGACAAAACACAGAGTCAGAAGTACACGTGGGGACACATACCGAAACACAATCAGAAAAGCACACAAAAGGATCCAGCACCTGAGTCAGGGAAGAACGGAGCTTAAGTAGACAAGACACTGACGAGACACAGGAGGGCACAATGCACAATCAGGCCACAGAGAGGGAAGGGAAAACGAGACAACCAAAAAACAATAATAGAATAATTGAAAACAATAATACAATTAAACAGGGTAACTGAACAGAACTAAAAACTGAAGTGCCGCCATCTGGCGGCCCAAAAAGGGAAACGCAGACAACCACAGAACCATGACAATATGGCTTAGCTATGCACAGAAGTCCTCAGTAATAATTGTATTTTCCAAGAAATTACGAAATATTGTTGACAACGTTTTCGTCAGGTTCAGCCTCTGCTACCAAAGAGTAAATGTGTAAGTGAATGCGATGATGAGAAAACGTTTGGTTATGCTGACCTATAAAACGCTATTCCAAAAGCAAAATTAGACATGTTATACCTTGTTAGAAAGCTTATACTCTCACCTACTGAATAAATGAAGTGTCAATCAAGCCAGACTGTACTAAAAAGGGAAACAACGCCGTAAACCACACGTGTGGTATTACGCACAGCTATTTTGCAAGGTACCCAGGCGTCACAAATGCACGTACATTTCACAAACAGATTGTCCAAGACAATATATGACCACTCAGTCTCAAAAGGGACATCTCTACTTGTAAAATAAATGGTAAGGTTGTATATTTATTCAATATTTATTCCCAGATATTGACTGTAGAATGACATGGTACCCATTCTTCTTATTGTAAAACTTGACTGCGCTCCCTTTTGTTACGTCACTTCCGGGTTTGCCGTTTTTTGTTGTTTTTTTTAAGATGCGGAAGTAAAATTCTCTCACAAAAACGACTCCAGAAGTCACGGTAGTGTATATATAAGTATATTTTTTATGAAAATCTAGTTCCTACATAATTTTCCTACACATTCATTCACTGGGCTCTCCAACCTGCAATATACTCTTTATATGACGTTCTTGGAGACTCAATGGGGGAAAATTGCCCAACATGGCAACCCTGGTCTCTACTGGAGCGCTGATTGGATAGTTTAAAATGCCTTGAACGATTGGCTCTCCACACTGGATGCATAAAGACAGTGCCAAAAGTCTGTCTGTAACTTTCTTCTTGTAAACTGGGCGTTGCATGTAGAGGGAGTGTCGCACGTAAAAACTGTTCTGCATTCATACTTTTTCTGTTCACAAATGTTAATAAACCACTTCAGATCACAAAACACATGTAGATTTTAATTTACAGACATGACCCTCCACCCTCACGGAAATCTATATCCACAAACACAATGTTTTTTTACAGGTTCAACTTGCAGAGTACAAACACGAACCATAAGTTGCAAGAACAAGTCATTGCTTACAAGTACAAAATACTTTGTTTCAGTTTCAACTCGCAATGTACAAACACAAACCATAAGTTGCAAGCACAAGTTATTGCTTACAAATACAAAATACTTTTGGCATTAATTTGAGCCCATATCGGGCCGCCCGATCAGCAGATTAACCGCAGTGCCCGCGGATATAACTGCGTTCCCTGCATAACTAATACACACATTCCTTATTTTTTTCCCCACCCGCATTCAACGAAGAAGAATATCACGGTCAGAGCCAATCAGAGGCAGAGTAGGGGCGGGTCTTCGCAGAATGCGGGTAGGAAAAAAACTACACACATACACACACACAGACAGACCTGCTAAATGTCAGGCGACCGGTGCAACCAATTAACATTTTTAGTCGCACTTGACAAAATGGTTGCATTCTGGAGCCTTGAATGTTTTCGTTTTTTTTTGGGGGGGGGGGGGGGGGGGGGGAATTAACTTCTTAAGGCACAAGCCAAATCTTGCCAATCCTTGCCCATTTAGGGGGTACCCTATTTAAAGCCTTATAACTCCAGATGTGAACACCACAGAGACTTGAAAAATGGCTTAAATGAAGCAAGACATTTGTACAATTTACCATACTAGCAGATTAGTTTATATTCATAATTTTGGAAGAAATAAAGTGCCACAAATGCAATTGTTTTGACAAAAAATCAAAAATAAATTTGTTCTTTTTAAGTTTGCAATGAAATACTGAGAGATTGCATATATACAGGAGGTTAAACTATACATGTGCTAGATCAAAAACTTCTTGACCACAAGTTCATAAAATCTAAGGGTGGATATGTAGAACTACTACAGATGTATGAAGCAAAAACTAAGCAGTGTACCCAGCGTCTCCAAATCTATCCAAAATGTCTAAATTATGCATTGCTGTAAATCACAAAATATTCACGTATTTCACTAAAAATCAATTGTTTTGACTCAAGAAAATCACTGTTGCATAATTTTCAAATGGGAATTACAAGCTTTCAGTCAGTACAGTGGTCTAAAATAGCTAGGTGTCCAGAAACATATCCAAAATCTCTCAAAATTGAATAAAATGCTTTTTGTCCATTATAAAGCATATAAATGAGGCCCTTATGAAGGTTTAAGATGAAACATTGCTATCAGATTAAAAAAATAATGCAAAAATGTTGTCACACAATGCGGTACAGTACCTAAATGTGCAATAATGAACTATTGTATGTATTTCTATACTCTGTGCTCTCGTATGTTTTCTTGTATGGGGATGAGACAACATGAAAACAATTTTCGTCCACCACGTTTTGGCAATGTTCCAACTCTGACGTCATCACTGTTGTACGCTTCACAAAAACTATTACACTTCCATCTAACGCTTACACTACAGTGTGAAATATCCACATTATATAATACCACGAACCTATTTAAAGACTCTCAATTTCAAAAATAACGTATATAACCGAAGTATTTTGAGAAGTAATACTTACATGAAATCATGAAAGCAATGAATGAAATCTTATCTATGTTCAGTAGATGGAGACAGAGACAGTAAATAAATGATGCTCTTCTGTTTTGCTCCAGAAAACGATGTCAGCTAGGTCTATCAGCAAACATATGGCTTAGCTATGCTCAGAAGTCCTCAATAATAATAGTATTTTCCATGAATTTACGAAAAATAGTTGACAACGTTTTGTTAGCAGCGTCTTTGTTTTACTGCTACCACGGAGAATGCGTAACTGGATGCGATGATAAGAACATTTTCGGTTACGCTGACCTATAAAACGCTATTCCAAAAGCAGAATTAGACATGTTATACATCGTTAGAAAGCTTATACTCTCACCTACTGAACAAATGAATCGGCAATCAAGCCAGACTGTACTAAAAAGGGCGACGACGCCGTAAACAACAGGTGGGGTGTTACGCACAGCTATTTTGGAAGATACCCAGGCGTCACAGATGCGTGTATACTTCCCGAACGGATTGTTCAAGACAATATATGACCACGCAGTCTCAAAAGGGACATATCTACACGTAAAACCAACGGTAAGGTTGTATATTTATTCAATATTTAGTCCCAGATATTGACTGTAGAATGACATAGTATCATTTTTAAAAACTTTTTCTCGTTTATTTCGTTATTCAGTGAGCAGCGTTTTCACTGCTGTATAGGCATGTCTTAGGGCTATTGTCGGGTTTATCTTGTTGCTATGACGGAATATGATTTTTTAGTAGTGAAAGAATATTTTTATGAATGCCAAGATAGACAATATTGTCCATTATGTCAAGGGTGGGGGTTTTTTAGATGAGACTGCAGGGAGGGGGTGCGTTTTAAATGAACGACCAGAGCGACAATGGTGGGGCTGTTTCTGTTTTTAACTAACACTTTGGTTGCAGTAGCACCGAATGTTTGAGTTTAGTAATCTAGGCACGCCGGCGTGCCGACCACTAGGGGCTGTGCCTTAAGAGGTTAAGGAGTACCCTATTGTTAGCTATAAGTGGGAGCAAGACAAATTTTTACTATTAAATATGATGTAATTATTATTATTCTTAAGCAAGTTAATTATTATTATTATTACAAGTAATATTTATGATAAGATTATTAATTAATTTTCTTATTAAGTACATTGTTAGGTATTATTTGTAAATATTATTTACAATTTCAAATATTGAATATTTACCAATTTATACTATTTGTCTAAGATGAATTTACAATTTTTAAATAATTTTTGAAGACGTGGTGCCTTCATGATTTTTGCGTACGCATGGTCTGAGCCAGCTCTAAATTTGTTTGTACAATAAGAACAAGTTCAAGTAAGAACATATTGATAAATCCCACAATTGCCTAAAATGTGTTTTAAGCGTTTTAAGCACAGATTTAGTGAATGAGGCTCCTGGTGAGGGACTGCAGGGACCCGCATAAGGAATGTAAGGATCTGAAGAGGGAATGCAGGGACCCACAGAAGGAATTTAAGGACCCAGAGAGGGAAGGTAGGGGCCCATAGAAAGAATGTAGGGACCTAGAGAGGGAATTCAGGAGCCCACAGAGGGAATTAAAGGGCCTGACGGTTGGCGTCACTGGAGCTTTGGGCTCAGCTGTTGCACCTGCTAGCCCTATGCCCCTGTGTAAGATGCATTCTGCTGTGCACACTGGATACACAGTGGCTTTGTAAATGAACACAGAAAAGGGTAAAGGCCAAAATAGTGTGGGAAGCTCAGACCCTCAAACCGGGACTTACTGGGTGGGGTGGGAGGTTCGATGAACTGCTCATGTGATTGGTCTGCCTCCTCCCCCTTCTGGCTCAGCTGTTTGACCTCATTGGTCACATGACTTTGGTGATCCAGGGCTGATTCATTCAACTCAAGCTTCTCCCTGATGGACAGAAAATCATATGATACTGACCGGTACTTGGTATGTAACATGAAGGTATGTTACCAGTAAGTGGCTTGTGATACTGACATGTAGTTGGTGTGTACCATAGTTATTGTGCGATACTGATGTGTATTTGGTACGTACGATAGTTAGTGTGGGATACTGATGTGTAGTTGGTATGTAGTAGGGTTGTGCTGATCTATAATACATCGAGGAATCGGTGAACTCTACTCCGATAGTTGATATTTTGACGATTTAAAAAATATATACGTATCGTCAATCGATGTAGGCTTCATATCTATATACAGACAGGTGACAAATGAACCCCTTTGTGCAAGCCCCCTAATAGTGGACACACCAGCATGCCTAGATTGCTCCACTCAGACATTCATTGCTCCTACAACCAAACTATACGTGGAAATAACAGACTGTATGTTTTAGCTTTATTAGTACACAATACACGACAACGATGATAAATATGGAATTTCTAAGAGCCACAATTGTCAAGCATGTTGTCCATTTAATGAGCACCCTCTATCTGCAACCCCAAGCATGCCACACTGGACAATAGCATACATCTGGTAGTTCAATAGAATATTCTTTCACCACCAAAAATTTGCATTCAGTCATAGCAACAAAATAAAGCCAACAATGGCAAAAGGTATGCCAGTACAGTGGTATAAAATGCTGCTTATTGAGTGGCGAAATAAACAGCAGGATTTTTTGTGGAATTACGCCATGTCATTCTACTATCAATGCTACTAAATATGGAATAAGTATACAATCTTACCATTGTTTATACATGTAAAGATGTCCCTTTCAAGATTCAGTTGTCATTTATTGTCTTGAACAATCTGTTTGAGAAGTAAACACAAATAGAAAGCGAGGGTAGGTATTTGCAATGGCCATGCGCAAAGCCCTCCTTCCATTTTAAGCCGCTGTAACTCCTAACAATAAACTGCATTCATTTTAACCTGGAATTCCTTGTTGACTCTTAACACCGCACACCTAGCAGTTTTAAGGTCCTAACTTACACATAAACTCAGGACATCTGCATTCTGTAGTTACTTGCCTATACAGTAGTGTCATAGCAGGATACATAATTCTATTTATGCAGGCAGCACATGCCAGTGACCTGTCTGCATCTACTAGCTAAGATAGATAGCGATCCATGTAGAGCCACACTACTGGCGGACAGCAGTCTTCTCCGTCTGTGCAACTGTTAGCACAGAGGAAAGGTTAAAACATTATTTTGGAGTCAGATAATTCAGATAACATTAAATTAATCCCATTCCAGTAGCACCGGATAACCCTACATGCATTCCTTCGCCACTCAAGTACTTCTGCTGTTTGGTTTTGCGGGGGGGTTTCTTACAGTTGGTGACCTTGACGCACCGTTTGGTGTATCGAAGGGGTTTCTTACAATATAATTTCTGTTTGTACAGTCTTATGAGTAACTGATAATAATAATGCATATAAATGTATGAGAGAGCCATGCATACACATATACACATTCCAACACGCACATTCTAGCACAAAGAAACACATATGTGAATGGGTTCAGTCATATTTCCTTTACCATAAATGACAAATAAATTAAAGTGTTTGTCATATTTTTAAATGGAGTGTTGGGGTGTTATATGCATGATAGACCAACTAATTGTTTGTATATCAGCACCGGATCTATAGGCCTAGCTAACATTAATTTAGAAACGTGGTGTTTACAAGGAAGCTGCAGTAGCCCATTTAAAATGTAGTTAACAGTAGAAATTCCGCTACGGTCAATTTGACCATTGTCACTTTAAGAAAATGGATAAAACTGCCATCATGAAATACATAGCCAATGAATCCTCCTTCGTGACTTTTCCTAAATATATATGCATTGAACATTCTGATATAATTTGAATGTCAATATTGCATAAGGATAAAAAGTTACACTTACTTGAATGGTCAAATTTACCATCATTTATCTTGCCTGTATGCTTTTGATCATTTAGATTGCCGCATGTATACCGTTGCTGCAGCCCCGTAAAAAACAAGCCTCTGGCTGGGTGAAGCCTGCAATAGTAGTCTGAGGTTTTAGAGCCTACCTGGTAGACAGCTTTCTGGGTCATGAACAGGGTTTGGTACTAAAAACCAGTAGCAGGCTCCGCATCCGATACAACCAATAACGTTACCCAAAAGACCAAACTGCAATGCAGTTTCTGTGCCATCTGTACTAATGTAACACTCGCTCTATTGACTCGTTAAGAAGCTAGCTAACATTGGTCAAAATGCCTGAAGTGAAACTGTCTAAAGTGTGGCTGTGTTTTACCCAAAACGAATCAAACAATGGGACGTGCCCTTACAATAAAAACATTATTTAATGTTATCATTTGCTCATTTTTAAAGAAGGTAGACTACAAGCTGAGGTTTGAAAAGTTATACTAATTGCAGGGGTATCATCAAAATGTGAACGATATCCATCCCCAATCATAAAACAATATTACGTGTGGTTTGTATGTGAAATGATGAAGAATCCAATTCAGGAATTTAGATGAGTTTCTAACAATTATTATTCAGCTGTAAAAGCAACAGTTACATTTTTCTGGCTATTATTAGTTAGCAAGCATGTTAGCTGCCACACAAACCAAACGTGGCGACCGCAGTTTTTCAAAACGTGTACTTGCTTATACATCCATTTTGTGTGTGTATCTGGGTATCTTGCAACTAATTGGCTTCAAAATCCAAAGTTGTTAATAGCTGATGTAGATAAATGTCCAATGGGAAGATTATTGAATGTGGTACCGGAGCATTTATTATGATGTATTCAGCAGGAAAAAGAAGAAAGGAGAAAAAAATGCTAAATCACCCAAGTTTGGGGCTTTATTGTGTGGACTTGTGAAGTTGTTTGTGAATTGTGTCTGTTTACTTGAGGTCAGAAGGCATAGAAGTTACTGTTCTTAAGGTCTTAGAGTCTATGGTCATTGTGGCTATTTCTGTAGGAAATCCTAAAACGTGCCAAACTCTCGGTGCTGTATAGGTATGGGGCATGTGCTGCCAAAGTGTAACATGGCGGATGGTATACCTACCAGCCCTATCATCGTTGCTACATCGGGTAGCCTACATAGCCAGAGTGTGAGGTGCGCAAGATGGAATTTAATAGATAAGAATCCCAAGGTCCCCCCACCCCACCCCTACAACAATTCCCGATCAGAAATCCCTGAGGGTCCCATTTAGCCGGTCTGAACAGATGATTGCCCAACCCTAGTATGTAGTATAGTTAGCATGAGATGGGAGATTGAGAGTGATGTGTTTTTGGTATGTAGCATAGTTAGCGTGGGATACTGACGTGTAGTTGACCTCATCAGGAGTGGGGAAGGACTCCACAGGCCAGTTAAGGAAGCAGTTGAGGAACACGAGGCAGGCCATCCCAGACCACACCCACATGATGACGTGGAAGGACACGCCCACATCGTATATCAACTACAGTGGGAAAGGAACAGAGGCATGTTGCTATCACGTAACACATGCATGCATCTATCTATCATCCTTGGGGCTTTATTTTACCAGGAAATCTCATTCAGAGTAAAATCTTCTCCTAGAGAGACCCAGCAAAGCAGTTTGCAGGCATTATAATCTCAACAGTTTTAAATTAAGTGGTTTTATATAAAGTTCACAAGTATGGAGTTTGTTGACTGAAAGCTCTTCATCTATTTAGGTCAAACAGAGCCTTATGGATACAGCATATACTTCAATATATTGTAAATACTTGGACTCATTGAAAATATAATAAATAAGTACTTTTAAAATTCTGCAGAGTATTAAATCAGCAATCAGTTGTGTATTTGTCTGTAAATTGTGAATTGAGGCAAAATCTTGTATATATTTTATTTCCAAGATATTATCAGTAGAGTCAGTGTTCATAAGGGCCAATTCTGATCTCAAAATATCTGACACCCCCTCATTAGGAGAGAACTGGAACAGGTAATACCTGTCCAGTGATGTCTTAAAGGGATAAGGATAATTTGATAAAACTGATTCTGTATTTGTCTACTCTTTGTTCTGTGTTGGGGAAGTAGAAAAGTAAGATTAACTCTAATCACCATATCACACATCTCTGTTGTAGGCCATATACACATATAATTTCACTGTTAGATACATTAGGCAAGGGGCGGGTGCCACGCCTTGTATTTTTATTTGTCAGTTAGTCTAATCAGTGCAATTACTTAGATCTTGGTTTTCTCTGTCTTTTTGTGTGTTAGTCAGAGTCCCTAAAACTACTGTCTGTTTAGTTAGTTGATTTGTATTGGTTTTATTATTTTCTTTTATTTGGCATAGCTCACCTTTCCTTACCCTCTTTAAATTTGCTCCATGTTCTGTAAAATTTGTAGATACAATACCACACTTCCCAAGTATATTAAAAGCACACATTGGTCATTTTAAACCCTGTTGCTTATTGTCTATTCCCACCCCATTCCATAATCAGTCCCACCAGTTTTCATTTTATGTTAATGCTACTTTACCCCAAGACATCCCTCCTGTCATAACAAATATGGATTATTGATTTCATTCAAAATTGAAAACCAGAGGTGGAAAGTCCAGGGGTCAGAAAGTAAAATTCCTGCCATGTGTTTCTTCCACCCATGAAATCGTTAGGTGACTTATTAGTTCTACCTCCTGGCTCAAGAATTGTGGTAATTAGCAAATCCAGGTGACTGGACCAAAATACTGGGGAAAACTTACTTTCCAAACCTGGATTTTCCACCCCCGAGGAACATAATAAAATTAAGTCAATAAAAAAATACTTTGCTCGTAATCTCGGCGATGTCGTGCAGTAGGCTTACCTTCACGCCAGGGAAAGTGACGGCGGAAGAGGCATAGGATCCGATCATGAGGGACATGACAGTAGAACTGAGACTGCCGAACATGTTGGGCAGCTAAAAAAAAAAAACAAAGCCAACCATTTAACTCCGGGTACCCACAACATTTTTACATGACACATACAGTTGAGACCAAAAGTTTACATACACCTAGGCTAAAGACATTCAAACTAAATTTTTCACAACTCCACACATTTAATGTTTCTGTACATTTCATGTGTTAAGTCAATTAGGGTATCTACTTTATTTCCATGAGAGATAATTTAAAAATAATAGCTAAGAGACAGATTTATTTGAGCTTTTATGTACTATATCATATTTTCAGTGGGTCAGAATTTTACATACACTTTGTTAGTATTTGGTGGCATTGCCTTTTAATTGCTTAACTTTAATCAAATGCTTGGGGTAGCCTTCCACAAGCTTCTCACAATATGTTGCCAGAATTTTTGCCCATTCCTCCTGACAGAACTGGTGTAACTCAGTCAGGTTTGTGGGCCTCCTTGGACACACTTTTTCAGTGCAGTCCACAAATTTTATACGGGATTCAGATCAGGGTTTTGTGATGGCCACTCCAATACTTTCACTTTGTTGTGTTTAATCCATTTTGTTGCAACTTTGGAGGTATGCTTAGGATCATGTCCTGCAGGAAGACCCAGTTGCAACCAAGTTTTAACTTTCTTGTTGATGTCTTGAGGTGTTGCTTCAGTATTTCTAGATAATCCTCCTTTCTCATGAAAACAAAATACCCCCACAACATGATGCTGCCAGCCCCGTGCTTCACAGTTGGGATGGTATTCTTCGGATTAAAAGCCTCACCCTTTTTCCTCCATACATAGCGCTGATCATTATGGCCAAACAGTTCAATTTTTTCTTGGAGTAGGGGCTTCTTACTTGCATGACAGCCTTGGTGATGTAGGATTCTCTTAATGGTGGATGGAGATACTTTGGTACCTAATGCCTCAAACTCCTTCACCAGTTCCATTGTTGTTCTCTTGGGGTTCAGTTGAAACTTTCGGACCAAAGTTCGTTCAGCCCTGGGAGTTATTTGTGCCTCCTTCCTGAATGATGCACTGTCTGTATGTAAGATTTTTATATTTGCATACAATTGTTGGTACAGATGCTTGCGGTACCTTCAGTTGTTTGGAAATTTCTCCTAAGGAGGAACCAGACTTGTGGAGGTCCACAATTGTTTTTCTGAGGTCTTGGCTGAGTTGCTTGGATTTTCCCATGGTATCAAAGGCAAAAAGACAGTGGCCCTAAAGGTAGGCCCTCAAATACAGCCACAGGTGCCAATTAACTCCAAATTAACTCCTAATTATGACAATTGGCCAATAAGAAGCTTCTAAAAAGTCGTTACAACAATTTCTGGAATCTTCCAGGCTGTTTAAAGAGACTGTAAACTTTTGACCCACTGGAATTGTGATATAGAGAATTAAAGCTGAATAAATCTGTCTCTAATCAATTGTTTAAAAATTACTTCTGATGTGAACAAAGTAGATGCCCTAATTGGTAAATGGACTGCATTTATATAGCGCTTTTATCCAAAGCGCTTTACAATTGATGCCTCTCATTCGCCAGAGCAGTTAGAGGTTAGGGGTTAGGTGTCTTGCTCAAGGACACTTCAACATGCCCAGGGCGGGGTTTGAACCGGCAACCCTCCGACTGCCAGACAATCGGTCTTACCTCCTGAGCTATATCGCCCGAAGAAATGTATGGTAACATGAAATGTGCGGAGTTGTGAAAAACTTCTCTGTGAGTTTAAATGTCTTCAGCCTATGTGTATGTAAACTTTTGGCCTCAAGTGTACATCCCATGACAAATTCAAAATGTTACATTTGACAGTTGTGGTGCATGGACTGATAACATTGCGTGGGAGAAATTTGTCCAGGTCCAAAATTAATTCCAGGGTTGGATGCAGACTGTGATGGACTTTGCCTGTTTCGCATTTGAATGTTAGGATTCTAGCCCGCATCTTCTCTGGTCGGACAAAAGATGTCCCCTGATAAGCATGCCATACTGCTGCACAGTATTTGCGCGAACTGTCAGGTCGACTGGAATACGAAGTTAATCTGGGCAGGAAAAGGATGAAAGCAATTTGATGTGAAGAACATAAATCCTGCGTGAACAGGTGAGCACATACAATTGATATACAAAAATCAATTTTGAGTGCAAGCCTATGAATGCCACACAGCTCCCAAGACGGTAACTAAGGAATAAACAAACAAATGGTGATGGCGAACTGTCCCTGAACAGCAGAAAACTGTATACAGTTGTTATTCACCCAGGGTGGTGATGGGGCAGCACAGGAGTGACGCACTGTGGCCAGCAGGGGGTGCAATGGACCTGTGCATGGAAGCAACATGTGGGAAGGCTTCCATCACTGCCATGCTGCATTTTGTTAGTCCTTGACTGCTCGTGAACTGGGCCAAGCCAATCAACACCCTCTCCTCCCATTTGTACTGGATGCACCTAATGTCAGGCCCTCCCACCAGGATACAGGAACCTGAAACACTGCTCTCTCTGTGAGGTTAACACCGCTATTAGCAACTGCTTAGAGAAAGCTAGTCCGTGCCAGTGACCAGTAGGCCATTTCTGGAATGGTGAGGCAGGGTCATAAATAGCAATGCGGGAATTCCAAGCCAGTCCGCCAACAGCATTGAATTACAAACAACCAATTCATTGTAATGTTGGAAGCAAAATTAAAACAGACACATTCTATAAAGCAAGGTTGCCAGACTCTATTCCTAGGGGGTGCAGTGCATGCAGGTTTAACTTCCGTACTGGTGGGGTAGTGCAGTGTCTACTGATTTCTGTTGTGCTTCACTACTGTACATCACTTTGGATAAGAGTATCTGCCAAGTGTAATGGAATGTATCTTATGTTTCAGCACTCAAGTAATGAAATGCACTCACCATTTCCAAGGCAAACAATTGCTGCTGAAACCACAAAAATCTGTAGATACTGCAGCCACCCAGGGCTGGAGTTAAACCTGCAGACACTGCGACTCTTCAGGGCTGAACTTAAACCTGAAGACACTGCGGCCCTCCAGGAGTGAAGCTAAACTTGCAGACACTGCAGCCTTCCAGGACTGAAGTTAAACCCGCAGACACTGTGGCCCTCCAGGACAGGAGTTAAATCTGCAGACACTGCATCTCTCCAGGGATGTTTACACTCCTGCTTTAGTGTAGCTGGTCAGGAAGCACAAAATCATGTCTACTAATTTCACAGACTCCCTCTCTCTCTTCCTCTTTCTCCCCTCTCTCTTGCCCTCTGTCTCTCTCTCAACATACTCTGTTATTATTCACATTTGATGTATTGTCTTCTCACAAGAAAATGTTTTCTGGATTATGTAAGAGAGAGAGAATGTGAACAAAACAAGAGCATGACACCATCATGTGCCCTTGTGTTTGGGTCGAGGTGAGAGGGCGGAGTAGAGGGAAAGGCGTGTGGCCAGCGGAGGGCTGTGATTGGCCACATTGAGGGCCCACCTGATTTTCCACTCTACTTGTGGAAAGTCACATGCAGGTTTGTGAATTCAAGCCTAAATGCTCTGACATTCAGGCCCCAATGTAAATAAACA
Source organism: Anguilla japonica (assembly GCA_025169545.1). Lineage (NCBI taxonomy): Eukaryota > Metazoa > Chordata > Actinopteri > Anguilliformes > Anguillidae > Anguilla > Anguilla japonica. The sequence continues at coordinate 29,506,451 of CM045889.1, forward strand.
AGCACACACCTGTTCTGGGTCTGCAGTCCGCACATAACACATGCACACATATACACAGCATGTGTCCTTAACCTTTCATTGACAAATAAAACCATGAATATTTTTTTATTCTTCAGAAACATCGCTAAATTTAACTCACCAAACTTAGTCTGAAAAGGTTTAGGGCTAACATCTCCTTGTCAATTTTAAGGACAATTCTTCATTTAATACCCAAATACACATGTGACCCGCAAGTACAAACACATCTGTTTCACCACCTTCATCCCTTATCTGAATGTAGAAATACATGGAATATTTTCCTAGATATTGTGAACCTTTGCAATGTCTTTTCTGATTTTGATAGCATATATTTTTCAGTATATTGCAGTGTATTTCATTTTTGTTAGGGAAAATAAGGCAAGGTTTTGATAGCAGTGTTTTAAAGTGCAGTGCAGTGTTTGATAGTGCAGCAGTGTTTGAAAGTGCAGTGCAGTGTTTGATAGTGCAGCATAGTGTTTGAAAGTGCAGTGTAGTGTTTGATAGTGCAGCATAGTGTTTGAAAGTGCAGTGTAGTGTTTGATAGTCCAGCAGTGTTTGAAAGTGCAGCATAGTGTTTAAAAGTGCAGTGCAGTGTTTGGTAGTGCAGCAGTGTTTGAAAGTGCAGTGCAGTGTTTGATAGTGCAGCATAGTGTTTGAAAGTGCAGTGTAGTGTTTGATAGTGCAGCATAGTGTTCGAAAGTGCAGTGTAGTGTTTGATAGTCCAGCAGTGTTTGATAGTCCAGCAGTGTTTGAAAGTGCAGCATAGTGTTTAAAAGTGCAGTGCAGTGTTTGGTAGTGCAGCATAGTGTTTGAAAGTGCAGCAGTGTTTGAAAGTGCAGTGCAGTGTTTGATAGTGCAGCAAAGTGTTTGGCAGTGCAGTCTCTGATAGTGCAGCATTGTGTTTGGTAGTGCAGCAGTGTTTGAAAGTGCAGTGCAGTGATTGATAGTGCATCATAGTGTTTGATAGTGCAGCAGTGTTTGAAAGTGCAGTGAAGTGTTTGATAGTGCAGCATAGTGTTTGAAAGATCAGTGTTTGATAGTGCAGCATAGTGTTTGATAGTGCAGCATAGTGTTTGAAAGATCAGTGTTTGATAGTGCAGCATAGTGTTTGAAATATCAGTGTTTGAAAGTGCAGTGCAGTGTTTGATAGTGCAGCAGTGTTTGAAAGTGCAGTGCAGTGTTTGATAGTGCAGCAGTGTTTGAAAGTGCAGTGCAGTGTTTGATAGTGCAGCAGTGTTTGATAGTGCAGCAATGTTTGAAAGTGCAGTGTTTGATAGTGCAGCAGTGATTGAAAGTGCAGTGCAGTGTTTGATAGTGCATCATAGTGTTTGAAAGTGCAGTGCAGTGTTTGATAGTGCATCATAGTGTTTGAAAGTGCAGTGCAGTGTTTGATAGTGCAGTGCAATGTTTGATAGTGCAGCATAGTGTTTGATAGTGCAGTGCAATATTTGATAGTGCAGTATGGCAGTGTTTGACAGTGCAGTGACAGATAGTGAAGTGCTTGATAGTGCAGTGTTTGATAGTGCAGCATAGTGGAGTGTTTGATCATGCAGTGATTGCAGGTTTTTTATAGTGCAATGTTTGATAGTGGTGTGACAGTGGTGTGATGGATGGTGTGCTGGTTGATAGTGCAGTGATTGATAATGGGGTCACAGCTAGTGTGGTGTTTGACAGCGCAGTGTTGGATAGTGCATTCATTTATAGTGTAATGTTTGGTTGTTCAGTGATCGATAACGCAATGCAAAGTTTCACAGCACAGTGATTGATAGTGCAGTATAGTACAGGTGATTCTGGTCTCTCTTCTCACCGTGAGGGATGTGAAGGTCAGACAGATCCCTCCAAAGCCATTGCAGGAGAGAGCAAGGAAGATAATAGTAGAGAGGACTGTAGAGAGAGAGAGAGAGAGAGAGAGAGATGCAGAGAGGCCAGATCAGTGCACAACATCAGGAGCTCTCAAACTACGGGTCATGCGAGGCATGAGAAGGACCACATTTAAAACACAAGGGGGTCCGTTTCCTGATTTACACAATATCAAAAAACTAATTCTTGTTTTTAAATTTCTCTCCAATCAGGAAGACCAGGTGTATTTAGTGACCGGAGTCACTGCTGTCATTCTGTGAGTACAGAGAGGCGAGAGTGTTCCTCTGAATCACACGCTGCCGGTCTGTGTGTACAGAGAGGCGAGAGTGTTCCTCTGAATCACACGCTGCCGGTCTGTGTGTACAGAGAGGCGAGAGTGTTCCTCTGAATCACACGCTGCCAGCCGCTGCTTCTCTTCACTGTGCCATCCTGCAGCTGAGCTGTGCAGTCACTGCACAGGAGGAGCATAGTTCATAAGCAGCTGGCTGACTGCGAATGTGCCCCATCGAGACAGGGTCAGCCCCACCCACGAAATCCCTCCCCCCACACACAGAGTCTCAGCAAGGCGACGCACCCCAAATAACCACTACCCTATTAATCACCCCTAAAACAAATTCCAAATATCTGTAGCAGGTACAGGTAAACATACAGGTACCGTACCCAAAATTCACGCCCTTGGAGAATTGACAATGCTCAGACCATAAAAACTGGCCTGTATCTGGTTACTTGGTTACAGACTCACCTGCAGGGTCATATGCAGACACAGCCATCATGGCACAGGAGAGAGCGAAACATGCACTGCAGGAAAGAGAGAGAGAGGGAAGGAGCGCCAGAGAAAACCAGCATCATTGTCAGAACTGAGGAGAATAAGTATGTCATCCAAAGAACACAAAGCACCCAGGTATGCGCAGACACACCCTCCTCATTCAGTCACACTGTGACACATTCTTTGTTTACATAGTGTCACACATTCTCCACTTATGTATAAAATTATTTCATTCACAGGGTGTGACCATTTCATTCCCAACTAGCCTTAGGTTACAAGAGTAAAATATGTAAATATTTTCTTTCTTTAAGGCACCATCATAGTAAAACTATTTAATAAAGATGAACTACGTCTTTGGAGAATGTAATTCTCATTGATATAAAAGTCTGTTAGGTGACATACCACAACCATAATCTATTGCTACTACTGGCCATAATAATTTGCTTTTGTGTCATCCAGTAGAGAGCACAAGGATAAAACTATTTACGAGAGTGCTCAAGACCACTCACATCTGCAGGATACACACACACACAAACACGCACACGCACGAATCCTTGGACACAGCCAACATTTGCATCATCACCTACAGCAACTCCACCTGCTCTCTCTTTTATTGACCTGTAAAGTACACAAAGGAAAAAAACCCTGCACTCCATCTACAGGAATGCAGTCACTCCAGTCTGTCCCCATTACCCACACTCTCTCTCTCTTAGACACAAAGCCAGTCCACCCCTCTCCCCCCTATCTATCCATCTATAGTTTCCCTAAGATTTAAGAGATGAGGTTTCTAGATATCCGCTGCAGCTCATCCTGATACAGTTGACCTCAACTTTTATTTTATTTAACCTTTATTAAACCAGTAAAACCCCACTGAGATTGAAATCTCTTTTGCAAGGGGGACCTGGCATAAAACACAAAGTTATACAAGACAGTCGAGAAAAACATGAAAAATCTGAAACAAAAAAAATTATAATAAACTCTGCCCCACCCCCCCTCCTTCCCAATCCTGGGAAATGCCCTCCCCACACACACCCACACGACACCCCGAAATCATGCATGGACATTCCCTTTCTCCACCACCCCCAGATTTCTACCACCCCCGTATTTCCACCCGCCCTCCCCCCTGCCACCAGCAACAAATAAATCACCCTTAGTTTAGTCTTTTCCTTTATGTAATTGTTGTCTTTTCTGTGATCATTCTTTAACTTTAAGTCAAGTTAGGTTATGTGAGATAGTTTTTAAATGAAGGCAAACTAAATGAATAACCCTGCACAGCTCAGACTTTAATGATGAGACAAAATTATTTACACAATGGTCAACGGAATCCTCTCAGTGAAATAAGAACACAAGAATTTTTCTCACCAAGAGTGAATAGTCACAATAATGGCCATTGGAATGGAATGCTATTGAATGTAATGGATAATGAAACAGAATGGCTAATGGAATGCAGTGGAATAAATTGAATAGAATGGGTAATAGAATATAATGGAATGGCTAATGAAATATCTATTTGAGCAAATGTCAATTAATAATTTACCAGATTGTTCCCAAATTAGTTTTTTTTTTTTTTTGCCTGACCATGCTCTGAACAGACCTTTGTGCAGGGCACTTGTAGCAAGGAAGCAGAAAATCCAAATGGTAGGCCCAATGAGAAGGTTCATTTTCTTAACCAAAGCACATGGCACTAGGGGGGAATCTACTATTCACCAGCTGTGCACTACTCGGTGGAGAATGAATGGATTCCATTTCAAAGGCAAATCTAAAGCATTTCTGGTTAAGCCTCAAACGTATGTGACTCACCTTCCCACCAGCCGCAGTGGGCGGGGCCCATACTTGTCCATCAGGATGCCAAGGGGGAGGGTGGCAGCACTGAGCAGAAAGGAACCAATGGTGAAGCCCAGATTCAGCATCTCCTCCTGCTCCACGCAGCTCAGCCAATCACCACTCTCCCACACAGTGATGTTCCTGCCCGCTGTCCCATTCTCTACAGGGAGGCAGAAGAGAGAAAGAGAGGGGAGAGGATGAGGAGGGAGGGGGGGGGGTCAGAAAAGGGGGAGAGAGAGAGAGATAGAGGGGAAGAGAGATATATATTTATGCAAGACCCAGAATACTTGGGTTTTTATCAGGTATTGGGTCTTTAGATGGTCCCAGCTTTGCAGTGTTGGGGATGGCATACCTGTGCACAAGTGAGAGTAGAACCCCTCATGCTTCAGCATGATGAGCAGCGAACCCCAACCCAACAGCACTGCTGAGAACAGTAGGTTCTCTAGCACCGCCGAGCCTGCCATCCACCAGCGCCTCCTATAGGCCTGGGATAGGGAGGGTGCCATCATTTTCATACTGCCAACAGGAGGGAAGGAGAGGGAAAGATAGAACACTTTCACATTTACAGTATGGAGAAATACTGTCAGGACTGGGCCCTGACAGTAAAAATAGGTACGTTTATGAAATGATCTGTAGGGCAGTTCACAGCAACACGTTCTCATTCCCAACTCGTCAAATATTGCAGCTTGGGCAAGGGCCCTTCTCGTCACTATTCAACACGTTGGAAAGACTTGAGCGTCTTGGGTTGACGAGTGAGGTAGCCCATTGAATTGAATTACCACTTTGGCGGATTTTGACGCTATGGACAGACAGTAGCCTGAACCTCAGCGCAAATTCGGAGCTTGTATTTGTAGACTATCAATACTATTGTGACCTATTCCAATTTAATTACTTGAAATCACATACACATATACCAAAATATACCAGAAATTATTTCATTTTAACACTATAGGCTACACGGAAAATTTATTTTAAAAACATCAACATAAACCTAGGCTAATGCATGCTGGGTGATGTAGTTTATTCAGTAGCCTAGTAGTCAATGGGCTACCACACTTGTCAACCCAAGACGCCCAAATCTATCCAAAGCGTCGAATAGTGACGAGAAGGGCCCTTGCTCAAGCTGCAATATTTGACGAGTTGGGAATGAGAACGTGTTCTTCACAGAAGTCTGCTTCTTATCAGACCCTCAAAGAAAAAAAAGACTGTTTACTGTGCTGACAGGGAGTCAGCAATTGTGATGATGAAACAGTGCTCATTTGCAAAACATCCAATTGGATCAGCATTATGTGAACTTAAGACACTCCATAATAAGATGTAACTAGACAATTCCTGCAGAAATTGTGAAGTGTGGTTGCCGCAAATGCAAAGTCGACTTTGTGCTGAACAGAGTGAACAGTGTCTGTGGTATGAGCAGAGACAGAGTATTGTGTATGAGCTATAACATCACGGCAACAAGTTGATTTGCAACACATATATACAGAGCTAAATTAACTCTTCATCAAAACTTGATATCTCAGCATTTTACTCATGGTATGCGGTTGGTAGGGTGTTGCTAGGTGGTTGCTATGGAGTTCTAGGCAGTTGCTAGGGTGTTAATAGGTGGTTGCTATGGTGTTCTATGAGGTTGCTGGGTCGTTGCTACAATGTTCTAGGCAGTTGCTAGGTCTTTACTGAGTCCATAATTCTCTATGACAAAAGGTTCAAAAGTTATGAAATATCAAACATCGGCCAATCAGGAAAGGGGGCGAGGCTAACCTACATCAATGGACAAAGGACTCTACCAAGTCCAATGAGGTGTCCTGCAACGCTCTACAACAAGTGGTTCAAAAATTATGAAATATTACAGATCAGCCAATCAGGAAAGGGGGTGGGGCTAATCTTCACCAATGAACAAAGTACTCTCTACCAAGTCCATTGAGGCATCCCACAATTTGTGGGCAATTTTGCCCCATAGAGATGAATCCACAGAGAGACCAGAGTACAGCTGCTAGAAGACAGAGCATTTTGACATCACAAGGGTGAACATTCCGCCATTCATTCTCTATGGGGAAAAATTGCCCACAAAAAGTCGAATTTTTCAAAAACCGTTGACCAAAACTTTCCACAAAGTAATAGCACACCATTCCCGATGAAGCCGCTCGATTTGACACATTGCACGTGTATGTGGTGCGAAAACTGGAGCAGCGGTCCAAAAAATGGGGGGAAAGATTAAAGAAATAAGTAAATAATTAAAGCCGCAAGCGGCGTTGGGAGGGGTCCAAGCATTGGCACCATCGCGCCCCCTATGGAGTGATTTTAAAATGGCTTTGTCCTCATGATCATATGCCTTCACCCAACATATCTACTGAATATCATGATGATCATATAAAATATTGATGACTTATGGCCAATTTTGTGCTAAGAGACGCTGTCGGATGACTTAGTTGCATCGCCATAGATGTGTTGTGGCCGCTTCCCGTAAAGGCCTTTACTATGTCGTAACGCTTAGATGGGATGTCGTAACACTTAGATGGGATGTCGTAACACATACATGGCCCGGCGTGTATGTACAGCTGCAGCGCTTCCATGCTGTAACTAAAAAAGGCGTCACACTAGTGTTGTCACGATTCCAAAATTTTGACTTTCATACCGATACCAGGTTTAGTATCACGATACTCAATACTGAAACAATATTGATTCAATATTCGGTACCTAACAATACTGAAAATACCTTCATAGATCAGAAACCTAATGTCCAAAAGGGTTAACCTCATTTTCAAATTCACAGTTTATTAAAAACCTAGTTTATTAACAACCTTTAAGTTGAAGCCTGTTCAACATATTAATAAGCATAGGCCTATAGTGTTACAACACTAAACAATAGAAAAATATATTAAATATATTTCAAAAATGTAACTATTGTAAACTAAATCATCTTTAAACAGGTCTTTCACTTTTAAATAGATCTAAAAACAGCATATCCTAATAACAATACAGAATCTTCCTATGATAAAATATTTACAAATTAGAACACCTATTGCTACTGAAGTCAACTGAGTGGAAGCTTGCGCTGTATCAGGGAAGTCAATGCACAAGCGCAGGTCACCTCACTTGGCAACCTTAGTTGCTACTTCCATCTAGCGAAGATTCTGACACACTTTTCATCCTCTAAATCAGTAATGCGGGAGACACATTTCCCTGGCTTTTACATTTGACGCAAAACTACTGAACGTCGGAAAATTCTAATACGGAACCGTTTTTTTTTTTTTTTTTTTAAGTACAGAGAAAGTGCTGAAGTTTCGGTATACGATGCAACACTACGTCAGACACATATTCCAATCCATTGCTCAGCTTAGCAGAGAATGCACATTTCAGAGCGCCTCAGAGACAGATAGAATAATAACACATAAATACGCATTTCAAATAATAAAGACGACATTGAGAAAAAACGAAACAAAAGACGAAATATCAACTCGCGACCTGCGTAGTGCTCGCAGAATAGCCTACCGTATTATTTATTTAGACACTGGCATATACAAAATATTCGGTTACGCTGACCGATAAAACGCTATTCCAAAAGCAAAATCAGACATGTTACACATCGTTAGAAAGCTTATACTCTCACCTACGGAATAAATGAATTGTCAATCAAGCCAAATTGTACTAAAAAGGGCGACAAAGCCGTAAGCAACAGGTGTGGTATTATGCACAGCTATTTTTGAATGTAGCCACAAATGCGCGTCTATTTCACAGACGGATTGGCCAAGGCAATAATGCTCACTCAGTCGCAAAAGGGACAGCTCTACGCGCAAAACCAATGGTAAGATTGTATATTTATTCAATGTTTAGTCCCAAATATTGACTGTAGAATGACATGGTATAATTTTTAAAAACTTTGTCTCGTTTATTTCGTTATTCAGTGAGCAGCGTTTTCACTGCTGTATTGGCATATGTTAGGGCTAATGTCGGGTTTATCTTGTTGCTACGGAATATTACATTACATTACATTACATTACAGGCATTTGGCAGACGCTCTTATCCAAAGCGACGTACAACAAAGTGTATAATCATAACCAGGAGCAAGTGTGTCGAAAACCCTAGAGGGCAGTAGCCTACCGTTCCAAATGCAGGGAACAACCGCATAGTTCAACGTGGACCAGTTAAGTCACCTACGAAACAACTACCTAGTTACAACCCTAAGCTTACAGTTAATTTAGAGATTAAATTGAGAGTACGATTTCTCTCAGCATAATGACGGATTTAAAGACTAAACGAACTCACCCGATATTGTCTTCAAATGGATCCATGCCAAAGAAAAGTAATGATTCATCCTCTCAAAGCTTTTACTAACCAACTTGTAGTAGCAAAAAATATCAACTCGCCATCCATGCTAACTGCTTCCTACGCTCAGAGTACCGAAGTATTTATTTAGACATTGGCAGAGTACAGCATACATTGCGTCTTTTGTTGATATTCAATATTAGTAATTGCAGTGAGAAACTGCAGCTGTAGACGCAAGATAGTTTGTTGTGTTATGGTAGCAACGGAACGAAGTGGACTATATATGTATTGCCATCATTGTTTCATTATACCAGCGTGTGTTCGCGCATTTGCACAGAAACTCAGAACCTACCAATGAAATGGTTCAGCTATATCTCAGCATAATGACAGATTCAAGACTAAACGAACTCACCCGATACTGCCTTCAAATGGATCCATGTCATTGAAAAGTAATTATTCATCCTTTCAAAAAGCTTTTACTAACAAGCTTTTGGAAGCCTAGCATGCACTCCGACTGGCACTGTCTTCAATTGCTTGCCCGACGTTCAGACCCTCCCCTCACTGATAAAAACTAGACCCTACGGTGTCGGATTACTTGCGTCGCCATGGATGTCGCTTGCCGTAAAGAAGTTTACTAGATGTCGTAACACTTAGAATTTGCAGCAACAGCTCTTCCGCACCCCACCTAATAAAAAAGTCCAAATGGTGGGCAAACAATATGGCGGACATAGGTGCTCCCAAAAGCAAAGTTGTAGAGCACATTCAGATGCATCGGTCGATGAAGTTTTGTGTTGATCTGACTATGGTGTAGGAGTTATGGACTTTTAAAGTATGACCCTTTGTTATAGCGCCACCATCTGGCTGACATAGGCAATTTGCAGTGACTGAGTAGTGGGGGGCCATAGGAACCCACTGACCAAATTTGGTTGGTCTGCAACTTATGGTTGCTGAGCCTCAGACATTTTAGCAGAGAAAACTTCCACGCCCCAACTAAAAAGTCTAAATGGCGGGCAAACAATATGGCGGACATAGGTGGTGCCAATTGAACTGACTTATGGTGTGGGAGTTATGGCCTTTTACGCAAAACCCATTGTTATAGCGCCACCATCTGGCCGCCATAGGTGATTTTTAGTGTCTGAGTAGTGGGGGGCCATAGGAACCCACCTGCCAAATTTTGTTGCTCTAGGACTTATGGTTGCTGAGCCTCAGACACTTTTAGCGGAGAAAAATAATAAGAATAATAATAATAATAATAATAATAAATATAGCTGCAAGCAGCAATGAAGGGTCCAAGCACTACACGGGCGCCAGGAGGACAAGCAACCAGAACAACCCCTGTATAAGACACCAGTCCATCGCAGGGCGAACGGCATAATCCTCTACTATTCTGCAAAGTTTTGTAAAAACCGACCAGTCGGTTATAGGGGCCGCCATTGACTTCCACGGCAGAAAGCAATTGAGGCATTTGTCAAAAAAGTTTAATTTGTGGAAGATCACAGCTCTAGGACAAAAAATGTCTAATTTGCGGAAGATCCAATCGGCGGGGCTTATGGGTCATAATTGGAAACTTGTTACCCTTGACGAGTTGCACATATGTGCAAAATTTCATGACTGTAGCTCAAATGGGGCCGGAGATATGCTTGTTCAAAATTATCTAAGATAAACACCTTTTTGCTCATGACAGCGCCACCCTTTGGCCAATCGGCTTCATATTTCTGCCCTGTCCATATAGAGTGCCCCAATATATGTGTGCCGAGTTTCGAAAACAGCAGCACAGCGGTTATGCCAAAACAGAAAACGAGCTCTCTAGCGCCACCACATTGCTTGATCGAGCCGAAAATGGAGGGTTATCCTCCCCTTATGGCTGCTGATATGCCTACCAAGTTTCATGGTGGTAGGTGAAACCGTTCAGAATTTACACACCTTCATGTTACAAGACACGCCCTCCTCAATATTCATTGGCTGATTGTGGCCATTTAAATATCTTTATCAAAATTCTGTGAATAACTTTTGGTCACCACCATCTGTAGATCATACGTACCGAATTTGGTGGTGATCGGATCAACGCCCTAGGACTAGTTCGCAAAAGTAGGTTTTTTGAATAATTCAAAATGGCACTGGAATTGGCATGACCCAAGGATTCAGATGAAACAATCCGCACAACTCTAGGACAAACGGTTCAAAAGTTATAAGCAATATTGTACCTTGAAGTTTGGCCTGTTGGTGGCGCTACAGAGTTGGATGGATTGACCCCAAATTCGATGTCTGGATACATTGGACTGTCCTCGATCAATGTGCCAAATTTCATAAAAAACCACCAATGGGTTCTATGGGCTGCCATAGACTCCCATTGCGGAAAGTATAATAATAATACTCACAATTACAATAGGTGCCCTGCACCTTCGGTGCTTGGCCCCTAATAATCCTAACAGATACAATAGGGTTCCACCAGCTTCGCTGCTTGGACCCCTAATAATAATCCTAACAAAAACAATAGGATTCCACCAGCTTCGCTGCTTGGACCCCTAATAATCCTAACAGATACAATAGGGTTCCACCAGCTTCGCTGCTTGGACCCCTAATAATAATCCTAACAGATACAATAGGGTTCCACCAGCTTCGCTGCTTGGACCCCTAATAATAATAATAATAATCCTAACAGATACAATAGGGTTCCACCAGCTTCGCTGCTTGGACCCCTAATAATAATCCTAACAGATACAATAGGGTTCCACCAGCTTCGCTGCTTGGACCCCTAAATATGTGCAATAATAGTGTGATTGCCAAAGGCAACCACACTAATCATGTTTTGTATTGTTGGAAAACTGATGCCATGGGGAACATGGGGGGGGGGGGAGCAAGTACCCAAACACAGACACTAACTCATCTGTCATGCTAATTCATGAAAGACACGGTTAATAATGCTTACAAGTAACATTGTGAATCGTTTGCATAAAAAATAATACTTTCAATCTGAGTTGATGTTGAAATATATGTTTCAAAATGGACTCACTTTTCATTTGCATTGTTCTAAGAGTGGCCAAAACCCTTACTTACAGTTGAGGCCAAAGGTTTACATACACATACACCTAAAGATATTCAAACTCAGTTTTTCACAACTCAACACATTTCATGTTACCATACATTTTTTTGGCAAGTCAATTAGGGCATCTACTTTGTTCACATTAGAGGTAATTTTAAAACAATCGATTAGAGACAGAATTATTTCAGCTTTAATTCACTATATCAGAATTCCAGTGGGTCAAACGTTTCAGACTGTCTCTTAAAACAGTCTGGAAGATTCCAGAAATTGATGTAATGGGCTGGAAAAACTTTGGTCTGAAAGGTTCAACTGAACCCCAAGACAACAACAAAAGAACTGGTGAAGGATTTGGAGGCATCAGGTACCAAATATCTACATCCACCGTTAAGAAAATCCTACATCGCCATGGCTTGAAAGGCTGTCACGCAAGGAAGAAGCCCCTACTCAAAGACCAGCATAAAAAAGCCAGAATGAAGTTTGCAGGTGATCACTAGGATAAAGACCTAGCCTTCTGGAGGAGTGTTCTCTGTTTAGATGAAACAAAAATGTAACTGTTTGGCCATAATGATTAGCGCTATGTACGGAGGGAAAAGGGTGAGGCTTTTAATCTGAAGTTCACCATCTCAACTGTGAAGCATGGGGCTGGCAGCATCATGTTGTGGGGGTGTTTTGCTGGAAAAGGGACTGATGCACTACAGAAAATAGATGGCATCATGAGGACGGAGGATTATCTAGAAATACTGAAGCAACACCTGAAGACATCAGCTAGAAAGTTAAAACTTGGTCACAACTGGGTCTTCCAGCAGGACAATGATCCTAAGCATACCTACAAAGTTGTAACAAAATGGCTTAAAGACAATAAAGTGAAAGCACTGGAGTGGCCATCACAAAGCCCTGACTTGAATCCCATAGAAATTGGGGAGACTGAACTGAAAAAGCGTGTCCGAGCAAGGAGGCCCACAAACCTGACAGAGTTACACCAGCTCTGTCAGGAGGAATGGGCAAAAAATTCCGGCAAAGTATTGTGAGAAGCTTGTATAAGGCTACCCCAAGCATTTGATTCACGTTAAGCAATTAAAAGGCAATGCCACCAAATACTAACAAAGTGTATGCAAGTGCATGTACTTTTCACCCACTGAAAATCCGATATAGTACATAAAAGCTGAAATAAGTCTGTCTCTAAGATATTATTTTGAAATGACCTCTTAGGGAAATAAAGAAGATACCCTAATTGACTTAACACAGGAAATGTATGGTAACATAAAATGTGTGGAGTTGTGCAAAATTGAGTTTGAATGTCTTTAGCCTAGGTGTATGTAAACTTTTGGCCTCAACTGTATTCCTGAGTTCCAGCATACACTGAAATGCAATTAAAATTGTGTGATGAAAAAAGTGATGAGCCAGACCAGCCACTTACCAGCCTAATACTGATGCAATGTGTTCATGGTTTATTCTGTAATACGTTAAGAAATAATTTCTCCATTATTTCAATGAATTATTTTCATCCTTCACCATCATGTGTTATTAGCAGTATATGTCCAGTTACTGGTCAGCCCACAGTTTCTTGAAGAACATTCATCAACTGATTAACACTATTGTCGCTGTACTGTAGCAATATAAATGGGAGTTAGTTACCTGCTGGTGGCCTGTAGGGTGTAAAATAGTTACTGGCTCTCCAGTAATACTGTTTGGATGATAGGGTGTAAAATAGTCACTGGTTCTCCTGTAGTACTGTGTGTGACCTGTAGGGTACAAAATACACGATTTGGAGGTAAGTGCTTTGGGAAATTCCATAAATTGAAATTAAATAGCAAAAAAGTTGCTAAAAAAGAAACAAAAAACAAGTGACAGAACTGTGTGACATTGCCTGACATGGCAACCCAGATAGGACAGTCTGACCTCCACATGTGATGGCAGGGCACTGAGGTCAGCAGGATATTTCAATATACATGTGGAAAAAAGGCAGTTTCCAAAAAAAAATAGGACCCCATTTTCTCTGAATTTTTTTTTACATATCTTTATCTTGTTACCTTATTTGATTTATCTTTAAAGCATTATTTGTTTATAATTATTTAGAATTAATGTTTTTGCCTTGTTTTGCTGTGGTAGTTCAAGTTTTTGCTTCAAATGATTCTTGCCATTTTGTATTTGTGAGGAGGTGTGCGGCGTAAGGTTCACCATCTTTGTTTTGTTTGCATGTCCCGTCACATTAAAATGTGTTGTGAAGTGCAAGTAAAAAAGATCCATTGAGAACTCATCTTGCCAAAGAAGGATAGATTTCCCATTCTCTTGAAAGTGGGGCACAGCTGTGTGGTTACAACAGGGACAGACAAAGTGACACAAACACCAAGTGCGGAGTTGGGTTCAAAACCCAAGCTTCATATTTACACATACACGTTACGAGAATAATGGACAGTTCCTTCCTTGCATGCCCAGAGCTGACTCTTCTGTCTGTGTCAGTAGCATTCGTTTGTTACTATTTCTAACCCATGAAGAAGCGGCTGAGCATTCACTTCTCACAGGAGGGCAGGTTAAGACACTGATACACTGTTCAGACTCAACATTATACCCAATGGATATTTTAGCAGGAACGGCTCCAATGGCACAGCTCAACAATGATTAGCCTACTTTAGCAAAAAGGGTTAGAGCTAATGCGTAACAGCACACCTGAATAACAGCACCTGCCGAGAACCTTCTGCAAAACAGTTATTCCTAGGCTGGTCTGATTGTTTTATTTTTTTTGCATGAAGCAAAAATGCATTTGGGCAGTGAAACAATTTTAGTGGTTTTTGCTGTTTACTCCACATTGGATTTGAAATTATTCACACCTACAATCACTTTTGTTCGTTTTCTAGTGCAAGAACTAATCATGCAACACACAGATGGCCAAGAAACACCTGAACATTCCATTGTCCAATTACTTTTGATCCCCTACAATGGAGCAACTATGTATAAAAAGTGCTGTAATGTCTACACGGATCACCCGATCTGGTGGTAAATACCCTCAAATTAAAGCAGCCTGTCAGCATATTCACTCATTTTAAATCCGATGCGCTGGAGTACAGAGCCAAAACCACAAAAATGTCACAAAATGTGTTTGATTAATTTAATCAGACCCTTGTGAGCTTTAAGAAGACCATAAATACTTACTAGTCATTCAGTTTGTGTTTTCATATGGTGATTTTACAAGCAGGATGGCCTACAGTACGTGACTTCTCAGTCAGTCTAGAGGCTACAGTAATTTTCAGGCCAGAGTTTAAGAGCAACACCACTTAAGTAGAATTATTTGGGATGTGTGTTGAAGAGAGAAGTTAAAAGGTAAACTTCTGCATCTTTATTTACAGATAAAAGGAGTTTGTGGTTCTTGTACTATCTGGAGAAGGTCCTTCCTGAAGCTGAGAGAGTTCCTGCGTGGTATTGTGTGGGTTAGCAGGTGCCTCAGTGTTCTGGTTCCTCTCCCGCCGATAGCCTCTGGCACTCACAGCTGAGACCCCCTCCCCCACTACCCCCTGCTGTGTATTTGTCAAGGGACATGTTTGAACAGGTGAACGTATCACCTGGGGGTCATACATCCGGAGGCTGCCACGCCAGCCTGGAACAGAACAATCTGGGTCACCCAGCCCAATTAATGCCTTCAAACATTCACCCCCGCCCCCAACCGCTACCTTTGATCTCTCACACTTGTACAGAATGAAACAAACTTTGGGGGGGGGGGGGCATGGTTCAGCAGGGTTCCAGACTGGCTTCTTTGCCTGGGAGGGTTGGGGGTTTTACCAACGAGCACACAGTACTTAATTTTACAGGCTTAGCAGTTTGAGGTGTCCTGCTTTTCAGGGGGTAGAGGAGGGGGACTACTTTTGATTGAATTTGTTTTATAGTGAAAAATACATATAAAGCTGCTCAGCTAAATGTAGATATAACAATACTACAGACACTGAAAACCATTTAAAAAATCCAAAATTACATTTCCAGCCTTCAGGCTCCAGTGTGCAGAAACTAACAGACAGACAGTCAGGTCAGACAGACAGATCACCAGGTGTAGCTTCCAAAGAACAGCATGTTTCTCTGACAAATAAAATGAATGTGCCAGCAGGCCCTTTCCTAGTGCTAGCTTCCAAATTCTAACCAGATCACTATTATCACATGTGCTGGGCTTGTCTACCATCAGATACCAGATGGGTACATTAAACCTGCTTTCTAGGACACATTTTGTATGTGACATTTGTGTCACATACAAAAGCCTCAGGAAAGAGTCTCCCCTCTGAAACGTGAGCTTGATTGTTGATAAAACATTTTTCCAAATGAGTCGCTGTCCTCAACTCTTTCATTTTTAAAGTGTTATCTTGCTCCTTGGACAAAGTGCCACTCATGTGAAGTTGAATTCCTTGGTCCCTGGATGAAGTACGGTGCTCCCTCCTTTTTTCATTTATTAAACAAAAATCTTCTAATGCCCTTCCCCCTGGGGCCAGTTCCAATCTTTTACCTCCACATCACTGAATTTTTCCACATCACTTTTTGGTTTACAAGGGAATAATACTCAGGTTTGCTTTATCGTGAAAATTAATTTGCTCATTTCTGAATTTTTAGAATTATTGTTATAATTTTACACCTCTGCTGTTTTGGGCTAACAGAAGACACTTTTTTCATAACAAAAGCAGCAAGGTTCTGTGGCTTCAGTGACTGCAGGTTTGATTCCAGTGTGGGGCTTACGTTGGGTCCTTGAACAAGGCACATAACCTGAACTGCCATAATTTGTAGGTTTTATGTGAGCTTTCTTTCTCTCTGCATTGAATGTCCAGCAAACAACGCATTTAGTGTTAAATTGAGTTGGACTGAATGGTCACAAAAATACATTTCCACCAATTGAATAATTAAGCTCTAAACGTCGCCCACATGGGGAGCAAAAGTGAATCAAAGTAAAGTGAATCACTCACAAAGTGAATTATGAAAATTGCCTCTCACTTGTCAGCATAGACTGAGGCCAGCGGCAGGAAATTCATTAAAGGCTTAAACTGTAACACAAGTGTGTGCGTAATTCCATTAGACACAGTTCAGCAGAGCCTTTTCTGAGCTCAATGGTGTGCTTTAAGTGGATTAATTTTGTACCATACCCCCCACTGAGACACTGAATGCTTTTGCAATTACAATCTAAATAGCCTTCATTCTTACTAAGGTACCACATACTGCATGGCTCACTTTAAGATATTTCCATTTGTGTTTGAGTGCAGTGGTAATCTTACATCCGTGAAAGCCGTCATGATTTACATAGTTGTAATGTGAGGAAATATTCAAAATGGCATTGACAAAGTATTACATTTCACGTGAGATGCACACAATGCAGGAAAAACCCAGAGCACCTCAAAAGACTCTCTCAATCACAGAAACTGCCCTCCAAAATGCTGTGCAGCATCTACTTTTCTTTAATTCACGCATGACCCAGACACTTCACCGAAGACCCTGCACTCAATAAAACATCACTCCCCTGATGTTGTATGTAGAAGATAACTGCAATTCCTTCAAGAATTCCTTGGAGTTATGGCTTATTTTGTGGTCTGAAACAGAACCCAACCAAGCAATCACCTGCACCGACACATGCTGTGTGTTTTACCACAAACACGCATGTTTGTCTATAGTCCTCCTGCTCTTTCTCTCACACATTTCCTGCCAGTTTTCCACAACTACTTTCTGTGTTTTGGGTGGGTGTGTGTGTGTGTGTGAGAGAGAGAGAGGGACTGCCTTTTACATCCACGTCAATTATATTTTGTGATCAGTTTTTTCTTAACATAACTGACTAAAACTGGCATGAAAAAAACTAGGGGTTGAGGAAAATTGATAACTGCAGGGTGAGTGTGTGAGTGGTGCCAAAGGTTCCCCCCAACCCCCCAGGACAAACCCACAGCCACACTGACCTACTTTGAGATGCTGGAGGATTCCGATGTACTACAACTCATCACCTCTCATTGTGCAACCACCTGTCCACTTGACCCCATCCCATCTACAGTTCTCCAATCCATTTCCAGCGAGTTCCTTCCCTATCTGTCCTCCATTGTTAATTCCTCTCTTTCCTCTGGTCATGTTCCCTCTGATTTTAAGATGACTCGTGTTACCCCACTTCTCAAAAAACCCACCTCAGACCCCTCCAATGTAATGAATTATCGACCCGTATCGCTTCTACCCTTTCTGTCCAAAATCCTTGAACGAGCAGTTCTTAAACAACTAACCTCTTTTCTCCATCAGAACAACCTGCTAGACCCTCACCAGTCTGGCTTCCGATCCGGGCACTCAACAGAGACTGCGCTCCTAGCTGTGACGGAGGCACTTGCCACTGCAAGAGCCTCACACCTCTCCTCTGTCCTGATCCTTCTTGACCTGTCTGCAGCTTTCGACACAGTCAACCATAAAATACTCCTCTCCACCTTGGCTGGGATGGGCATCGCCGGGACTGCCCTGTCTTGGTTCGCTTCCTATCTTGCAGATAGATCCTACCAGGTCACCTGGAAGGGGTCTGCCTCTGCTTCTCATCCCCTTGTTATGGGAGTGCCGCAGGGATCTGTACTGGGTCCTCTGCTGTTCTCCTTATACACCAGATCTCTTGGTTCAGTTATTAATTCACATGGCTTCTCCTATCATTGTTACGCAGATGACACACAACTCTTCTTTTCTTTCCCCCCCTCGGCCACACAGGTCAATGATAAAATATTTTCCTGCCTGGCTGACATCTCCACCTGGATGGCCAGCCACCATCTGAAGCTCAACCTCAACAAAACTGAGCTGCTCTTCTTCCCGTGCAAGACCTCCTTACTTTGTGAGCTCTCTATCACGGTTGATGGCACCACAGTGACTGCCTCTCACTCTGCCAAGAGCTTGGGGGTGGTCCTGGATGACCAACTGGACCTCAAGGAGCACATCAAGGCAACATCACGGTCCTGCAGATTCCTTCCCTGATGATGCACTCCACCCAGCTGCTCGTCCAGGCTACGGTGACCTCTCGCCTTGATTACTGCAACTCTCTCCTTGAAAGCCTGCCAGCTTGTGCCATACAGCCACTACAGATGATTCAGAATGCCACTGCCCGACTCATCTACAACCTTCCCAAATTCTCCCACGTCACTCCTCTGCTGCGATCACTCCACTGGCTACCGGTCGCTGCCAGGATCCGGTTCAAAGCCCTGAACCTTGCCTACACTGCTGCCAACAGGACAGCCCCCATCTACTTGCAGGACATGACTCGATTCTATGTGCCTGCTCAACCACTCCGCTCTGCGGCAGCAGGGCGCCTTGTAACCCCTCCCACCCGCCCAAAGGGATCACAGAGCTTCTCCACCCTAGCTCCCCAGTGGTGGAACGAACTCCCCGTCCCTCTCCGAACCTCCCCCTCACTACCCATCTTCCGCCGTGGCCTGAAGACTCATCTCTTCAGACTATACCTAGACTAACCACCACCACGCTGTATATTTCACTCTAAATCCCCCCCCCCCCTTTTTTCATGACACTCGTTACATGCTGCCCCATCCCAGCACTTTTTGGTAATTTGTATTTGTCCTAATACTGTTGCTTATTCTTCTGCCTAGTTGGCTTTGCAGAGGTTAGGTCTGAATAGTGTTCACTGTGTGAACTAAACTGTGTTCTTGGCTAGAAATAGCTGTACAAAATAAGTATTGTACCTTACTGAACCTGTGTTTAGCAGTTGTCTATGACCATGAAATGCACTTTTTGTACGTCACTTTGGATAAAAGCGTCTGCCAAATAAATGTAATGTAATGTAATGTAATGGAGGAATGTATAAGACATGTGGTGTAATGTACTGAGATGAACCCTCTAGAACCCCTCTTGCAAATTACGCATTATTGAACAGCTGTACATTGACACAAATGCCATTCCGCTCAACCTTAAACATTTTAAACATCTGTTCACCCACTGATTACAAATTACTGATCATCTTTGGGGGACTTGCATGTCCCGTTCTATCATCCGCAGTCATCTTTCAAAAAAAACAGCATAGGAATATTTCTACAATCAGTGGATTTGTTAATATAAAATGGACAGTACAAATAGTACTAATAAATATTAAAAGTAGTGAACAAGATGGAGATTACTATTAATGACATGTTTTATCCTGTAAGAGCTAGTATGAACATTTAAGCAATGCATTTGCATATACAGCAAAATGTTCCGTCTTAAACCAACTCTTACGGTGTAGGCTACATGTGGCCTCTATAGGACAAAATATAAACTCTCATAAGAGTTGCATTAACTGCATTTACGGTTTATCTGTCAGCGCTTACGTTGCTTACATGTTATAGCACATTCCTTTGCTGTAGTAACGGAACTTTAAATCTTTTTCTGCGACGGACTGACCTTGATGTCGAGCGTATTTCCATCCAAAACGAGGGGGAGAACAGGGTATGGGAATATCAAAACACAAAAATAGCTCTGAAGCAACTAATCAATTTGTGTTTTTTAAAGCATGACAATAAAGGGGCCTACTGAAACATAAAATATAAATACTTTTCATATTCTAATCTGCGCTAAAAAAAAAAAAAAAAAAAAAAAAAAAAAAAAAAAAAAAAATTAAAAAAAGAAGAAGTAGCCAACAGCATAAACTGCCTGATTTGTTGGGAAAGGTATAACGGCTGGCCATTCGCATACTTCTCAATAAAACACAGTAGCGTTAATTCACACAACGTTGGCATGAAATGGTAAAATAAAATGGACTGAATTTGAGATAAATGAGCTATAACTTGAGCTTTAAAACTTCACTTTGAAGTTAGGGACCCCAGAACGTAACAATGGCGAATAACTTGAATGAATGACACTCTGGATCCAGGTGAAATGCTTGGAACCGCGAAAGAAAAAACTGAATACGCAATTTATGGAAATATTTCATGGAAAAAGACACAGCTGCTACACCTCGTCAGCATGCTACATGAAACCAACGCTATTCACCACGTGGTTCGTTTAACAACAATAGCCAACTGTGTAGCCACTTAATGTAACGAAGTCACCAAGAGAACACACAATATGCATTTGTGAGTCTAGTAAACTGTGTCATCAGAGAAACAGAAGAAAATAAAATCATAATTATGCAAAACAAAAATTTGTGACGGCGCGACCGAGAGCTGAAGGCTCGTGTGCCACGTGTGACGTCTCATTTCAGCGATTATTTTTTTGTCAAAACGTTTCCGTCAGCGATTGAACTTGCTTTCACATGTCGGTATGCAGACGATAAAAGACAGAAAAACTTACTTTAGTCAGTATCTCACTCTGTCTGTTATTTTCCGTAGCCTAACTCCGTTCTCTGCGCTTAAAAAAATCGTACTCCTTTTAGTAAATATATATAGCCTATATGTCTATCTACCGGAGGGATTATGTCTGTCTTCTTGTAAAAAAATCTCCCTTTGGTTCTTGAAACTTCTACGTTTTATTTCGACTAATCACAGAGGCTTTGTGACATAAACACGTAGCCAGCTTATGCAGCCTACTGTAAACTACGTTCAAACATTTTCTCTCCTTCTCCCTCCACCCCCCTTCCCCCCCCCCCCCCCCCCCCCTCTCTCTCTCTCTCTCTCTCTTCTAAATTTGAACAGACACCCCACCCCCAAGCACACCTCTCCTTCTCCATCTCTCACAGGGCACTGCCAGTCAATCAGATCAGAGGGACAGTCACAAGAACAGGGATCTTCATTATTAGCATAACAGCTCTCCCTACTGCTAGCTTCCAGTACTAACATTGGGATGGCAGGCATGCCATTCGCCAAGTTACGGCTTGCCCCATACCTATCAGACCTGTGTCAAATGCAAATACGTATTTGTATTTGTATTTGTATTTGAAAATGTAGTTAACTACATATCTGAAATATCTTCAAATACATTCACAAATTAGATTTATTTAATTTCATGGAAAACCAAATACATTCCCAAATAGCATTTAAAAAATACATTCCATTAAATCAATACTTTCCTGGGAAACCAAATACTTTTGTATTTAAAGCCTTTTAAAAATACATCAAAATACAAATACAATTTTAAAATATTTTGAAATATTTCTGTGATAGACAACAGAAATGACTGAGCCAGCAACAATGTAGGCTTCATACTGAAGGGAGTATCCCAGAGTTCGTTGTACAATCTTTGTGAGTGGCCCTCGATGTGATGTCAGCAAGTTATAATACTGAGGGCACTCCAGGGGAACTACTTAGGCCTAGGGGTTGAATTTGCTCTTTTTTAATTTGCAATGAAATACTGAGAGATATATAAAACAGGTTAAACTATGTCCTGGATCAAAAATTCCTTGAGCACAAGTGCGTAAAATCTAATGGTGGATATGTAGAACTACTAAGTTCTATGAAACAAAATGTAAGCTGTGTACTCAGTGTCTTCAAATCTATCCAAAATGTCTAAATTATGCATTCCTGTAAATCACAAAATAATGTATTTTACTACAGATCAACTGTTTTGACTCAAGAAACTCAGGGTCGCATAATTTTCAAGTGCGAATTTCAGGCTTTCCGTCAGTACAGTGGTATAAAATATCTAGGGGTCCTGAAACATATCCAAAATCTCTCCAAAAATGAATAAAATGCTTTTTGTCCATTAAAAAAATAAAGCATATAAATGGGCCCCTTATGAAGGCTTAACATGAAACATTGATATCAGATTAAAAAATAATGCAAAAACATTGTCACACAATGTGGTACAGTGCCTAAATGTGTTATCATTAACTCTTGTATGTTTTTCTGTAGGCTACTCTACAGTATATGTTTTCTTGTATGAGGATGGGACGACATTAAAACAATATTGAACCATCCAGCACGTTTTGGCGATGTTCCAGCTTTCACATCATAACCAGTGAATAAAACACAAACACTACTGTGCTACCAACGAACGCTTACGTTGCAGTGTGAAACATCCTAATTATAAAATACCACTAACTTATTTAAAAACACTCAATTTCAAAACTGACGTACATAACCGAAATATTGTGTGCAGTAATACTTACATAGCGATGAGGAAATGTTATCTGTGTTCAGTAGATAGAGACAGGGACAAAGAATCAATGCTCTTCTGACTTAATCCAGAAAACTATATCAGCTAGGTCTGTCAGCAAAAATATGGCTTAGCTATGCTCAAAGGTCCTCAGTAATAATATTTTCCAAGAAATGACAAAAATCATCGATAATGTTTCGTTGGATGCAGTGTCTTTAACTGCTACCACAGAGTGAATGCGTAAGGCAGCGATGATGAGAGAAAAATGTTTGGTTTTTTAATTTATTTTATTTATTTCAATGACGCTACGTGCAACATGAAATAAGGCTTGAAATTAAAACCGTCACTTTCACCCATCAAAGTTGGGAGGGTGGGCTCTAGCGAGTACACAAAACACAGGATGCTTAGTGATAGGTTGAGTATTTCTGAGAGACCCGCCTCTAGTGGCTACAGTCTACAGCAATCCAGCGATGAGCGATAGGATTCCCAAGGCAAGCAAAGCGCAGTAGCACACTTATCGTGCATTCGGACGGTCCTCGTCAACTCGTCAGAAATTTATCACGTGACCAAGTCGAATTTACGAGGTGTTTGTGTTTGGGCAGTCACGGCAACCATAGACATAATACAACGTCTGCGTCTGGATGGCAGTCTGCACTGCAAAATAACGATAACAAGAAGCTTCTTTCGGTTTGCGTTTGTGTCCATTTTTTTTATTTATTTATTTATTTTTTTGAGAACACGGATAGGAAATGGAGGGGGGGTTAAAGTTCACAACACGTCACACTAATGGGCCATATAGTGACACGCCCCCACCACCGCACAACCCTGCGGCAAGGTGCCGCATTGCCTGATTTGGTGTGAATGCAGCCTTTGGCCCATTTGTGTGACGTCACAAACTTTAACACTCCCTCCTGTCCACTAACTCAAAAAAAAAAAAATGGACACAAACACAAACCGAAGGAAGCTTCTTGCTATCCTTATTTTACAGCGTTGACTGCCAGCCAGATGCAGACGTCGAAGTTGGGTACACAAAATAAACCAAGCGAGGACACAACTGGGAGAGTATCATCGTTTGGTCCATGAACTCCATAGTGCTAGGTACAATAAACTAACATGCAAGAACTGCTAAATAGTGAATCTTTTATATAGCTTAATTCCGACGTTCGGAATTGATATTTAGCTAATAATTATTGTTTCCGTATTCGTCCCATTACCTGGTACTGTCAAATCACAAAGACGATTATAAAATCAAATCTTAGGAAATGAATCGCGTCAGTAATTCAGCTTACATTACATTACATTACATTTATTTGGCAGATGCTTTTATCCAAAAGTGCATTTCATGGTCATAGACAACTACTAAACACAGGGTTCAGTAAGATACAATACTTATTTTGTACAGCTATTTCTAGCCAAGAACACAGTTTAGTTCACACAGTGAACACTATTCAGACCTAACCTCTGCAAAGCCAACTAGGCAGAAGAATAAGCAACAGTATTAGGACAAATACAAATTACCAAAAAGTGCTGGGATGGGGTAACATGTAACAAGTGTCATGAAAAAAAAAAGGGGGGGGGGGAGATTTAGAGTGAAATATACAGCGTGGTGGTGGTTAGTCTAGGTATAGTTTGAAGAGATGAGTCTTCAGGCCACGGTGGAAGATGGGTAGTGAGGGGGAGGTTCGGAGAGGGACGGGGAGTTCGTTCCACCACTGGGGAGTTAGGGTGGAGAAGCTCTGTGATCCCTTTGGGCGGGTGGGAGGGGTTACAAGGCGCCCTGCTGAGTGGTCGAGCAGGCACATAGAATCGAGTCATGTCCTGCAAGTAGATGGGGGCTGTCCTGTTGGCAGAAGTGTAGGCAAGGGTCAGGGCTTTGAACCGGATCCTGGCAGCGACCGGTAGCCACACAGTGAACACGATTCAGACCTAACCTCACACGCACTTCCCACTGCCGTTTTTGCCGCATTGCCTGATCTGGTGTGAATGCAGCCTTTAAGGCTGGATTCACACCAGATCAGCTTGCGGCAGGGTTGTGCGGCAAAAACGGCAGTGTTCCCATTCATTTTAATGGGGGTAGTGTGTTTAGGCTGCAGCAGTGGTTGACCCCATGGGGTGCCGAAAAAAACGCAGCGGCAAAACAATGTTTTGTGTTCTGCTCGTTCCCCTGTGGGTAATTGTATTATTGTTTTCTATCATTCAATCATTGTTTTGGGTTCATGTCTCGTTTTCGCTTCCCTCCCTGGTTTGATTGTGAATTGAGTTCTCCTGTGTCTTGTTAGAGTTCGGTCTATTTAAGTCCTTTGTTTCCCTGACTCGGGTGCTGGTTCCTTGTGTTTCTGACTGTGTTCCTGCCTGCGTTCCTGCCCATTTATCTGTCCGTGCGTACCTGCCTGTTTTCTGCCTTCCTGAGTTCTGTCCTGTCCAAATTCTGTTCTGTGTTTTTTGGGATTTTTGGATTTTTATTCTGTTTTCTGTTTTTGAAGAATTCCTTTGTGTTTTTGAAAGTTGCCCTGCGTGGCCTCTTTTGTTCCCTGCTTTTGTTACCCTTTTGTGACTAAAGTCTTTGTTTGATTTGCCTTTGAGTTTTTGAGTTTTCCTCACTCTGCGTTTGGGTCCTGGTCCTCCGTTTCCTGATAGAATTTCAGATAATTTCTAAATAATTATTTAAAAGTAATACTTTAAATATGTATTTGACCCAGGTACCTATACAGCACCAAGAGTTTTTTTTCCAAGTCCTGAAGAATATTAACTTCTGACCTCATGTAATCACACAGCATTCACATACAACTTCACACAATGAAATCCTAAATAACCCACAATAACTTGGGTTATTTAGCATTTTTATCCTTATTCTATTCTTTTTCCTGCTGATTACATCATCACAATTGCTCCAGTCTCACAAAGAATAAGTCTCACCATGGCACCAAGCACATCATCTGAAGCTGGTTCCACGAACATGACAGTGACTTAAATTTACTTCAATGGCCTGCTCAGTCCCCAGATTTCAATCAAATGGAGCATCATTGATGTAGATGAGGTGGAACAGGAAGTTCACAGCACAAAAGCGATGTGATGACAGATCTGAAGGAACTGTGTTATGCAATCAAGTCAGCATGAACTAAAATCCCTGAGGGCTGTTTCCAGCACCTTGTTGAATCCATGCTACGTACTAGATCGGTGTATCTAATAAAGTGGCCAGTGAGTGTGTATATAAGCATATATATGTTAGTACTATAAAACTGGATTAATGTTGGAGAGCCAAGCAGTAATAGCCTCAGCTGTTCTTAAATTGTATTGAACTGGAACGTCTGGGAAATGGCTTTCGTAGGGCATACTAACCAAGGCTTAATAAAAATACTTATTTGCTTAATGATGCTTAAAGAGTTATACATTTGAACCCCCATGTTTTTCTCTCAAGGCAATTTCTATTATTTTGCTCATATTTAGACAACAAGCTTAACAAGGAAAAAATCTTTCTTGGAATGATATTGTAATTTTTAGCCAGTAGTTAATACTCATGGAATGTCTCAGCTGTACAAACTATAGGCTTCAGTTCTTTGTGTAGGTTCATTAAGACCTGTCAATCAACATTTGTCCTTAACTTTAATTTGCAGGGAAACCTAAGTATAATTCTTTTACTTCACAAACTTAGTTTGGCAATCTAGTTTTGTTGGTTACTGAGCTCACAAATCGGTGTTGTAAAGTGAAAAAATAAATCTTGTTTTTAATAGCCTACTTTAAGGCCTAATGTAGATGGAGCCCCAGCCTAAGTCTCATTATGCAGACTCCTGTTGTATGAAATGAAAATAATAATGCATAACGAGCAGAGGTGGGTAACCCGGCTTCAAAGAGTAAAAAGACTGACCATGTATTTGCTCCACCACCATGCACTAAACCAGCTGATCACAATAATTAGTTCTCCCATCATGCTAATTCTTCAGCATGATGGGAGAACTAATTATTGTGATCAGCTGGTTTAGTGCATGGTGCTGGAGCAAATGCATGGTCAGTCTTTTTACATTACATTACATTACAGGCATTTAGCAGACGCTCTTATCCAGAGCGACTTACACAACTTTTTTTTTTTTTTTTACATAGCATTTTACATTGTATCCATTTATACAGCTGTATATATACATACTGAAGCAATGCAGGTTAAGTACCTTGCTCAAGGGTACAACGGCAGTGTCCTTACCCGGGAATCGAACCTGCGACCTTGCTCAAGGGTACAACGGCAGTGTCCTTACCCGGGAATCGAACCTGCGACCTTTTTTTTTTTTTTACATAGCATTTTACATTGTATCCATTTATACAGCTGGATATATACATACTGAAGCAATGCAGGTTAAGTACCTTGCTCAAGGGTACAACGGCAGTGTCCTTACCCGGGAATCGAACCTGCGACCTTTCGGTTACAAGCCCAGTTCCTTACCCACTGTGCTACACTCCGTCCTTTGAAGCTGGGTTACCCACCTCTGATAACGAGCATAAAATATATTTTCCTATACAGTATATCTGAATACTTTTACCCATAGTTCATTCTCAAACAAAGCTTCAATTGTGTACAATTGGGGATTCTAGCTCTTTATTTTGCCAGTAATCCTTGTAAACAGATTTCTTATTGAGCATTTTAATACTGTACCTTTCAACCTGGGGCTTAGGCAGTCTGAAAATACATTCTGTAAGGCAAAAAGGCTTTATGAATTATAACCAAATGTTATCTGGTACTGTACACTTCTCCTGATTAAAAGATTGGCTTTTGAACAAGCTGACATTTAGTTAAAAAATTGGGCATAACAAGAATTTTTACACATTCAAGCCAGATATCATTAATGATTACTAAGGGATCCATTATGTTAGAGGTTACTTTAGGGCAACTTCTGAATCATAAAGGGTTAATTAATGGAAGTCGTGGAACATTGTGGTGATATACAGTGAGCTCCATAATGTTGGGGACAAAAACATATTTTTCTTGACTTGCCTCTGTACTCCACAATTTTAGATTTATAATGGAACAATTTACATGTGGTTAAAGAGCACATCCTCAGTTTTTATTTAAGATTATTTTTTTATACATTTTAGTTTTACTGTGTAGAAACATTACTGCACTTTTTATACACACATAATGTTTAGGACAAATGGCATCACAGGTGATTCTGATTACTTGTGTGTTCAATTACTCCCTAGGTTCTAGCGAGTAACAGTAAAAGAGAGTGGTCAGTATTTAGTTTTGATTCTAGCCTTTTGATTACCTTTTTATTATTAACTGGCCAAGTCAATCATCCGATCTAAATCCAAATGAACATGTTTTCCATATCCTTAAGCAACTAGCCACCAAAACAAGCAGTAGCTGATGATGGCTGCAGTACAGCCCAGGCAGAGCATTACCAAGATACTCAACACATGGTGATGTCTATGAGTCACAAAGGATATGTGACAAAGTACTAAACATGACTACTTTCATTTACATAAGATCAATGTCCCAAACATGATTATTCCCTAAAATGGGGGGACTGTGCAAAAAAAAAATTTTTTTTTAAATGCTGCAATTTCCACATGGTGAAACCAAAGTGCATAAAAATACCTGAGTGTGCACTTAAACCACATATTGCTTGATTACAAATCTAAAAGTGTAGAGTACAGAGCCAAATCAAGAAAAAAAAAACATTTTTTTGTCTCAAACATTACCAAGCTCACTGTGTGTGCTGAAAAGAGGTTACCGTAATAGTCTCAAAAATTGGGATGGCAGGTATGCCTCATATATATATACCTATACAGCACCGAGAGTTTGGCACTTTTCAGGGTTCCCCACAGAAATAACCACAACAGCCACAGACACTCAGCTCTTAAAAACATTAAATTCTGTACATTCTGACCCCATTTCAACAGACAGATTTCATAAACAACTTCACATGTCCACACAATAAAGCCCCAAACTAAGGGGATTTTGCGTTTTCTCCTTCTTCTTCTCATTCTTCTTCTTCTCATTCTTATTTTTCCTGCCGCCTATCCCACTAACAACATGTCTCCCCATTGGACATTTTACCGACACCAGCCAAATCTTCACCTACACGACCCAATCAAAAACTTGCATACACACGCAAAATACCCATACCTTTTTACCCTGAAACATTTCCAGTTTCAACAGCTAGCCTGCCTCTGGCCTAGTGGGCAAGGTTACAGTCTTGGGAACATGGGGTGGCACGTTCAAGCCCAGCTAGGAACACGTTTCTTTAACCTGCTTTTACCCTCATTAATAATTGTCTACTACTTCTCAATTATTGCTTTTGCACCATATCTACCTGCCGTTCACCGAACGTATACCGAACTGAACTGCATTATGACGTACCGTCTGCACGTTCAGTTATTAACCGGCTACAATATTGCAAAGCCATATGGATTCAACGGGAGCTCTTCTGTGCTTACTGGCCTGTGTTCTTCTTTAAAACCACGGACAGGTTTGCTAATGATATTTCACGCATCGCATAGCTATGTCACGGTGCTGCACTAACAAAGTCACAGACTGGTAAACCTCTGGTTGAAGGATTGAATCCCGCCTCGTCCTCAGGCAGATAGTTTCCTCTTTTACACTAACCTTTTCTTACACTTATATTTGCTTTACCAGAACTCACTCACGGCCACCCATATGCATTTCATGGCGGCAAATGTATTCCTTTTATTAAAAAGTTACACCAGTTCACCACTGTGCCATTTCTACTAACTATATTTCTTCACTTGGCTACCGTACAAAACCTTCTTATCAGCAAACGCCACGTTTCTACATTCATGTTACCTCGCCCTGTTCTCTATCTAGCCACATACAAACAATTACTACGTATGTACGTTCTGCAACTCCGCATTAAAACATTACATTTAAAATCATGATTCACTTATAATTATAACTACTACTGAACATGACAAAAGCACATCAGTGCAATAGATTACATATGTTACTTAACCCTCCATTTCAACGACTAACATTATATACAGACTGTTATATATACCGTTCAATAAGGAAACTAAGCTCGCACATGGTCACTTCATTTACTTCGCACTATAGTCTGTGATCATGTCAACCTTCACCTACATGCCCATTCTGCTAAAAACATATTGTTTCAACTACGCAATTTCATAATTTCTCCTAATTAATCTCACACTGTTGTTATTTTCTCATATGCAAAGCCTGCTGGGACATATGCGTCTGCTCCTATTCTCCACTATCAAGTTTTCCGGTTCAAGCTTAGCAAAACAGCGAAGAGGATTCCTACCTGCAGATAAGCCTATCAGAATGTCTTATAAACCTTACAAACACTAAAAGTGCATCTCCACGAAATAACAGACAACGGAGCAGGACAGAAGGCTACACAAGTTGCGACCTAGGGAGCTCTAATTTTACGACTTTGCTGATTCTTTTGTCAATCAAGGCTCGTTGGATGGCCATGAGTACATACACTGGCCATATTTCACCTGCGTTTCTCATGCGTTTTACGCTTACGCCACCGCACCCTTTGTCACAGCCACTGTTTTACATATATAGCAAACCGAAACTGCTGAACGATACACGCTCATCAGACTGTACAACTTCACACAAGGATAGCCATAATCCACAACCGTTTCTTACAGGGTCACTTCGCATTTCTCACTCTCATAATAAAACGCTTTGCAAAAAGAAATGATATCTCATAAAAAACACGTTTTCAACGTACAAAAATGCCAAGTTACTCGCACATACAAGACATACACCATCTATAACTCATTCATTCAGACTGCCAAAATCCAGGCCTGCCATTAAAAGTATTGATATCCAAATGACGCCAAGTTACGGTACTACAAACAATATAGGCTATCTTGCCTCACCGAAATTAAATAAGATGTATTCCAAAGCAATGCTACCCAATATTTCCTCAATTCTTTCAAGTCCTGAAATCACATTTTATCACGAAATCTTCACATGCTTCTTCTTCTTTGGAATCATTTGTAACTGTACAGTAAATATGGTCACAGCATGGAAAATACTAACTGGGGGGAAAGCTGGTAAGTGAGGACAGCTTTTATTGTTTTGTTTTTTTAACTTTAAATAAGATCACCTGGATTAAGGTAGGAGTGTGTGTGTGAGGGAGGGGGGAGAGAGAGAGAGAGAGAGTTTTGTGTGTCTGCATATATGTACATGTGTGTATGTGTGTATGT
Source organism: Anguilla japonica (assembly GCA_025169545.1). Taxonomy (NCBI): domain Eukaryota; kingdom Metazoa; phylum Chordata; class Actinopteri; order Anguilliformes; family Anguillidae; genus Anguilla; species Anguilla japonica. The sequence continues at coordinate 29,537,398 of CM045889.1, forward strand.
ATGCATGAATGTTTGTGTGTGAGAGTTGTATTTGTGTGTACGCGTGTGTTTCACTTGCTGAAATGTAGTGAGGTAGTGCTATACTTGTTTTGATGTGTTGCCCTGGCTGACCTTACTCTTGCCTTGCTCATATTGTGACATTCCACAGTGATGTGGAATGTCATGTCCTCCAGGTGTGGTGCTGACTCACCTGCATATTGCAGAAGCAATTCCACTAGGGGGCACCAGCACACACCTTTAATCAGCAAGCGGTCTACGGATGCAGTCAGGGGTGTAGTGCACCCAAAACTTTTGGGGGGGCATAAACTTAAAGAAAATGTGAATGGTTTATGTCCATCCATCCATCCATCCATCCATTATCTAACGTGCCTATTCTTTACTTTTACTTTACTTTATTCAGTTCGTTTTTACAGGGACAGTGCACATTAATAAACATTTCTGTAAATGTGCCAGTTTAGCCAGCATGGCTAATTTTCAACTGTAGTCCCTGGGGAGGTACATTAAAAACAACAAATACAAAATACAAATTCAGACATAATACAAATACGTTAAAACAAAAATTGTTATGCATAAAACAGACAGCACATATGTTGGGATTTTACAGAGCATGGTCACACATCTGGTTGTCTTTTAACCGCACTTTCAGGTAAGTTGTGAATGAACAATGTGTGTTGCAGTTTGTAGGAAGTTTATTCCATGTGTGAGCTGCCCTCACTGAAAAAGCTGACTGTCCAAAAGAAGTCCTCCTCATAGGAATTATACAATACCCCTTGACAACAGATCTAGTTGATCTGCTATCAGTTGTTCTCTGCTTAACAAAGGCAGTAAGGGGGGAGGAGCCAAGCCATGCAAAATCTTGAATACAAGACAGGCATCTGTGAATTTTATTAAGTTTTCCCAGCTTAATAAATTAAGATTTCTTAAGCAGTGACAGTGGTGGTAACTATTCGGCTTCCTGTCAAGCACCTTAAGAGCCTGGTGGTAAGCTGACTGTACAGGTTTCAGTGTTGTACATGAGGTTTGAGCCCAGCTTGTCAGACAGTATGTTAAGTGTGGAATGATGAAAGCATTAAAATATAATATTGCTGCCTTAGTGGTCAAAGAATTTCGAATATAACGGAAATTTGACAAATTATATTTTACTTTGTTTGTTAACTTCTTGATTTGTTTTTTGAAGGTGAGATTGGAATCAATAGTAATGCCAAGGTAACTGAAGTCCAACACTTCCTTCAGCTTTTCCCCTGATACATAGATATCTGATACAGAATCATCGCTTGTTCTCTTTCTGAAGAACAAACAGACTGTTTTCTTTACATTGAGATGAAGACAAGAGTCATTGAGCCACTGAGTGACATGGACCATCACTGCAGATAACTTGTGTGCAGCTTGCTGTTTGGTCATTGCATGTACATAAATCACAGTATCATCTGCATACATATGTACCTCAGACTCACTGCAAACAGTGGGCAGATCATTTATATAAAGACTGAATAAGAGAGGACCCAAAACGGATCCCTGAGGTATGCCCACATCACAGCTAAGGGCAGATGACAACTCTCTATTCACCTTAACCCTCTGAGCCCTGCAGTCCAGATATGATTTCACCCACTTAATGGCATCAGGGGAAAAATTGAATAAGCACACCTTAACAACAAGGACCCCATGATTGACGGTGTCAAAGGCCTTCCTTAGATCTAAAAATATGGCCCCAACAACCCCCCCTTTATCCAGTTTAGACTTAATACTCTCCAGGGAATAGCAGTTAGCTGTTTCTGTTGAATGGTTGGCTCTGAAGCCAAATTGCATAGGAGGGAGTTGAAGGGGCTGTTGTTGAGATGGGCAGTAAGTTGCCCTGCCACATATTTTTCTATGACCTTTGACACCACAGGGAGTATACTAATTGGTCTGTAGTTGCACACATCTGATGGGTCACCTGTTTTAAAGATGGGTGTTATTATGGCGGTCTTCCATGCTCTTGGGAAGACCCCTACATTAATGGATCTGTTTATGATGTTTGTTATAGGACCAGATATGCACTCATTGAATGTTTTCAAGAACACTGTGTCTATTCCAAAAACATCTTTGGAATGGAATGCTTTACGGAGGTAATCACTGTTCTCACTCTTGGTTCAGAGATTTCCCTAATCTCAAAAACAGGTTGGCTGTAATCTACTGGCACATTACTTAATAGACTGGTGTAGGGGTTCTGCATCAATGTCTTCACTGATTCCACAAAGTAGGAATCAAAAGTTGTCGCTATTTGAGCTTCATCCTGTGTTAAACTGTCATTCACATAGATTTCAAGGCGTTTTTTAGTGTTACTATGATGCTTTCCTATCAGTTTCCTTAAATTCTCCCATATCAATTTGGTGTTTCCCTTAGCTTCATTGATAATATTGACAAAAAAATTTCCCTTGCTTTCCTGATTTCCTTCATCACTCTGTTTCTTAGCATCACAAACCTTGCTCTATCAGTACTCAACTTGGATCCAAGAGCTGCTTTCAGGGCAGCATCTCGTTCTCTCATTAATTTTTTGTCTGTGGCTAGATTTAACTCTCTTTAGAAATCATTCATTATAGTTTGGATTGTAAACAGAAAGGCATATCTGTCAGATTCCACATCAGAATAAGACAGAATATCGTCCCATTCAATCCCTTTAATTGCATTTTCTAAGTTGCTCTGTTCTTGCTTATTAGGTATTCTAAGCTGGTCAGGGTCGCAGGGGGTGCTGGAGCCGGGCAAAAATACACCCTGGACAGGTTGCTAATCCATCACTGGGCACACACACCATTCACTCACTCACTCACACCTAGGGGCAATTTAGATTCTCCAATTGAACTAACTGTATGTCTTAGACTGTGGGAGAAAAACCAGAGTTTCTTATGTCCACAAAACAATTTTTTTCTTCAATCATTTGTTCCCCCTACTTTTTTGCTAAAAGTGTCAGTATTTCACTTCCAACAATAACAAAACATGACCTAAAACATACTGAATATTTAAACCTATTATACTAAATGATGGTGTAACTCTGTGAGAATAGTAGTGATAACATTTAGTACAAATTAATTAGCAAAGTCTAGGAAAGAGTAAGTGGATCTGTACTGCACTCTGTATCTCAATCTCACACTTTCAAGGAAGTGAAGAGCTAAATGGGCCTACATGCAAGTATACTTTTGTGTCTTTATGAGAGAGAAAGAAAGAGAGAGGGAGAGAGAGAGAGAGAGAGAGGGAGAGTGAGAGAGAGAGGGAAGCTTCGGTGTTCGGTCTTAGGTGCCAACCTTTTGTCGGTCTATGTTTCTCCAAAGGGCATCTGTCATCCTCTCTCGGATCTCTATGTTGCAACTGCAATCACAAAAACACACTGCCTTCTATAAATGCAAATATTGGTCTGACATTAGTCCAAAGACATGCAGGGAGGTGAATTGGAGACTCTAAATTGCCCAGTGTGTGCGAGTGAATGGTGAGTGAATGGTGTCCATGCCCTGCGATAGATTGGTGGCTGTCCAGAGTGTATTTCTGCCTCTCGCCAAATGCATGCTGGGATAGGCTCCAGCACCCCCTGCAACCCTGCCCAGGATAAGCGGGTATAGATAATGGATGATGGGTGGAGAATAACTAAAATGAGCTAGCATACATGCTAACATTAGCATTTCCATAGCTCTGGATACTGCGTGATAGTAAGCTAACCTAGCTAGCTGTAACTAGCAAACAGGAATGACATAAAAGTAGTAATATAAGCCCAATACAGTTCAACTCTTAGTTGAACAGTAGCGTAAGCATGAATTGTAATTAACATTAAAACACTGAATTGACATTATACATGGAAACAAAGATTGTTAAAAAGATAGCTAATGACGAACGTTAGCATTAGCCGCATTAGCTGTTACCATGGATATGTTTACTACATTCACTTGACGGGAGGTAGGTTAGCCTAGCTAGCTTTCCCCCTATGTTCAATAGTATCAATAGTAACGACTGTAAATTTTACATTTGATATAACACATACAAACTAACCAAACATTTAAAAAATGTGCATACAATGGCTTATTGATAGGAACTGCTTATATGACTACACAAACCTGGCATTTTAGATGGAAAGAGAGAAGGAGACGTTAAGACTTTTTCTGTCTATGTTTTGCATCAGAAATAAAGATAAACAGAGGAAGTTCTACCCCTGGAGTGGTGCAGTTCCCCAGGCTGGCATGTGTGGAGTGTGTGGAGGTGGGGTATATACCCCTAGTGTGTTGACTGCAGGCTGCAGACTACACTGATAGGATCACTAGTCTAGAGACTGGAAAGAGAATGTCTGCCTAGGTTGTCTCTCCCTAGCAAATCTTCTGATCATTGTAGTCTCTTCACTTGACGGGGGGGTCAGATAGGTGACTGGTGCGGATGAGCGGCCTCCTGGACTAACACGCTGGGTCTCCTCTCTGTATTCCTGATCACTCTAAGTTACTGATGATTTCCTTTCCGTCACCACTTGTTCCTCCTCAATCAGTCTTGGGTCCTCTCAGAGAGATGTTGACCGTGTTGTACTTCTCCTACATTTCTAGTTTATTGTCTAGTATATAGTTGTTTGCTTGTGGCACCCTCAGCCAGTAGTGGTTGGTAGAGGAACTGTCTGAGCCTAACGTGTCACTGTACCTTTCTACCATCTCACTCCTCTGATACCTATTTTTCCCATTCCTGGGTCTGGTGGTCTCCTTTGCCCGAGCTGGGACATCAACAGGTAGGTCATTACCCAGTAGCAGCAGGTTCCTGTGAGGTGTCCTTATCCTTGGTTCCCCTGATTCAGGTTGGATCTTGCACACAGGGATGTCCTGAACCTTCTCCAAGTAGGACCTCCGCTTCCCTGGTCCACCCCTTTCATTCAGGTTCTGAACCAGGACTCTGTCTCCAGGCTGGAGGACATCTCATTCTTGCTGCTGATCATAATACTTTTTGTCCCTTGCACTTGACTGCTTGCGGTTCTCTGAGGCTATTCGATAGACTTCCTTCATCCTCTCTGGCCACTTCGCTGTATAGCCTTTGGGTGACTCCTGTATGTTGCCTAAGTTGGTGCTGAACAGGAGATCCACCAGAAGATTTGGTTGTCTACCATACAGGAGAAAAAAAGGTGAATAACCTGTTGACTCATGTGTCGTGCAGTTGTATGCATGTACCACTTAGAGGAGGTGTTCTTTCAATCTTTGATTTTCCTCTTCTTTCAGTGTTCTCAGCATCTGGATTAGGGTATGATTAAACCTCTTAGATGGATATCCTTGTGGGCGGTTTGTGTAAGTTCTTCAGTGGCTAAATCCTGCAAGGTTCTGAAGAGGTCTTTTTTTTTCAAACTCTTGATCATGGTGGAGCTTGCGTGGATAACCAAAGCGAGAGATGAAGTTGCTGAAGATTTTCTTGGTTGCTATATTTCCAGATTTATTCTTGGTAGGGTATGCTTGGGCAAACCTGGTGAAGTGATCCACCACTACTAGTGTGTACTTGTATCCACCTCTGCTGGCTTCTAAATGTAGATAGTCAATAGATACTAGCTCAAGAAGTGAACTGGTGACAATCCTGCCCATCGGTGCTCTTACTAGGGTGGTAGGCTTCTTTTGTTTTATACCTGGGCACTGCCCTGTAGCATACCATTCAATGTTGCTCTTCATGTAGGGCGAATAGAAGCAATCTCTTGCCAGACTAAGCACTCTCTCTACTCCAACATGATCCATCTCATCATGGAGGTGCTTCAGAACTGTCTGCCTGTATCTGCTGGGTAGGACTAGCTATTTCTTTTCCTTAGTCTTTAGGTACAGCTGTCCGTCCTCTAGATAAACCTTTCTGCGGTCATGTAGCAGCTTCTTAGTAGTACCACCTATTCCTCTTCAGATGTCACTGGTCAGACTTTGATTTTCCTCTTTGAGTTTGAGCACCTCTCCAATGACTTCCCTCTGGGCTGCTTTGAGTGCTTCAGAGCTGATCTCGAGCAGGGCTTTGCCTATGTGACTTGCTTCTGATTTGTCCTGCATGGTGATGTTTATGGCTGCGACCCAAGGGACCTCCTTCCTCTGTACTGCATTGTAATCATCCCACACTGCCTGGATGACATAAGTTGGTATTCCCTCTGTGCATTTGGTAATTTACTTGTTGATATCAAGGAGGCAATGAGACAGGGTGTCAGCATCTGCATTGACTTTGCCTGAGCGGTATCTGATATCAAACCTGAAGTCAGCTAGTTCTCCCACCCAGCGATGGACAACAGCATTCAGCTTGGCAGTGGTCATGACATAAGTCAATGGGTTAATGTCAGTGTAAATGGTGACATGAGGTATGTAGTATAGGTAGTCCTGAAACTTCTCATACACTGCCCACTTAAGGGCCAGGAACTCCAGCTTGCCTGAGTGAAGATTGTAGTCCTTCTCTTCTACAAGTGTTTGGGAACCATACCCTACGACCCATAACTTTACATTCTGAAGCTGGTACAGGACAGCACTTAGACTTTCTCTGGAGGCATCAGTGTGGAGCACAAAGGGCAAGTTGAAGTCCGGGTATGCAAGGACAGGGTGGTAGACCAACACATTAACAAACCGGTTGAGGACATTTTCATGTTCTTCTGACCACATAACTGGTGCCCTGGATGACAGTTGAGCAGTTTTCTTCCCTTTGAAGTGAATTGTTGATCCAGCTCTGGAAGGGATACACTTCACCTGCAGTAACTTGTATAGTGGTTTTACAATTCTTGAGAAATCTTTGATGTAGGTCCTGTAGTAGCTGAAGAATCCCATGAGTTTGCGGATGTCGCCTACAGTGGTCGGAGTGTTCTCCTTCAGCGACTAGGACAGCTTCAACATCACTGGGATCTATGCGGACCCATCAGCTGACACTAGCCTGCCTAGGTATCATATCTCAGGCTTGAAGAACTCACATCTGTTTGGCCTCAACTCCACCCTGTGATTCCATAATGCCCTGAGACCTTGTTGCAAACCCTCCACATTTTTTTTTAAGGACTTGGCGTAGCAGAGGATGTCATCGAATAATGGCAAGCAGCACTCATCCCGCAGTGAGGAAAGTACCTCTTCCATACTCCTCTGAAACGCTGCTGGGGCATTTATCAGGCCAAAGGGGATCCTTACCCACTCATAAAGGCCCCAGGGTGTGATAAATGCAGTGAGGTGGCATGACCCTTCAACAATGAACCCCTGGTGGTAGGATTTGCCCTGGTCGAGGATGGAAAACCAGCTGTAGCCCTCAAGCATGTCTGTCAGATCCTGAATTCATGGTAGCGGATGTCGGTCCAGAATGGTCTTCTGGTTTAGTAACCGATAGTTGATGCACATCTTTTTGTGTGCCATCTTTTTTTCTAACACAGATGACTGGTGACAAGTAAAATGACTTAGTCTTCACAATCCACCCCTTGGTAAGTAAGTCTTGGATGTAGTCTTTGACTTCTTTATACAGCAGCTTGAGTATGATACTAAACGACCTCTGGACAGGAATGTTGTCCTTCAGCTGGAGGTCATCATTGGTGGGCACTCTGCATTTGACCATCTCAATTTCACCTGGTGGGATGACGATATATTGTGGCCCTGATCTGACCAGTATGTGTTCCTCCACTGTCTTCTTAGCCTGGACTGCATTCACATTGGTGGTGACTTTCTCTTCCTGAATGCCCATGGCTTGACTAAGCACACTGGTGAGTGTGGTGATGCCCCTCAGTGTCCCACCTACATGATCTCTGATATGCTCCTCCACCACGCTGAAACCAAGTAATAGCCTCTCCAGTGGCATGTCGCTGACCAGGAATGGCACCTGAATGGATAGACATGGGCTGCATCTGAATAGTCAAAAAATTATGTTCTGTGTCTTTTCCTAACCACTTTTCCTTGACCTCGATGGAAAACATCATGAGGTCAAGGAAAGATGTGAAGGAGAATTCATAAGGACTTAGGAGAAGACAACCGTGGTGCTAAGAGAATCCAACTACACTTACACTAGGCTACGTAATTATGCGACAGCAGATGTTATTGACCTGGGTCTGCCGTGGTGAAACTACAACGTTCCGAAGATGGACTGCTAAAAGCGCATCTTAGATACTTTGCCCCGTGCGTTCTTACTGTGTTGTTTCATGCAGGCTATATAAACGTGGACAACCCGGTGAAAAATATTACTTAATTCCCAAGGTTGGAATTGAAATAAAAAAAGGGATATAGGCTACCAGTCACAAAATGAAACGAAATGGTTGTCACATTGAGAATGGTTGCTCACACTCCCCCTCCTGTCCACTCATATTTATCGACATGAATCCCAATTAGTATGATTGTATGAAAATAATTGTTAAATTTATGCAAGATAGGCATAACATGTTAGGCCTACAAATCTACTACTGTACATATCATCATTCTTAAGTTTCAAACATGTTGAATTAAAAACATCATCTGGCTAAAAACGTTTCATATCCCTTTTTCTTGAAAGACAGATTACTGTGTTATGATTAATATGCTGATTATGATCTGATTATAAGCCTATGCATATAATAGCTTAAGAACCACCACACAACTCAGTCATGTTGATCGTTTGTTTTCGTGAACGGCCGAATGGTGCGTTGCTTTAAATGTTGCTGCTGCAAGGAATTGTGGGACGGCATTATCTCCTTTCTTCTCGTAAAGGATGTTCCAGTGTCCCCTATGCTAAAGGAGATAAGAAAGGAAGCAGTGAAGCACCTTTCCTTAGCATTTGGAGAATTCAAACAGCTCTTATCATGGCTGCCACTTAGATACTTCCGGGTCATTTCACCCAGTTAGGAACCTTCCTAAGCAAAAAAGACTATTTGGATGCAGCCTAGGGCTGTCAGTGCCAGGAAGATTGACATGCACCTCTACCCAGCCAGCAAATGGTATCAGGCCTCCATCGACAGCAGGTGTGCTACATCAATCCATGTGGGTTGGTTTTTGTTCTGGATGGGCATCCGTGGCCTACAATTAGCCCCAATCTCTCTTGAATTTGCAGTTCTCTGCCTGACTTAATTGAAAGCAGCTGGGCTGACTTGTTCTCTAATGTCATCCACAGGTGCGGAGTTGCCAAACACTCCAAATGCAGGCTGATGGGAAGTACCTGGTGGGGACAATAGTCTATGCCTGGCCAGTGTCTGTCCCTCATCACTGACCAACCCTTTTCCTGATTTCTTTTGATTCTTCAGACTGCCTACAGCCCAGTGACCATTTTCTCCACAGACATAGCAGTGATTGCAGGTGGCTGAATTTCCCTGTTCAGTGCAGCCTAGGCAGCCTCTACGGTTGGCCCTATTCTGGGCTTAGTAACCATGGCGTGGCTGTCCTGGTGACAACAGACGATAGTGCTGTCCCTCCTGTGGTATTGACAAGTGTTGCTGTCCCTATGATTGTTATATTAGAGCATCTACTGCACTCATAAGGGTGGCAACCTGAGCACTTAACTCCTTAATTGTGCGCTCTGTCACCTTAGCTGCTGATGTTGCCTGCTCATTCCTATCATTACCATTCTCCAATTGAGCACTGCTTTCATGTGATACTTTGTGGTGAGCAAGACCTAATCTCCTCTGCCTCTCACATGTGATCTTATTCACATGACACAGGAGCACTTCATCTCTCGCCTTAGCATCTGAGAGGAGGGGTTTCAATTCTCTCCTCACATCCTTATGCTTAACGCCTAGCCCCTGGTAAAGTGAGTGCAGACAGATACCCTGCACTGTGGCAACATCATACTTGATGTTTGCATTAGACTGCTTTGAGGCAAACAGTACCTTCTGCTTGAGACCAGCCGATACAAAAAAACTGCTGGGGTGTCTCTTGTTCAAGTGGCTTGGCACACATTAGTTTGAAAAAGAGTTTGGTGCTGTTTTTCTCAGCCAAGTGTGACTGTAGGAAGCTTTTCAGACCAGTAAGTGACATTTCATCCTCATTCACTAACATGTCTTTATTTAGTTTCCCGGTTTCATGGCCCTCAGAACACTTCTGGTTATTTAATCCTGACTATGGCCTTCTCTCAGTCCCTCTTCAATCTGTTTGTACAGACTACTGTAACTGATGTCTGAGTGTAGGTCACCTGCCCCCCCATGAATATTGAACTCTCTTCTTTGGAGCAGGGGTATATCCCATGGAGACAACATGTTGTGTTGTGACTGTTCAGAGTGTTGAAGTGGACTATCATGTACCATAGGGATGTGTAATGTGAATGGATTTTGTGTGGTGAATGTCTTGTGGTGCTATAATCTGGGAACAGTCGGCATGATATCAGTGTCAGCATCACCTGAACCACTGGCTGTGTGTGATGCTGTGTGCGTTTTCTAATCAGGGCTTATATGTTCTCATTAAAAAAACAACAGCTGTGGCATGCCCTGATCTTCCTCCCCACATAATGCTTCACAACATACATAATCATACAAGAATTCAAAACAGCTATCATCAGATCTTGCAGATATTGCATTGCCATCTGCTACCTGTATGATGACGTCAGCAAGGATTCTCTCCTCTAGTAGACTGCACCACCTCTGTTGACCTCACAACTTCTGATGACTGTGCAGACTCTACTGACTACACCACCTATTATTGAACTCGCAGACTCTCCTGCTGGGGCGTTTCTAGGATTCAAAGACATCAGGGGCTTAGCCCCAAGGGGAGTATTAGTTTGGCGCGTGCATTACGCGCGCACATTTTTTTGGGGCCCATTTATTGGGATTGCAGGTATGCCATCCCACCAAGTTACGCCTTGGCGGGGGCATGCCCCATACCTATACAGCACCGAGAGTTTGGCACTTTTCAGGGTTCCCCACAGAAATAACCACAACAGCCACAGACACTCAGCCCTTAAAAACATTACATTCTGTACATTCTCATCCCATTTCAACAGACAGAATTCATAAACAACTTCACATGTCCACACAATAAAGCCCCAAACTAAGGGGATTTTGCGTTTTCTCCTTCTTTTTCTTCTTCTCCTTCTTCTTCTCATTCTTCTTCTCATTCTTATTTTTCCTGCCACCTATCCCACTAACAACATGTCTCCCCATTGGACATTTTACCGACATCAGCTAAATCTTCACCTACACGACCCAATCAAAAACTTGCATACACACGCAAAATACCCATACCTTTTTACTCTGAAACATTTCCACTTTAAACAGCTAGTCTGCCTCTGGCCTAGTGGGCATGGTTACAGTCTTGGGAACATGGGGTCGTAGGTTCAAGCCCAGCTAGAAACACGTTTCTGTAACCTGCTTTTACCCTCACTAATAATTATCTACTACTTCTCAATTATTGCTTTTGCACCATATCTACCCGCCGTTCACCGAACATATACACTGCATTATGACGTACCGTCTGCACGTTCAGTTATTAACCGGCTACAATATTGCAAAGCCATATGGATTCAACGGGAGCTCTTCTGTGCTTACTGGCCTGTGTTCTTCTTTAAAACCACGGACAGGTTTGCTAATGATATTTCACGCGTTGCATAGCTATGTCATGGTGCTGCATTAACAAAGTCACAGACTGGTAAACCTCCAGTTGAAGGACTGAATCCTGCCTCACCCTCAGGCAGATAATTTCCTCTTTTACACTAACGTTTTCTTATACTTATATTTGCTTTATCAAAACTCACTCACGGCCACCCATATGCACTTCATGACGGCAAATGTATTCCTTTTATTAAAAAGTTACACCAGTTCACCACTGTGCCATTTCTACTAACTATATTTCTTCACTTGGCTACCGTACAAAACCTTCTTATCAGCAAACGCCACGTTTCTACATTCATGTTACCTCGGCCTGTTCTCTATCTAGCCACATTCAAACAATTACTACGTATGTACGTTCTGCAACTCCCCATTAAAACATTACATTTAAAATCATGACTCACTCATAATTATAACTACTAGTACTGAACATGAGAAAAGCACATCAGTGCAATAGATTTCACACCTTACTTAACCCTCCACTTTAACGATTAGTGCTTTATACCGACTGTTATATATACCGTTCGATAAGGAAACTAAGCTCGCTCATGGTCACTTCATTTACTTCGCACTATAGTCTGTGATCATGTCAACCTTCACCTACATGCCCATTCTGCTAAAAACATATTATTTTAACTATATATGAAAGAATTGAGGAAATATTGGGTAGCATTGCTTTGGAATACATCTTATTTAATTTCGGTGAGGCAAGATAGCCTATATTGTTTGTAGTACCGTAACTTGGCGTCATTTTGATATCAATACTTTTAATGGCAGGCCTGGATTTTGGCAGTCTGAATGAATGAGTTATAGACGGTGTATGTCTTGTATGTGTGAGTAACTTGCCATTTTTGTACGTTGAAAACGTGTTTTTTATGAGATTATATTATTACACATACAAACATTACTGTAGATTACAAAAAATAATAGTGACAGTGCTATACTAATCTGGCTAGTATAGGGATATAATGTTGAATGAATGTAATATGTATGTGGCTATATTGCAAAGCAGAATGAAGACAGCTAGATGTACTTACATAATTAATGTAAGTGGTTATGTTATAGTAGAGAAACAGATAGAGTAAATAGCTACGTGATTCAATATGACTGGCTATACAAACACACTTAGTTACCAGATGTATAAGATATACTGTAACTAAATTAATAAACAAAATACTAGCAATAAATAGCTAGCTAACTACCTAGCTGCTTATCCTATGCAGCTGTGAGTGATGATATGTAATGGCTTTTTAAAAAAATATTTCATACTACCATGTAAACTGGCAAGGCACTGGGCAGGCAAGCTAAAAAGAATACATAGCTAACAATGTTAGCTGACTTAGCCAGCCAGTTACGTTAGCTAGCTAACGTTGTTAGCTAACATTAGCCGTACTAACGTTACTAAGCTGGCATCACAAATAATTATTTTGCTGACATTACACTTCTAAATCAGATTTTAGCTTGCTAATACCCTAATTTTAGTTAATCACAATTAGCTGCATGTATAGCCAGTATCATCAACCCTGTGCTCATCATTATCCTCCTGAATCTCCTCCTCAATAACCTGCCTCGATATTTTCTTTACAAATGTGCGGATATCCATCGTTTCAGACAGTTCACTGACACTGACGTTACTGAGCAAGAAATATTCGGACTCGTCTACAAAACTCTGCGTAGTGCGTAGTTTGCGTACGTTTGTCAGACAAGCGGAACTGTCAGTCTGAACTCTGTGACTGAACTTTACTATACCAGTGCTAGCCATCGAAATGTCTGATTGCAACCTACTGCGCCTACTAGTCGGTTAGGTTACTTATTGCTCAATTTGAAAGGGGCGATTTGTTCACTTTAGGGCTCCATTAAACGGAATGATATTTGGGGCTGTATCTCTTTTTTTTCGGACGTCAAAATTTTTTATTTATTTATTTTTTTTGGTGTCAAAAGGTCCGGGGCTGGACAAAAAAGATCCTGGGCTTCAGCCCCGGAAGCCCACCCCTAGTGACGCCACTGCTCTTCTGACCACGTTGCCTCTTACTGAACCCACAGACTCTACTGACCACGCCACCTCTTACTGAACCCACAGACTCTACTGACCACGCCGCCTCTTGCTGAACCCACAGACTCTACTGACCATGCCGCCTCTTACCGAACCCACAGACTCTACTGACCATGCCGCCTCTTACCGAACCCACAGACTCTACTGACCACGCCGCCTCTTACTGAACCCACAGACTCTACTAACCATGCCGCCTCTTACCGAACCCACAGACTCTACTGACCACGCCGCCTCTTACCGAACCCACAGACTCTGCTAACCACGCCGCCTCTTACTGAACCCTCTGACTCTCGACTGACCACGTTGCCTCTTACTGAACCCACATACTCTCTCCTGACCACGCCACCTCTTATTGAACCCAGACTCTCTCTTGACCATGTTGCCTCTTGCTGAACCCACAGACTCTACTGACCACGTCGCCTCTTACTGAACCCGCAGACTCTTTCCTGACCTTTCCGCCTCTTACTGAACCCGCAGACTCTACTGACCATGTCGCCTCTTACTAAACTCTCTGACTTTCTTCTGACCACGTTGCCTCTTACTGAACCCACAGACTCTACTGACCATGCCGCCTCTTACTGAACCCACAGACTCTCTACTGACCAGGTCGCCTCTTACTGAACCCACAGACTCTACTGACCACGCCGCCTCTTACCGAACCCACAGACTCTACTGACCACACCGCCTCTTACTGAACCCGCAGACTCTTTCCTGACCTTTCCGCCTCTTACTGAACCCGCAGACTCTCTCCTGAACATGTCACTTCTTATTGACCTCGCAGGCTTCATATCTGGTTCATAGATCTCCGGATCAGTACTGTGAAATGCTGTAAACTGATCCCAGCATGAGCCCCCAAAATTCTGTTACATACCCCAGGATTTGAGATGGCAATCAGAAGATGTGTTTGATTCCTGGCATTTTAGATGGAAAGTAAGAAAGAGATTTTGAGATGTTTGCTGTTGTTAAAACTCTTCATCAGGAATTACATTTATTATAATAATAAATAATTTAAAAGTAAACATATACGGCATTCTTATAGATCTCACCTATTGGAATTATAAAAATATACCTCATGGCATTACATGAATACAGGCCTATGGATATTACATAGAAAACAAATACAATAACCTTATGAAGTTCAAATATTAAAACTACACAACTCAATACACTTTTACAATACTGCCCTACAAAGCATAACTGCAGTAACTACGCAAAGGGTAAAACTGAGAAAAATGGCTTTAAAGTGTTTTTAACTGGCCAGCCAAATGGGTTATAGGTATATCAATGATATTGCACTAATTGTACATGTATTCATGAGGTAATTTTTATGCCCAAAAACCATGACGGCTGTTTTGACCTTTGACCCCAAAAATGTAGTTACTGCACTCTGCCTTTGCATTGCCTTAAATGGTTCTAAGAGCAATGCAAAAGCAAAGTGCAGTAACTACAATGTTGTTGTTTTCTTTCAGCTTTTACATTGTGTTTTTTTTTGTTATAATTGTATTTAACAGTATTTAACAACTCTACTTATGGATTTGTGCATGTTTAAGTCTGGACAAATTGAGAATTTTAGATGTCATATTTTAGTCTTAATGTCATTTCATTTCACTTTTTTACTTATTCACCTATCTAGATAATAATTTTCCTATCAATTAAACTTTGCATCATCATCTTCATTTTCTTGTCTTTACTATTTAACACAATGAATAAATACAAGGCTACACTGAATCACAGTAAAAATTTGTTTATTATATTACATGTTTTAAACAGCGGCTGGTGAGCTGAAAATTGGTGGGGCGCAAAACTTTCCTTTAAACTAATCATTGATCTGAAACTGTATTAATTCATTTTCAGTGATTAACAAGCATGCAAACGATCTGACTAATCAATTGGAAAGTGACACACAGCTTCTTCGCATTGTGTTAAGGAGCTTAAATGATAAATGCGATTTAGAAAAATCAGTTTTAAACACTAAGCAGTGGCAGAAACTTTCCCTGATGTTCCTTGAGTATCAATACAATTAATCCACAAAATAGGCTACTCAATACTATCATATATAGCCAGCTCTCCCCAAATAGGCAGTTTTAGCGAGTAGCCTAGGCCTTATAGCCTACATTTATTTTCATTTGCAGTACGAAATTGTGCACATTTTAATCAACATTATTTGCGGATACATGCACTTCTTTCTCCGCACTCATATTCATGGCAAATATCCGCAATGTGTAGGCTAGATTGTAAACAATCTTGAAGTGCATGACATGGCATCGGCGATGATGTGAATTTACAGATGATGTTACAGCTTTCAGGGAGCAGGTAAGCTAACGCTAGCTAACTAAACATCGCCTGTCACTCAGCATATATAGCGAGGCTGACAGGTATTTTATAATGTGATTGCTAGTTTCTCAACGCTTAATGTCATCGTTACTTAGCCTACCTGGGTATTTTATTTTTAAGGCCAGATCCACCATCCTCTTTCCCCTGGATAGTGCCATCTCAAACAGAGCTGTTGTGTGTGGTTAGATGGGTGAAATCGGCTGGTGGTAGAATCCCAAAGCAGCTGCGTGAGGTAGGCTAACTTAGATGGGTAAAGCGCGAAATCGGCTGGTAGGATCCCAAAGCAGACCGCAGTAACTTCACTTACTGCGGTCTGCCATGGTTTTGAGTCGGATTTTGTAGTTACTGCAATTTTTATACAGTTTTTTCTCTAAAACAAAGCAAAATTGAACTTTGTCACAAGATAAAACAGGTATCAAGAAGTTCATTTTTAGTTATAACTCAATTTCGACCAAAAATGTAGTTACTGCAGTTAGCCTTTGGATGGCAGAATACATCAGAATGATTACTCTTCAATACTGAATTCATATTGCATGCGCTCTCTCTTGTGTAGCTAGGTTATTGCCCATACTGTATTAGATGTGCAGCTACCTTGTCATATGGTTACAGTCTATGGTCACTGGGGTGGGAGGTGGCGCCTCATGGGCCTTGACATTGCGACTCCGACTCATCGTCCACTTATTATCTGTGCAAAGTCAGAAAATGCAGACATCCCATTTCGTATAGTGATTTCATTATGGTGTGTGCTATTTACAGCTACGTTGATCGACCATAAAATAATACTTCTCTGAAGTTTTTTGGTAGCTAAGTCATTTTTACTATTTCCTTTAGCCTACTTAACCAAATAGGCTAAGACGGCAGAGAGCGTAATCAGCAAACGCTTATTTGCTATATTAAGTAGTCCAGTATGCTAAAACAGTTAGCAACTTCGGCTACCAAGCCATTTGGCTAGCAAGCTAGCTAACTAACCCTATCCAGCAAATATTCAATCTGTCAAACGTGTTTGACGGCTTGTTAGTCGTGTACATTCCGTAAATGTTTACCTGGGCCATGCTTCATGGATGTGACAAAGCTAATTATAATCCCGATTTTTGGAATAAACTGCATAATTTTCAGTTTCACGAAGCGAATTCAGAGCTTTAAGGTCTATGCTTTAATTTGTTGGACACACGGTGAAATCACACACAGACAGAAGTTAATGAAATTAACCATCGTCGTAAGACTGGCATTTAGAAAGGAACATGTTTTTAGCTTTTAAGAGACCAACAAGATCCTTTAAGCTAATGGTTCTCAGACTCGGTCCTGGGGGCTCCCTGCGTATGTTGACTTTGGTTCCAACCACAATTGACTATTCGTTCATTTTAACAAGTGTTGTTTATTCTTATTACGTGATTTTCGTTTTAGAGGGATTGTTTACCCTCTGCAGCACATTATGCCAGAAACAACTAGGCATGCCATGAATAATAAAGTTCTCATGTTTATATTGTGCTATCAAAAATGCAAATTACATTAAACATGTAACAATTTTTATCGCAGTGTAGGAAAAACAAACGCACCATTGAAACACAGGAGTGACGGTTGCTGAAGATGGGCCTCTGTACGCCTATGTACAGTATACAACAGAAGTGAGTACACCCCTGTGCAATATCACTTAAATGTCAAATGATTCAAAATTGTATCACCTTACAGTAATTGCATTACTTCTAAGTTGAACAGTAGGGTATTTGCTCTTATGTAAAATTAAGAACTAACAGTTCAGATTTACTATATTAAAAATACAGGCCCCACAGTAGGAACGCAATGCAACAAAAGTCAGTACACCTTTCATTACTGAGATTCAAATCTTTTATTTTTTCAATACTTCGTATGTATACCTTTATTTTTGATGACAGACTCAATCCTCCTCAGCATAGAGGATACCAGTGTTACACAAATTTCTGGAGAGATGTTCTGCCATTCTTCAGAGACAATATTTTTCAGCTGCTCTTTGCTGGATGGGGTTGTGTTGCTCTACCTTTCTCTTTAAAATACCGCAAAGGTGTTCCATTGGATTCAAGTCAGGCGACATACTTGACCAGGTCATAGTTTTCACTTTTTTCTTCTTTAGAAACTCTTTCGTGATTTTGGCAGTGTGCTTTGGATCATTATCATGCTGGAATATTCCTCTTCTGCCAAGCTTCTGGAGACTGGGAGTCATCTTGTCAGCCAGTATTTTGGTATATCCACAGGCATTCATGGTACCATCTATAAATGTCATCTCCCCAACACCTTTTGCACTCGTGCAGCCCCATATCATCACACTCCCACCTCCGTGCTTCACTGTCGGGACTATGCATTCACTGTGGTAGTCCTGGCCAGGTTCACGCCAAACATGCTGGACCCCATCTGATCCAAACAAATTTATCTTGGTCTCATCTGACCAAAGAATGTGCTCCCAATATTTATCAGGCTTCTTTTCATGTTCTTTAGCAAAGTTTAATCTTGCAGTTTTGTGCCGAAAAGGAAGCAAGGGTTTTTTTCTTGGACGCCGTCCATAGAGGTTGACGTTATGCAATGTCCTTCGCACTGTCTGAGCTGTCACAGAAACTCCTATTTCCATTGATAACCCCTGTGCCAAGTCTGAAGCACTTGCCCGTCTTTTTCAGAGCTAGATTGTGCAAGTAGCACACTGTCCGTGGCGTCATTTTAGGAGAACAGCCACTGCGGCTCTGATTAGTGGTACTATGGCTCATTCTATACCTCCTGATTACTGCTGCAACTGTGTTTCGACTAATTTTTAGTTGGTCACCAATCTTCCTGTATCCTTTTCCATCTTTGTGAAGTCTCACAATCAGTTTTTTCAATTCCTCTGGAAATTCTTTTCCATGTGGAGCCATGATGCAGACATGCAGATAGACACAGCCCATAGGTCAAAACTGAGAAAGTTCTGGTGTTCACAGGTCATTTTATAACCATGTTCATGCAATTAGGCTAATTGGAAATCACAGGTGTACTCAATTTTGTTTCAATGATCACAGGTTTTCTAACTTGTGTGATAGTGATCACAGGTGTATTCACTTTTGTTGCATTGACGTTCTACTTTGAGGCCTGTATTTTCAATATAGTCTTTCTTAAGTATTTGTTTTTGGTTGCTCATAAGAGGAAATACTCTACTTGTCAACTTAGAAATAAAGCAATTATTGAGAGGTGATACAATTTTGAATCATTTGACATTTAAGTGATATTGCACAGGGGTGTACTCACTTCTGTTGTACACTGTAGATACTGTATTCCATTAAAATCAGCCGTTTCCAGCTATAATAGCCATTTACCACATTAAGAATGTCTAGACTGTATTTCTGATCAATTTAATGTTATTTTAATTGAATTGTGCTTTTCTTTCAAAAATAAGGACATTTCTAATTGACCCCAAACTTTTGAGCGGTAGTGTATATGAAAAAGGTTTTGTAGTAGTGTGTACTTTATTTTTCACTTCTTTCATTTTTTTAAGCCGCAGCACAAGCTGGTCATCCTTTGTCTTTCTCAGTGAGATTATAGGATGATGTCTCTTCAGTTATTTATTTCTGGGGGTTTGCCTTACTCATTTACTCATTGTTTTAACCAAGTGTGAGTGACTGTTTGAAATGGGTTGGTTTTGTACACTGGTGCACGTCCATGCAGAGCTTTAAACGTCAGGAGCAAAACCTGGAAATCTATCCTATGCTTAATGAGTACCTAGTGAAGCGACGCTAGCACTGGAGTAATGTGCTCACACTTCTTAGTTCTGGTCAAGATACGAGCAGCTGCATTCTGCACAAGCTGGAGAATCTTTAACAAGTTATTAGGGCAGCCAGATAGCATGGCATTACAGTAATCTAGCCTAGACGTAAGAAAAGCATGGATCAATTTTTCTGCGTCCCCAACTGACAGGAAATGCCTGATTTTAGCTATGTTGCATAACTGAAAGAAGGCAATTTTGGATGTTTTTTGTATGCGTGTCAAACAGAGGAGGCTGGTCCATAGAGGCAGAGGAGGTTGCTCCTCCTCTATTTTTGAGAGGCAAGAGGGAGATCAAAATATAAAAAGGGTAATTGGTTGAAATAAACCATTACCAAATCTCAGTATCATTTCTAAAATATTTTTTCTCTCTTTGGAAAAAATCCATTATTGAAATTCTGATTAAAATGCTTCAACAGCGACACCTGCAGGGCAGGCATGACGGGAAAGGGCAGTCTGTGTGAAATGGTGGTGGGGGGCAGAGGAGGACGGGCTCCTGCTGTCCTCCTTAGGGCGGGATCTCTTATATCAATTTAATGTACTTCATTTTTTTTATGCTAATCTGTTATTGGCCAAAACATGTAAAATGATGCTCCAAGGGAGGACATCCTTCCTAACCAATCAACAACCAGACTACAATATTGACATCGCGTTGGTCCAATGATAATTTCCAAATTTCATCTTCAATTCTCTACCACTGTATGTTATTATCTCATAAAAAACACGTTTTCAATGTACAAAAATGCCAAGTTACTCGCACATACAAGACATACACCGACTATAACTCATTCATTCAGACTGCCAAAATCCAGGCCTGCCATTAAAAGTATTGATATCCAAATGACGCCAGGTTACGGTACTACAAACAATATAGGCTATCTTGCCTCACCGAAATTAAATAAGATGTATTCCAAAGCAATGCTACCAAATATTTCCTCAATTCTTTCAAGTCACTTGGCCCTGTGTATATAAGCATGCAATACATGGACAGGCCAAACATATGTGTGGATGGCTTTCTTGGTCTATAATTTTCCATTTTATCAGGTTCTAGGTTTGGTTTCTTCAATAATGGCTTAATAACTGCCACTTTTAGTGACTCAGGTATGTATCCTGTGACTAGGGATGTGTTAATGATTTTTAGTATGTGCTGGCCTAGTACAGTTCATTAACCCAATTTGAAGGAATGGGATTGAGCAGGCAGGTAGTTGGTTTTCAAGACATAACGGCGTTCAGATAGCTCATCTATGCTAATGGCCGTAAAACAGTTTAGTGCTGCTGTCTGCACATCTTCCTGTTGTGACCAGGCACTGGGCTGTTTATTTATACAAACAGGAGTAGTGTATGATGGAGGGGTCAGTTTGTTCTATTACACACATAATTTAACTGAGTAGTACTGACTAGTTTAACTGAAGACACAGCAGTGGTGGTTGCTGAGCTGAAAATCAAGGAGGCAGAAAACTTCACCTTAAGCTGATTACTGGTCTTGACTTTCAGTCATTTTCCTTGATTAACAAGTCTGCCCAAGATCTGAATAATTGATTTGTAGATAAACACAGTTTCCTTCCTCATATCATGCTATGAAGAGCAAATAAATTCAAAATAAATTATAAAGAAAAAAATGCTATCTGACCAGTGCTCGTTCAAATGACAAAATCTGCGTATTCCAGATGCCAATGCCATGAACATTTTCGGAGTGTGTACGTTTATCCAGTTTTTAATAGGCTAATGTCGATTGAAATGTCCACAATTTTGCGACGCAAATATAATGTTTTTCTCGTCTAAACTAATTGAGAACTGTCCCTATCATATTTAGTAATTTGTAATTTCTAATAAAGCACAATAATTAAAAACAAATTGACACCAATAATAATGTAAATCAGTTTAATGGATTTTCTGCCTGATCATTTTTTAGCTCAGCATCTGTCATTAGGGCACCCAGTGGTTTTCTTTCACATTAAAAAAAATAACTTGCACGGTGGGTACAGACAATTTAACAATTAGGACATTGGCTCTTCTCCAATGCTTTTAATGGTCTACAAGAAAATACAAATAATTTGAAATTCATGCCTGCAAATCCATTATTAAAATACTTGGTAGATTTGTTAATCACCGTTGACGGCGTTAATTTGTACATGTTTAATGCGAATTGCAAAAGGTTAGCTAGCGTCACCCAGCGAGTGAACACCACAAACAGTGGTGTTGTATCAGTTATTGGCTCATTACTAACTGAATGTGGCGAAAACTTTTGGTGAGAACTTGCTAGGTTAACAGTAGTTCTACGGGACATTTATTGCTAATGCTTGGGCTAACCATGGCTAGTCTCTCTAGCTCTGGCAAGCTGGTATGCTAGCTATTCGCTGATGTTTCGCTGAGAAACAAAAATTGAAGATAACTGATCATAATTAAATTATTAATTTCATACATATAACGCGGTGAAATAACAGTACAGCCACAGATGGCAATTAAGCTCTGTAAACATTTGATGATATATTATAAAACATAACAGCAGACAGCCAGCTTACCTCAAGTTCGTTCAGCAACCAATTTAGGTGATGGGTAAGTGATGTAAGCTTGATGGTCAATAGCTTTCCGCTCCAGTGTTCGGACTGGTCTATGGTACTTTGGACCACTGAACTCTATGGTTTTGGCTCCAAATGGACAACATGGCGGCACCTGCAAACGCTACTTAATAGGCGCCAAAACAGTTTTCCCAGACCCACAGAGAGTCAATGGGTGACAACACAGTCGCTTTGTCCATATTTTATACAGTCTATGATCAGACCACACTTGGAGTATTGTGTGCAGTTCTGGGGACCGTAGCCTACTACAAGGAATATACGAAGGCTCTGGAAAAGGTTCAAAGAAGAGCAACCAAATTGATTCCTGGTATGAAAGATAAAAGCTATGAGTAATGATTTAAGATGATTAACCTCTTCAAGCTTAGTAAAAAGGAGACTCGAGGGTGATTCGATTGAGGCTTTTAAATTGTTAGTAGAACAAGGGAACATAAATGAACATTAGCAAGAGGTAAATTCTGTACAGACATTAGGAAGATTTTTTTCATTCAGAGAGTAGTCAATGCATGGAATTGACTGCCAGGTCACATAGTAGAGGCACAATCTTTGGGGATTTTTAAGATAATTCCACTTTGATATGGGTTCAGGCATGGGGAACTGCATTCCATAGTTTCTGCTCAGGCCCTGAAGCCCAGAAATTGAATGAGCAATGTATGAAATTCATTTGAAAAGAAAAAAAACAACAAAAAAAACATCAGTGTGCGAATTAAAATGTGTGGCATTTTTTTCAAAGGTTTAATTTCAATGCTGTTTTGTGGATCTTGAGCCTGCAATTAACATAAAATATAACAAATCACTGTGCACGTGATTAATTCTTTATGCATTGTTTTGTAGCACTCATACTGTACCAAAAGTATATGTATGACATATTGTGCAACCAAATGCTCACGATAATGCCTACTCTGAATTTATGGTGTAAACTTATTTCAAACATGTCTACATTACTGAATACCATATCAGAAACTTCAATAGTCAGAAGCAATGCGAGACAGGAACTGTTCAAATGATGAATTTTACACTTGTGTTCCATTTGAGTTTTGACCATTTCAAACTTTTATTAAATGATGAATGACTTTTGAAAAATGTATTTCACAACCAGTGACTAAAGAAGTATAAATTTGATTCTTATATTGTGTTTCTATTGGTTGTTGAGAAAGTAATTTCAAAGTAATTATCAATAATCTACTGCATGAAAACCTCATTTTAATGTTTCATGATGAACATGAACATGATTTGTGCCCCATCTTGCCTTCATTATCATGGTTTATTAAAATAAAACACAAAAAATGAAGGACATTTTCATTGTTAAATGTGATCTAGCAAAGGTAAATGGAAACCGTCAACCATAAATATTGTTTATATTCTATAATATATATTATATTGAACAAATACATACAGTAGAAATTGTATACAATATGTAGCTGTAGATCTGCAAAACATTCTTGTCAAAATTTGATGGCATGTGAAATTTATATTATTTTACACAGCAAATATATTTTTGCAGTAAACCTTAATATAGTAATAGACCTATTTGACTGCCAAAGTTTTTCAGCCAAAAATGTGTTATTTTCAACATTCATCTTGTTTTCAAATTTTAGCCATCAGACCTACTTTCACAGCCTGTTTTGCATTGTAGCCTAAATTGAATTTTTGCAATAATAATAAAAAATTAACTGAATTGCAATCGAAAAAGATTATAATGTCCTCACTTCACGAGGACCAACGTTTCCAAATTCAACAAGGCACAAATTTGTCACAGGAGCATCCCGAAACGTCTATTTCTGCACTACTAGAGAGATCTCTGATTGTGACAATCAGGTAAGTAGCCGTTTTTGACTTATGCATAGTAGTCTAATTAATAACTGCAAATAAAGTCGCTCTGAATTATCAAGGAGTAATTTTTTAATGGCAACAGCAACTTGTATAATGTGTAGATACAGTGATATTTTTATTATGTGGGAGAAGAATTGTGTTGTTTCTTTTTTTGTTTGACTCAATGTGTCCGTTGCCCTGTGGCCCTGGTGGTGCAGTAGATAGCTGTCATCTTGCAGCTAAGGTTCAAATCCCCTAAGGGCGAATCCCTGTGGGATTTCTGTTTGTAGTTTGCATGTTCTCCCTGTGTTCACATGGGTTTTCTCCAGGTACTCCGGTTTCCTCCCACAGTCCAAAGACATGCAGGTTAGGCTAATTGGAAACCCTAAATTGCCCGGTGTGAGTGAATGGTGTGTACCCTGTGATGGACTGTGATATTGCATACAGGTGTATTTCTGTCTCTTGATCAATGCATGCTGGGATATGCTCCATCATGATGATGATGTTGAGCTGTCAGTTAAAGTGACTGTTTGCAATGCTGTCCCTTACAAGCTTGCTGTCTGTGCGGTCTAGAATGTGGTGGATAGGATCATCATCCCCATTCTCAAGTGTCAGTGTGGGGGATCTCCATCCCTTCATAGTCCCAATATTGTGTAGCACAGCACATTCCACAATTTTGTTGCATGCCCACTCTGTTGACACTCGGAGGCACTGGAACAGGCCTTGAAGATTTCAGTTGTCTTCTCCACTCTAGCTTTTGTCCTGCGATGGGCCAAGTTGAAGTGGGTTGTGGTCCAGCCTCAGGGGCGGCATAGGGTGCCATCAGAAAGGGCAGGCAGGAGTAGCCTCTGATCCCAAGATGGAGACAATCAAACAGTCCTTATTCATCAAAATGTACTGTCAGATTGATATTGACCATCAGTTGAAATTTGTTTATTCAATTATTTTATACTCAATATGGGTTTAATTGTTATGAAAATAACCATTTAGGGATCACTGAATACTGAACCCAGAGCAGCCGCAGTTCACCCTTATCAACCTTAACAGTTAAGTTATATTCGAGGGGAATTTCCTTCGATATATATATATGTGTGTGTGTGTGTGTGTGTGTGAATTCAAATACCTCTGTTTGACTTCGCTAGTGGATCATTCCATCAGCGTGAGAGAGAAATTAGTTTTGAGTTTTGCTTTGGATCAGTTTCGTATTGGAATTGTATTTCTTAATTGTTCAATCCGATCCTACTTTTGTCCGTTCGTTTGCGTAAATGGAGCGACCTTGAAATACCGAGGGTGCCCATTAGTCCTCAGTAGTGTTCTATGGGAATGTTGTGCGATTATCCAGGCACCAAGCTGTCATGGTCCGAAGCTATCAGGCTGTGGGAGAGTTCACACCCATGCATGGTTCACAAGGCACAAACATCTGTTTTTATGCCTCCACTATATGCAGATAGGTTGTTAAGCCCCCCTACTGTCGTCATCTATAGCTTTTTGATCTCTGAGTTACGGGTGTCTGGCATAAGGGATCTGGAGATCCAGAAGGGAAGTGGCAGATAAGGCTAGAATATTGGGTTTAACAGACACAGGCTCATTTGAGATCTTACAAAGGGATACAGTGTTTTATATCCTCAGAGTGAGAAAAAAGAAGAAAAAAGAAGAAAGAGAAAGGAAAATAAATTTTAGTTGTCCTACATTACCTCTTTATGGCTTTACAAATTAGCGTTGAGCTGACGTGCGTGGGAATGTAATATAGCAGTTGGATCAAGGACTTATGAGTTCAGGAGGGTACTGTCAACACGTAGAGCACACCACCTATCTCCCTCTTTGAGGTGCTAGTGGGTGTACCTGTTGGTGTTGTGGTGTGAGCATGTAGGCATGAGTGAGTATGTAGATGAAGGGGTGTACGTGTCTGAGGAGTTTGATATGTCTTCTTATTATGGCCGGAATATGACTCTCGAGGGGACAAACTCTTAGGCACTAGCCTGATACATATCCCTTTGAGGCGTTGAATTCACTTTGAGTGAGATGAGGTATATTTTTTGTTGTAGTCACAAAGCATGAATGAGTACCAGAATCAAGGCCAAGGTTACTATACTAGCCGAAGATATGATGGTCTGGGGAAGTTCAATTATCGGGTGATCGACCGCTTCTCGTCTGGGGAAGTTATAGGTGAGGCCTTGTTTTCTCACTGTCACTTCTTGGGCATACATGTCCTTGTTTCCCAACAGTAGGTCCAGCTCCTCCGTGATCTGTAGTTGGTGGTCTCGGAAGACATCCACAATTTCTACCTCAGCCTGGTAGGTTCCTTGTTCCAAGTGGTACAGGGTTGTATCCCCGATATGGATCACTGAATTTTCAGGCACTGTGACTACGGAGACCCCTGGTTCTATGGGTAACTTAGTAATTGAATAGTGTTGCTGCATACCAATGTACATGTCTGCCCTATGCCTGGGTTTAAATGGCTTGCCAATCCTATGGACTGTAAACAGGGTCAAGAAAGTTTTCTTAAATGGACTGATTGCACTTTGCACATGCAGTGCTGTCATTAATTATTCACTCTATATGTTGCGGTGAGTGAAAAGGATTAAACTAAGTAACACAGTCCTCACCTGCTATCCTCCGAATGACACCCACGGATGTAAATGCCTGAATGACTGCTGTCCGCAGTCCCACCTAACTGAACCCCAGCTACAGGAGCCAAAGAGGATCCGACAGGAAATTTGGCACGTCCCCATTCAGCAGCTAAGAGATCCCCACTGCACTTTGTCAGCTCTGGGTTGTCCAGCTTCCTGTCACAGGAGACAAGAGCCCCCGCACACTGTGCACATCTTGGTAGGAACACTGTGGGCAATTGATTGCCTTTCATTTCATAATTGCAACAATAATGGAAAAAAGTACTGTATGTTGTCCAAGGTGGTCCAGGGAACCCCCTCTCTCTTGCCAGTCCTGATACCCAAACAATGGAGGAGGAAAAGACTGGTACTATGGTGTCATAAGAGCAGCAGCACAGAAGAGTGTCTTGAAGAGACTGTTGATGTCTCCACACCACACCTTATCATTGTGGGATTTATATCTTTGTCTGTATATCAGTTGGCCAGCAGGTCACAATGGGACTACTCAATTCTGACATGGACTAAATGTTTTAAAGATGGCGGATGTACTATTTAGTTTTTGTTAACTGCATCTCTGGAATGTAAATGTGTAGTTTTCTTATAGCTATGGTTATACTGTGTCATTTTTATGCGGTGATGGGAAAATAGATTAACGATGGAAACAAACAGAGGGCTATACTTATTAGTGTAATAGGTGGGCAGACTTACAGCTTGATGAGGAACCTCATCAAGCTGATGTAGCTGATGTAAATTTAACTTCAGGCACGTGATTGGCAAAGGACAAAAAAGCAGGAAAATATACAGAGCACAGAGCACGGTGCTGCAGGCCCCCTCCCCCCCCCCCCAACAGACATTTCTTACCTTTTCCAGAAATCTACTAGGGTCACAAGTTTGCTCCGTAGTGCTGATCCAGAATGTCCTTAAAAACAGGTAGGATCAAACTGGTGGCGGCTCTACTATAGCATATGGATGGTAAAGTATGACCCATGACGAACTTATTTTTAAAAAAAAAAATCATTTTAATTTATTTTTATATTTTTTATATTTTATATTTACTCAGCAGAAGCAACTTAGAATGATCTTGATCTCTTTTTACGGTTTTAAAAACCCAACTTCAAGATTTAAATGTGCAACATGAAACTTTTTATAAGTCAAAAGAAGGCCTCAATTTTTTCAATTTTTCTGCCTCTTTAGCCTTTGCAGCAAGCTTCATTAGAGCCTGCACACGCCTCTTCTGGAACTTGCGTCTGGCACTCACAGCTGCTGCCACAATGGCATCTTTGTCCATTTTCTTGCCGGTCGTTGGATTCGCAGAGTGATAAGGCCGTTTGTTCAGTTCTTCTTTTTCTCTGAGAAGAGCTCTGTACCTTTGGCTCAACAGTTTGACATTTATGCACAGCCGTACATTAACAGGACTCTCCTTTGTCTTCCGGGAGTACTTCTGAATGGCCGACACCTGCATGGTCTTCAGGTTGTATTGACCACTTGACAAGGACTCATATGTCTCCACACATATGGTTGGCAGCTTTGGCTTGCAGGATGTTGGACATTATACTGAACACCGATTCCACCTGTGGACCATGAAATGGGCATAGTGCAGACAGTGCAAGCTTGCAGAGTGCCGGGTACCTCTGGGTCTTCCTCACAACATTCCACCATGAATCAACTGTTGTCTCCTCTGTCATCTGAGGCAGAGCCATGTCACTTGCATATCTAGGATGACAAACAACAGGTTAAGCTCATTATATTTGACAATAAAATAATTCCTTACAAACAACAGGCTACATGATACAATTACTAGAAAAATAAACTATTACTATTGACTTATTCAGGGTGTAGCCATCAAAATTACACTAATGGCACTTCTCCATTGACCAGCACGGCACGCATTCGTATCCTACCCGTGCCATGTTGCCTGTTGCGCTTCTCCATTACACAACAGACCCGTGAAGGTAGGAGGAGTCATGGGAGGAGTAAAGCATCCTAAATATGTAATAAGTAACTCTTGTATGTATTCCTATACTCTATACTCTCGTATGCTTTCTTGTATGGGGATGGGACGTTATGAAAACTATTTTCACCGTCCACCACATTTTGGGAATGTTCCAACACTCGTCATCACTGTTGCATGCATCACAAAAACTATTACACTACTAACTAACACTAACATTACAGTGTGAAATATCCACTTCATATAATACCACTAACCTATTTAAAGATACTCAATTTCAAAAATAACATATATAACCGAAATATTTGAGCAGTAATACTCACATAGCAATGATGACATTTTATCTGTGTTCAGTAGATAGAGACAGAGACAGTAAATCAATGACAGTTCTATCCACTTCTGTTTTGCTCCAGAAAACGATGTCAGATAGGTCTATCTAACATATGGCTTAGCTTTGCCCAGCAGTCCTCAGTCTCAAAAGGGACATCTCTACACGTAAAACCAATGGTAAGGTTGTATATTTATTCAATATTTAGTCCCAGATATTGACTGTAGAATTTGCTGGTTAACGTTACTCTCTCTTGCTGTTGTGGTATTTAAAAATGGCGGTTGCTGCCGGTGAACAAACATGAACATGGGATGACGTATTTGTGATGATTTCCATTGACCAATCAACGGTCTGCAGTATCGAATTGCAGCACGGATAGTACCTTTGGTACCTACCGCAGAGCTGTAGCTAAAATCGGCACGGGTACTTGCGGCCCGGCATAGGTCAGTTGGCAGTGGAAAAAGCAAAACAAAGTGGGAGCACGGATTCCGGTACAGCACGGCAAGGTATTGGAAAAGCACCATTAGTGTAAAATAGCATGATCTGTGTAAATAGCATCTTCCAACAATTATACACACCTGTGTATTTCATGTTGAAACCCAGCTCTCTCCAGTTCATTAAGCTTCACAGCTGGAAACATGTTTGGCAACTTCTGGAGATGAGTAAGAATGTGATGACTTCCCCGTGCGTCCGGGTCTAAACATGACAGGGTCCTCAGGGTTGGACTGTCAAGAGGCAGTTTTGCTTGAAGATCACCTGCACAGTTGGTGTAGGCTTGGATTACCGTTTATAAATAGAGTACAGTTTAAGAAACAAGTAAATTGAAAAGAAATTGGTTTGCACTCAAAAAATGGATACAAAGCTTCAAAAAATGTCATTATTTATTTTATTTGTTTTCTTCAATGCAGAATGTGAGTGCAAACCAATTTCTTTTCAATTGACGATATTTCACTGGTTTCAACACACCAAACAAATTAAAATGGGTGAGTGCGGTGATTTCTCTTCCTATAAGAAACAAGTAAAGACATACTATATACAGTAAGCACCATAATTCATTGGACAGTGGCACATTTTTTGTTATTTTGGTTCTGTACTCTAGCACTTTGAGTTTGAAAGGATACGATGACAATGAGGTTGAAGTGCAGACTGTCAGCTTTAATTTGAGGATATTTTTATCCATATCGGATGAACCGTTTAGAAATGACAGCACTTTTTGTACATGGTTCCCCACCATTGTCATTGTATCCTTTACAACTCAAAGTGCTAGAGTACAGAACCAAAATAACAAAAAATGTGTCACTGTCCAATGAATTATGGTGCTCACTGTATGTGACAGGAGTCACTGAACCCAGGCGTAAGTCGCATGAGGTGATTCTCCAGAAAATAACGTTTTAATTGAAAACACCTTTTTTTCCCCAAAATTCAGTTTTTTGCAGAAATGACTTCTTAAACATGTATACTTTCTTATACCTTAATATCAAACTCGTATTTGATTGGCAAACATGAGAAAAGTTAAATTATTAAACTCTCTTTCTCTCTATCTCTCGCTCTGTCTGCTTGTTGCGAGGGGGCAGGACAACAGGCGGGACATCCATATTAATCACCATTCTGCATGACATTCCTGCATAAGTAGTCAGGAAATACCTTGTGTTGTTTACAATATAGTCTACTTTTTTATGAGTGTCTCAGGAGATTCTGTGTGACAACGCTGGTAATATGGATAAAACTCTCCACCAAATTACTGATCTGAATTTAAATAGTGCCAGCTACAAGAACGAATGGATTGACATGGTAATGGATTACTTTGTGGATAGAGGTGACGAATTTCACAATAGATGGCAATGTTGAATCATGTTTCTAGTTACTGGCTTCATTTAGGGATGCCAACCATCTCGCAAAATACGGAAACGTCCCTTATTTGGACAGTAGAATAGGCGTTCCGTATTTAACTCATGGCTACGGGACGCATTTTCATCTGTATCTTTGTGAACGATTCCGTTTGTAGTAACCGCTGTTTTGAATACAGTTCAGTAGTTAGCTAGCTAGCTAGCCGGGATAACAAGCATGCTGTGAGACCATTCTGACCTAAAATCCAGAATTTTAATATTGGCTAGGTGACACTTAAGTGACGGCGAATCTATTATAAAGCTAACTGGCATTCAAACCTGGTTTCAGAGGGTCTTGGAAAAACGCTTTGTCTACAATGCGTGACCGCACCATTTTAAAAAGCAAGACAGAGATAGGGAGATGAATTTGATTGAGGTTTCATGCAGTTTTCTTAAATAATGTAATTACAAAAATAACCAAAATTGGTGCTAATTGTATGGTATAATACAAGAAGGATCTATTTTTTCTAGATAGAATCATTGTTTTCATAGAATTAACGACCAGAGGTTTTTGCTTAACAATGGTGCAAATAGAACTACCAACCAGAGTTTTTGCATAACAACGGTCCAAATACAACTACCAACGAGGATTTTGCTTGACAACGGTAAAACAATATGCCCAAACGGCCGCGGAAGAATATTTCAATTTCATGTGATTAAGTTGACAAAAATGAATAAATATTAAAGTAACCATTTATGGTCATTGTTGGTAACCCATTGTGGAATAAACCCCTCCGGGCTGTCCCGTTATTGGAAAATAATGTACTTTGGTGGCACCTGGTTAACTGACCTCGGCTTCGCCTCGGCCGCATCACCACCCCCGTCGTACATTATTTTCCAATAACGGGACAGCCCGTCGTGGTTTATTCCTTACATATTCCATGCATTCAACATCAAATAGGTAGAATATACCACCACAATGCATTATGTGTAATTTGGTGTAACTGGTATCTAATTAAGCTCTAGTAGTTTAACTACATTCCCCAGTAGCTTGTGGTAGCTTAATTACTTTCAGTATGATGTAACTTTAAAGTACTATTCTTTTCACTGGTGAGTAGTAGGAGAGCAGCTTGTCAAAGGCATCATTGTTATTCAAGGGAGGGGTGTGACTAAGGCTGCATAAATTAATTCAAAGTCTGAGTGGGTGTGAACAAGAGGCAGTGAGGATCCCAACTTCTACTTTCAACCTACATTAAAGTTGATTTCTAAGCAGTTTAAATATTTGTATTCCATGCATTCAACATCAAATAGGTAGGATATACCACCACAATGCATTATGTGTAATTGGGTGTAACTGGTATCTATTTAAACACATGGTTGCTAAGGAAATATGTCACAAAAGTGTGGGAATCCCTTGTCAATCTTTGGCAGTGAAAATCTCTGGTTTTCTGGCAGCCCATTCAGCATACATTTCTAACTTCAAAACAGCACAACTTCCTCAATAATTGTCCAATCTCCATGTATGATACATCTGTTTCTCGGCTTGCATAAATCAACTGTCCTGGACATACGCCTAGTTTTCTGGCTCCTGTCACATATGTGGAGCCTGCTCCAAGATTAGTCGCTTAGGAACTGTTTTTCTTTTAATGTAAGAATTGCGTAATTAGTGTTTTTTTCTTTTTAATTAATGAAATGTGTATTGTTGTGGTGTTTTTATGTATGTTTTCTGTCTTGTCTAACATCGAGGACCATGTTGGAAATAAGTGTTTAATTATGCTTTCACATGCTATCCTCTGGGTGGACTACATCTTGTGATGACATGTTTTTATTGTTTACCCAAATAAAGCCATACCATACCTTAGTTTTGAAAGCCTTCACCACAGGGTGTTCCCTCCCTAGTTGGTCCAGGATGGATGAGGCCTCAGAGCCAACAAAAGGTGCTGCAACATGGGCCTCTGTCGATTTCAGGTTGAGCAACTTCATCTTCGGCCCAGACAGATTCCTCCCCCTCCCCTTGCTGTTAATCAGGTCTTCTGGCTTGATGAATCAGGATAAAAACTCCCTGACGAGTCTCTCCTGCTCATCGTGGAGTTTATGAACCTTTGGGTCCTTGGATTGAAAAAGGAGGACGTAATGCTTCAGCATGGAAAAGACTGCTGAATAAGAGTAGAGCGCAAGGAGGGTTTTCTTGTCCTCAAATAGCACCTGCCAAAACATAGAAAAATATCACAGCAATGTACATTTAACAAGCATCTTGATAAAATAAATAAAGAAAATAATAATAATAATAATAATAATAATAATAATAATAATAATAAATAATAATAATAATAATAATAATAAATACAACCAATAAGTAAATGTACTGTTTGAATTTTAAAACTTTCCCACTCCCCCCACCCATACAGCTACAGTTAATGTTTAGGGCGTTTTTCTCATCTTCTTGCAAATCCTGACCTTTCTCATCTTCCCCTCATTTGTGAAGTTCTTGGATCTGTTCCCCAACTTCTTCCACAACTCCTTGATGCGGGTCCTGCCTGCTTTCTGTACGCCCCGCTTTTGTAGAATGGAATTGACAATGTCCTTGTATGCACTCTTATCTTCATTGCTCAGGAAGGCATAGTAAAACATGCATCCCACATGCGCAATGTGTCCAGAATG
This sequence comes from Anguilla japonica, assembly GCA_025169545.1. Lineage (NCBI taxonomy): Eukaryota > Metazoa > Chordata > Actinopteri > Anguilliformes > Anguillidae > Anguilla > Anguilla japonica. Next base: position 29,570,771 of record CM045889.1, read on the forward strand.
ACATCCAAGACTGAGAGGCACTGGTGTGGGATATAGCACTCTGGCCGAGAGAAATGGATTCCAAATATGCTGCAAATTTCTCTGAGGCTGTCTTTCATGTCAGCTGACCATTTGTGGTCTGTGTGCAGGTCTGACAGCAAAGCTTCAACCCAACGCTCAAAAGGACAACAGAATGTCTTGCTAGCATTATAAAGGCGATGACATCAGTCACCATCAATGTCCAGGAGATGAGGGACACGGCGGTCTCTGATCTTCTTCTCCAGGCCATTTTTTTCTAGAGCCCCTCATCACAGCACATGAGTCCATGAGAATGGACAACAGATTATGCCATGGGAGAGTCATCCTTTCAAAAAGCCTATCCAGTGCATTGAAGAGAGATTCCGCTGTTACAGATATGAGCTCCAGAGCTGCAAGGTGTTGTACAACCATCCTCTCGTGTTTCTCAGACCAGTAGCTAACAAGCACACCTAATACCCTTTTGTTTGTCTTGCTTGTGGCCTCATCAATGTTGAGGGAGAAGGGGACACTTCTTATTTCCTCTAGTACTTCTTCATACCATGGGTCAGCTTGTATGAAGCAGATGTCCTGTCCCTTGAGAGTTCAGTAAGGGCTTTTGTATCTTTAGCCAGCTCTTGTGCCAATTCAGTAATCCCTGGTGTGATTGACAGAGAAAGAGAATTATCTGCAACAAATCCAAGAATGAGTGCCTGAAAAACAGAATTTGATTAAACACCATACATCCTAAATAAAATAATTTCCCAAAGTACTAAGTTTATTATCATTATCATCACTGATTATCATTATTAGTCAAAACCATTGTTTTAAAAGGGTAACCTAATCTGCAATTTGTTCAGAACAGTATTTGTTATTTTAATCACAATATTTACATAATGCTTTGGGTATTTTCCCCATTGGAAGCAATCTTATTCGCTGCTATGTCTGGTTAATTCAAATCTGTTTAAATTCAGTCCATTTCTAGTTATGTCATTATCTAAGTGTCAGGACTGGGTCAGGATTCGTACCCCGGTCCTTGTGGTCAGAGTCTAGAGCTCTACCACTGGGCTAGACTCAAAGACTGATGAACCCAAAAGCAGAGGCAGGCACCGGAAGTCAAGCGAAAAAAGTTTTTAATTTTCCAAGAACAAAAAACTGGATTCCAAAAAAACATGTAAACAAGGAAGGCCAAAAATGTCAAAATCCAAAAAAACTCATAGAAACAGAAACTAAACACAAGAGAGTTTTCAAGCACAGCAACCGTCCAACAAAAGAGAGCACAAGGTAGCACTTACTCAAGGTAGACAGGACAAAGACTGAGCAAAGACAGCTACAAAACTGGCAACTTAAATACACAGCACAATTAAGACACAGGTGGAAAATATTACCGCGACACACTCAAAGACAAAAAAAAGGAAACCCAAAGTCAACCATCTGGTGGCCAAAAGGATGAATGAACTGCATTTATATAGCGCTTTTATCCAAAGCGCTTTACAATTGATGCCTCTCATTCGCCAGAGAAGTTAGGGGTTAGGTGTCTTGCTCAAGGACACTTCGACACGCCCAGGGCTGAATTACAGTCCAGATCCTGACACTGAGTTAATAACCAGCTGTTTGAAACATTGTAAAAAAGAAAAGAAGAAGAGTTGACAGAAAAAGAGTTGATACAAAATCAGAAAACACTTCCTTGATCCTGTGCAACACGGTTGCATAGAGGAGGAATTGACCTGGGTTGCTCTGGGTTGTTGTGTGGAGCCGCAACAATGACATTATCTGCTGGTGCTATCTCAATGCGCTGTTCTGTTGTTGGATCTTCCGTGCTTTCACGTGTTTTGGATGTTCCATATGTTTCCGGAGTGCAATAGTTCCCACTTGTGCCATAGTTAATTGGGTGGTTGCAAATAGCCTTGCCTAGTTCCTTAATTTTGCTGAAGCAATTCAGTGAAAAGGTGTTTCCTTCAACTTGGACAGTCTCCTGCAACCAGCTCCATTTCAACCGATTCTTGACCCCCTCATCAATAGATTTTACTGCAGGGCTGTTCAATGCTGCCTGGCCATGAGTCCGTGTATGCTGGAAATCAAGAACAATGGAAATTATCTTTAGAATGTAAGAATTCCCTTCATTTGATCTGACAGAGAAAAGCAGGATAAATTATTTCTAGTGCTATAATTACATAAAGTAATCAATATCAAAATCATTTTCCATCTCCCAAGTGAGTAATTTCACCTAAACCGTGAACTTTTTTTAACATTTGCTTTGGCAAAATCAAGGTCATTTTTGACTCAGGCTGGGTGGGGGCTGAATCCTACTGTGGATGCACGTTCACAGTGAGTACGTTTACATGCACACTAATAATTCGATTTTAACCGGTTTAAGGCAATACTTTGACTATGGCAACTGTCATGTAAATGCCTTAGTCTGGTTATCTTAATCGAATTAAGGTCATAATCGGGGTAAGCAATACCCGATTTACACACCTAGATTTCTGCTCAATCTTTCAATTTATTTAGCCATGTATACACCTTAGTCTGATTTCATTCGGTTTTTGTTTTTTTTTCTTTCTGTGCGTAGCCTACATCAAAAAGGTATATCAATTGGCAGAGGTGTAAGGTCATAACGCACATACAAAATGCATCAAACTTGCGCACTATAGGCAAGGCTTTCCTCTCTCTCTTAAACAGCCCAAACATGAAAAAACATAATTAATCTCTTAGCGCAAAGCCCCTAGTGGTCGGCACGCTGGCGTGCCGAAGTTACTGAACTCAGACTTTCAGTGCTACGGCAACCAAAGTATGAGTTAACAAGACCAAGTTAAAACCTAGCATATGGCTGGACCTAACACACGTGATCCGGACGACCAATGGTGTAACTTCATCACTCAGTCACTCAGTCACAGACATTCACGTTTGTAGGGCTGGCCGTGCTGTTGCCGTCCAGCTAAGTGCGCTGTTTTAGTTTCATTAGTAGACGATACACGACAACTATGCCGAATACGGAGTTTTGCAGCACCACCATTGTTGCTCTGGTCATTCATTTAACACACACCCCCTCCCTGCAGTCTCATCTACAACTACACCCCCCACCCATGACATAATGGACAATACTGTCTATCTTGGCATTCATAAAAATATTCTTTCACCACTAAAAAATCGCATTCCGTCATAGCAACAAGATAAACTCGACAATAGCCCTAAGATATGCCAATACAACAGTGAAAACGCTGCTCACTGAATGACGAAATAAACGAGAAAGATTTTTTAAAATGATACCATGTCATTCTACAGTCAATATCTGGGACTAAATATTGAATAAATATACAACCTTACCATTGGTTTTATGCGTTGAGATTTCCCTTTTTGAGACTGAGTGGTCAAAAATTGTCCTGGACAATTTGTGATGCCTGTTTACGGCGTTGTCGCCCTTTTTTAGTACAGTCTGTCTTGACAATTCATTTATTCAGTAGGTGAGAGTATAAACTTTCTAACGATGTATAATATGTCTATTTTTGCTTTTGGAATAGTGTTTTTTTTTCAACGTAACCAAAATGTTTCTTATCATCGCATTCACTTACGCATTCACTCTGTGGTAGCAGTAAAAGAGGCTGCACCTAACGAAACATGGTCAAAATCTTTTCAGAATTTCTTGGAAAATACTATTATTATTGAAGACTTCTGGGCATATCTAAGCCATATGTTTGCTGATAGACCTAGCTGACATTGTTTTCTGGAGCAAAACAGAAGCAAATAAAACAATATCATTGATTTACTGTCTCTGTCTCCATCTACTGAACATAGATAAGATTTCATCATTGCTATGTAGGGGAGAGCCTGTCTCCAACTGAAGTATGAACATATATTTCAGGATGTGGTGCATCCCTGGGAATAATCAATTTGGATCTAAAATAAACAGTTTTCAAAATATGACTTTCCAAAAAGTTGAGCCACATGGGGGTAAATTGTGCCATTGATTATGTTGAAGTAAAACTGAACATTTTCACCGCATATAATGCTATATGAAAGCAAGACAAATTCAATACCAAATGACTTCTTAAAGGTTTTATTTAAAGATAGTTTACAACTTCAAAGGCCAATTTTCTTCAACAAGCCCTATTTAAAATTTTCAGAACAAAATCAAGTTCAAAATGAAGAACAAAATCGACTGTAATTCTCCTCACAGAACCGGGCTACTACTCAGCATCCCACTTGTCAATACTGCAGGGGAATATGAACTTCTGCTCCCTTCTGGCTATTCCACCGAGTGTTTGTGGTTTCGGTAGTTTCTTGAGCACCACTAGGGATGAGTCCTTCATCATTCTCTCTGAATGCGAAAGTGGGCTTTCCATCCACAGAACTCCCACGACTTCGCCTCAGAAACTTTGCACTGATGTCAGCGCCCTCAATCTTCTCCACCAATCCAATGTAATTATAGGATTTGTTTTTACCCGCAAAGTTCACAATGATGAAGTCACCAGCCGACAGATTCTTTTCACCATCATCATCACTAATGTGGTAGGCCTAGTCTATCAATCATAATATTACCTGTCCATCACTGAAGTGAGGTTATCAAAGAACTCCCCCACATTGTGCCTATTAAAAGCAGTGGCTCTTCCAAGAGAGGTTGCTTCAGGAGTGCGGCATGACAGATGGTGGCGCACCCTAAATCTCATGAACCAATCACGTCCTAGAAAAGGTTAAAAGTTGATTAGCCTATATGGTCTTTTTATATCTTTTTATTCATCCTTTATTGAACCATTGCAGTAGAGACATACATAACAAGTTATAATCTCTAAATAAATACCCAATTTGGTACTTTTTTTATTTTTACTGGCGTAGCTATTTTTAACAATAGTCATTAAACATAGTCATTTTGTGGGCCCTTCTCTATATGCTAGCCGCAAGGTGATGGTGGGTATTTCCCGGGAAAATAATTATTAATATTCCCTATTTTTATAAATGCACACTTAGACTAACCTGCTTTTCCCTCTCTGATCCAGCTTGCAGGGACATCAATGTCATTTCGTCGTGCCAACTCAAATGCCAGCTCACGACATTTCATGGCACTCAGACCGTGAAACATTGCAGCTAGATTTTTTATATGGTCTGCAAGCTGTGTCTCAATTTCTTCATCGAAGACTTGATTGGCATGTCCTGTTCTCTTATACCCTGTTCTTTTTACTTCCCCTAGTTGTTTCATATCCATGTATCACTTTAAAGTCATCCTGTCAATCTTTATGCCCCTTGCCACCTGATGTATGGACTTCCCATTCTGTACCTCTCCCACTGCTCTGTCCAAATCCACAAGAGGAGTTGAAGCCCTGTCTGTCTTCCGTTTATAGAAGCAAGGCATGATAGTTTTTGGTCTAAAATTCAAAATGTCATGTAATTTCGGTGATAAAATGTAAGAATGAAATGTAGAATTACAGTAAAATAATACTTTAATAACAATCATAAGTGGGGGCGAATTGAGCCACTGGCTCAACTTCCTTCCAGGCCTTTTGGCACAAATTACCCCACCCCTGCCATTTTAATAAACTTGTATCATCCAGCAGTTTAGAGCTAATGTCATGCTAACAGTATAGCCTCATATTGTAACTTCCTAAAGCACTAATACGTGTGAGATTTTTTCAAACTTGTCTGTAATTGTTCAGACACAAGAATCATGACTCCTTGAACATAAAAAAAATCACTTTGAATGGCAAAAAACAGTTTTTTGAACTTAAATGTGCTTACCACTTATTCCATGGGCCTCTCTCCATCACAGGGTGAGTAAAATGGATGACTCTTCAAAAATGTGTGGTCACATGACCAATTTTGTCTGTGGTTGCCTGGAAACAAGGGGTGGCTCAACTTCCCCACAGGCTCAAATCACCCCGCTCTCCCCTAAGTATTACTGCTATGATGTTGATTATATATGTTTTTGAAATTGAGTGCCTTTAAATAGGTTAGTGGTATTATATAGTGTGGACATGTCACACTGTAATGTAAGTGTTAGTAGTGTAACAGTTTTTGTGAAGCATACAACAGTGATGACGTGAGAGTTGGACCATTGCCAAAACGTGGTGGATGGTTGAAAATTGTTTTCATGTCGTCCCATCCCCATACAAGAAAACATACAAGAGTACAGAGTATAGAAATACACACAAAAGTTAATTATTACACATTTAGGTACTGTACCGCATTGTGTGACAAAATTTTTGCATTATGTTTTAATCTGATAGCAATGTTTCATCTTAAACCTTCATAAGGGGCTCATTTATATGCTTTATAATGGACAAAAAGCATTTTATTCATTTTTGGAGAGATTTTGGATATGTTTCTGGACCCCTAGATATTTTAGACAACTGTACTGACAGAAAGCTTGTAATTCCCACTTGAGAATGATGCAACATTGAGTTTCTTGAGTGAAAACAGTTGATTTGTAGTGAAATACGTGAATATGTTGTGATTTATAGCAATGAATAATTTAGACATTTTGGATAGATTTGGAGACGCTGGGTACACTGCTTAGTTTTTGCTTCATAGTTTGTGCTCCTGGTAGGGTCACCCATAGCTGTAAGGTCGAGGGGGAGGGTACAGACAAAGCACGATCCAACCAAGACCTCAATGGCGGAACAGGTGGAAGATGGTGGCTGATCAGAGTGTCAGGATGTAGAGCTATGAGCAGCGCCACAACGGTCGCAAAGGCAGAAGAAGGCTGCAGCAAAGAAGGGCCCCCAATTGTCTTAGTCTCCATGCCATTGGAGTAGTTCTACATATCCACCCTTAGATTTTATGAACTTGTGGTCAAGAAGTTTTTGATCCAGCACATGTATAGTTTAACCTGCTGTACATATACAATCTCTCAGTATTTCATTGCAAACTAAAAAAGTGCAAATTCGTTTTTGATTTTTTGTCTAGACAATAGCAATTGTGGCACTTTATTTCTTCCAAAATTGTGAATATATTGTGAATATAAACTAATCTGTATTGTAAATTGTACAAATGTCTTGCTTGATTTAAGCCATTTTTCAAGTCTCTGTGGTGTTCACATCTGGAGTTATAAAGCTTTAAATAGGGTACCCTCTAAATGGGCAAGGATTTGGTATGTGCGCTAAGGGGTTAACACACATAACCATGAGCCAAAGCATTCGTTAATAGGCTAAGTGTAACTACTTTTTCAGTCTCCTCCACAGTAAATCTCCTCTCCTCTGATTGGCGCCTGCACATGTGGTGACACGGTCTTTATTCTGTCTCAATGTGATCTAATGTGTTCTATAATGATTATGTTGCGGTCTTACTGTGTATTCTATTGTTTTTACTATGGATCCGGGGGATCTCCACCTTGACGCGGTGGAGAGGCTTGTGTTTATCCAGAGAACCTGAGAGCGATGCCATCTGGAGCTATGCTATGCTCCTGGTAGGGTCACCCATAGCTGTAAGGTCGAGGGGGAGGGTACAGACAAAGCACGATCCAACCAAGACCTCAATGGCGGAACAGGCGGAAGATGGTGGCTGATCAGAGTGTCAGGATATAGAGCTATGAGCAGCGCCACAACGGTCGCGAAGGCAGAAGAAGACTGCAGCAAAGAAGGGCCCCCAATTGTCTTGGTCTCCATGCCATTGGACCCTGGCCTTCTCTATGTCAAGGACTGTGTGGAGGCTGCCTGTGCACCAGTCTCCCCACTTTAAAAGATTCCACGCACAGGCGTTCTCCTGAAGGACCCCCCAACCCTACAACCCCCCAAACCAAGTCCTATGGCGATCAGGAAATGGTGACGGGAGCAGACCAGTGAAGTCTGGGAGCTCCTAGCCACGCACTGGCACATTGGTGGTGGGTGTTTGATTCAGTCGCCTTGCTCTCGGACCGAGGCAAAGAGAGCATCTCGGCAGCTGCACCCATGACTGAGTAGCCCTTTTAAGGATCCACTCTGCAAAAAAGACTATTTGGACGCAGCCTGGGTTCTATCGAACACTCCAAAGGAAGACAAGATCCTCCGACTCGGGGACTTCAATGCCAGGGTCGGTAAGGATCACAAGCTCTGGAAAGGCGAAAACGATACTGAAATAGAACATCTGATCAGTGTCAAAAGGAAAGCCTTCTGCTCTTGGCAAATTGACATCAATTGTAGAGCCAAAAGACAGGCCCACTCCAAGGCAAAGGCAAATGTCCAGAGCAGGGTAAGAGAGCTAAAAAACAAATGGTGGACGGAGAAGGCCCTGGAAAGGAAATCCAGCGGCTTGCTGACCCAGGTGACTCCAGGGGTTTCTTTAATGCCACCAAGGCTGTGTATGGACCCAGCTACCGAGGCCTAAATCCCCTCCGCTCCAAAGACGGACAAACCCTGTTGAAGGACATTGTGGACATCAGCTCCAGATGGTGAGAACAAAGGTGGGCAGTTCTCCTGAGAGCCTACAAATACAAAATAGTTTACAGACCTGGAGTACATCACGCAAATGCAGAAGACTTGAGCAGGTTACCATTGGTGGAGGTCATTGAAAAGGAGAATGCAGCTGACCAAGTGCTTATGATTGACCTCCTGGACGATGCGCCAGTGAACACCAAACAAATCAGACGCTGGACTGCAGGAGACCTAACATTATCACAGGCGCACTACTACACTCTGAAGAGTTAGCCCACTAAGGTAGACCACCAGGCTGTGCCTTATCATCAACAGAGGCTGGCCTTAAGTGTCAAAGATGGATGTGTGTTATGGGGGACTCGTGTAATTGTCCCTGCAAGGACTAGAAACACCCTGTTAAAGTCACTGCATCAAAGTCACCCTGGCATAACTAGAATGAAAGGTCATGCATGTTCTTACCTGTGGTGGTCAGGTCTTGATCAGGATGTCTAAGGAAGGGAAGGGAAGTGCAGACCTGTGAAGAATGTCAAAGAAACCAAAAAGCTCCTCCAACCGCGCTGCTGCACCCGTGGGAGTGGCCGGAGAGGCTATGGACCAGGATCCATGTGGGCCAGATACGAGCTTCACACACAGGTGCTATGCAAGTCCAGGGACGGGAGTCACCAAACAGCCTGGAAGACCCTGTTTACAAGTACAAGTGTACAAGAAGGGATGTCTGGTGAACCATCAGACCCTGCCAGCTGTGGGGAGTCAACTCCGGACCCCATCACTGATGCTTCCATTCTCCCTGCATTGGGGGACCGACCTGCTGAAACTAACCTGCGTCATTCATTCAGAGAGAGAGGTGCTCCAGCTCATCTAAAGGACTTTGTTAGTTGAGACTAAGACTGTCCAAATCTTATTGGGAGACTAGCATTCTAACCACCTTCCTAGAAAGACTCTTGAAAGAAGAAGAGACTTTTAAAAAATTGTAATTGTTTAAGAAGTCTCTTCTTCTTTCAAGATTACTGTTTAACACATTCTGCATTGTAGTTGCATAGCCTAAATACGGGGGGATGTAGTATATTGACTGTTTTCTAGTATTGTGCCTAATAAGGTTGTAAGTCATACCCACCTGTAGGTGGCGCTGCGCTTCCATTCTTTAGTTGTTTTTCAATCCAGCATAGAGTATGCAGAATCACAGCAGTTCAAGAGCTAGCTCCAATGCAGCAGCAATGTAGAACCTGTAATAAAAACCACTTAAATGGCTAACTAGTTGTCGAGTGCAGTGAATACACAAGATACAACACCCCCCTTGCCTTCTCTCCTACACCTTAACTCGGCATCACCCAATCAGGGCAAACATCCTCAAGCCATGCTGGGCAAGGTATTTCAGATGGCCACAGGAAAAAGTTATGTTGTATTTGGCGTTTGGTTTCGGAGCCTTGGAGGAGAAGAGTTTTTCTCTTTTGGGCTGGACAGTGGGGTCAGCCCTACAAGCGCGAATGTCAGTGACTGAGTGAGTGATGAAGTTACACCATTAGTCGGCCGAGTTATGACATTACACTATTGGTCGGCCGGTCCAGCCATATACTAGGTTTTGACCTGGTCTTATTTTGGTGGTGGTTCCTTGGTTGTGTGTTTTTAGCTGGTTTCTTTTCATCCTATGGCACTTAAACTGGAAGTGGGTGATACTGGGGCGACATAGCTCAGGAGGTAAGACCGATTGTCTGGCAGTCGGAGGGTTGCCGGTTCAAACCCCACCCTGGGCGTGTCGAAGTGTCCTTGAGCAAGACACCTAACCCCTAACTGCTCTGGCGAATGAGAGGCATCAATTGTAAAGCGCTTTGGATAAAAGCGCTATATAAATGCAGTCCATTTACCATTTATACTTTGGCAAGGTCTGGGTTATCCATCTCTCTATCTCTCTTTTCTGGTATTTCTATAAAAGTAGTGTGCCTGCATTCAATAAAGAATGTATGGTCTCAATTCATTAATCTAATTGACTGCTTCATATTGAATTAATTTATTTAATCTTAAATAGAGCTTGATTTGATTTAGTGGTTGATTCCACCAGTTTATTGTAGACTGACCTATCAAGAATTCAGCGATTGATAGTTCTCAGCAGTATTAAATTAAATCACATAAAATATATTTTATATGTAGGTCAAGTGAGAGGTTCTAGCACACAATACTGCTTGTGTCCAGTATTCAGAGTTCTGGACATTTTAACAAGGGCATTGACTGTTGGATTCAGAAAACAAAGATATTTTTAATTAATCCTTGCTTGTCTCACAGTACATAAATCATAGGTTGCATAATGGAAATTTAAGTCAGTTGTATAAATAATAGTAGGATTTAAAAAAAATCTATGACTCTATGACTATGAAAGGTGGCATATCTTGTACATATCTGTGAAACAAGGTGGACTCCTGAAAAATCCTCAAATTGAGAACAGACCCTTGCCATTTTGCTTCCACATTAGTTATCAGGTGGCTCGCGTCACAAATTATCTTGTTACAGTAAAGAAAGTAATGAGTTGCATGATAAACTAAAAATGAATGATAGATTTGCAAAGATTTGGTGTGAAATGTTTGCTAATAATATGCTGCCATGGCGTGTCCTTTCTTGGAAAACCCTTTAGATATGGGAAACATTTGTCAGGCTTTAGGCTACAAAAGAGTAATTATACCATGATTAGATATTCAAGCTCATTCAGAAGAGTGTCTTCATGGACATTATCTCTTTAAAAGACAATCTATAATTTGCCATTTAACTTTCTAAAGCCTCATATCGACAATGTTACTCATTGTGGTTTTGCGCTCATTCCACTACAAACTCTGTTCATTGCCCTGTTTTTTTTTTTGTTCAAGGGGAGCTTGTTGTATAACATTGGAAATGCAAAGCGTATCAGCAAAGCAACTGCCTGCAGCATGAATGATCAGGTAAGGCACTGTAAAACCAAAGAATGTGTGATGCCTTTAATACCTAAATGGCAAGTGTGCACAAGTGTATGGAAGCCTTTCGTATCTAGTGTTCACAAAATGATGTCATCTCCACCCTGCCTTCTCCACTCTGGCTCGTGTCCTGCTATAGGCCAAGTTGAAGTGTAGCTGTGGTCCAGCCTCAGGGGCAGAGTAGGGTGTAATCAGAAAGGGCAGGCAGGGGTAGATTCTGCCCCCAAGAAAAAGGCTAATGTCTAACAGTCTGATCCCAAAAACTTTTTAGACATGTTTAAATTATTAAACGCCATGACATGTTTATAAAGTGCTGCAGAGAAGTGTTTAAAAGCATATGTTCACAGTCCTAAGCATTTGGTTTTTAAAAAATGTATTTATATGGTAAAATGTTTATAAAAATGTAAAGAATTTTTATTTTAATAAAATTAATTTTTTTCAAAACACCATCAAAGTCATGTAGAATAAAGACAATAACTCACATTTTATAGTCATCCTATAAGATAAGAGGCAATTTTTTCTTCATTAAATGATTTTTCACCGGTAACATTGCTGCCAGTCTTCTCAGCGTTTTCTTAATAGATATTCTACAGCTGTCGCTGGAGGCATTATGTTTTCGGGTTGTCCGTCTGTCCATCCCAATTCTCGTGAATGCCATATCTCAAGAACGCCTTGAGGGAGTTTCTTCAAATTTGGCACAAACGTCCACTTGGACTCAAGGATGAACTGATTAGATTTTGGTGGTCAAAGGTCAAGGTCACTGTGACCTCACAAAACATGTTTTTGGCCATAACTCAAGAATTCATATGCTAATTATGACAAAGTTTCACACAAATGTCTAATAGGATAAAATGATGAAGCAATGACATTTTATATCCAAACTGTCTACTGGTTGTTGGAGGCATACAACCGCATGACGGTATTTCTAGTTTGATCAGTGATTAGATCAAATCAAGTTCACCAACGAAGAGAATTGTTTGCCAAATTTCTCTCTTCTAACACTATGGTACGTTGGGCTGCATTCAAGTCAACCTGTCAGGTAGCAGGTTAGTTTCAGAGCATAAGTTACCAGTAACTGACACAGGCTTTCTCTGTGCTTGTATTTGGAGCTGATAATTCAGGATTTTTCTAAATTTTGACATATACATCCAGATAACTTGCCTATCCTCCTTTCTGGAATACTCTGCAGGTGTATATCTCAAAAGTATGACACAGCTGTCTCTGTGTGTGATTGCATTATTGGATTTGTGATGCAGATTGCCTGCCCTTTTCCTGTTAAATGTATCTGAAGTAAAACATGTTGTCAATGTACAAAAATGCCAAGTTACTCACACATACAAAGCACTATAAGTCATTACCACTTGGAAAATCTAGGCCTGCCATTAAAAGTACTGATATCAAACTTACGCCAAGTTACAATAAACAATATTGGCTACCTTAGCTTACAGAAATTACACCAGTAGCGGCTGGTGACTAAACAAATTGGGGAGGACAGGAAGAAAACCAATCCACGGCGTAATGTTATTTTACACTAGTTGGCTACTTATCTCTACTTTCTTATGTTCAAGTTATGTTATGTTATTATGTTCAAATGTAGCAATAATCCAACTAGCAACCTAATGCAAACTTACTATACAACTAAGGTAAGTAATGCACCTGAGGTTTATCCCCATCTTCCATAAGGAACAAATATCATATTATCATTTATGCAACAGCTTGGCTGAATACTCGATTCTGATTGGTCCAAAAGTGGGCATTATTTCTCAGTAAAGGGACACCTCGGCCTTTAAAAAGTTCTAAAATCAATGCGCTACAAAATCCAGCATTCTAAAGCAGTTTAAACAGCAACATTATTCTTTCGCTTTTGAATTGTTGTTACATCCCCTTCCCTTTTCAATGTCCAGTTTCACAATTGATGGCAACGTTGAATCACATTTCTAGTTACTGTTGCTAGCTTTATTTACTATTGCCAGCCATCGCGCAAATCGGAATCGTCCCTTATTTGGACAGTAGAATAGGCGTTCTGCATTTAACTCATGGCTACGGGACGCATTTTCATCCGTATGTTTGTGAACGATTGCGTTTATAGTAACCGCTGTCTTAAATACAATTCAATAGTTAGCTAGCTAGCTAGCCGGGATAACAAGCATGCCGTGAGACCATTCTGACCTAAAACCAAGAATTTTAATATTGGCTAGGTAACAAGTGACGGCGAACCTGTCATAAAGCTAGCTGGCATTCAAAACTCGTTTCAGAGGGTCTGAGAAAGACGTTATGTCTACGCTGCGCGACCACACCATTTAAAGGGCAAGACAGTGTTAGGGAGATTAATTTGATTGACTTATGGTTTCATGCAGTTTTATTAAATAATGTAATTACAAAAATGACCAAAATTGGTGCTAAGTGTATGGAATAAAACGAGAAGGAACTATTTTTTCTTGATAGAATCATTGTTTTCATAGAATTAACGACCAGAGGTTTTTGCTTAACAACGGTGCAAATGGAACTACCAACCAGAGTTTTGCTTGACAACGGTAAAATAATATGCCCAAACGCCTGCGGAAGAATATTTCACTTTCAGCTGATTAAATCGAAAAAATCAATAAATATAAAAGTAACCATATATAGTCATTGTTGGTAACCCGCTGTATAAGTGGAATAAACCCCTCCGGGCTGTCCCGTTATTGGAAAATAATGTAGCCTACTTCGGGGCTGGTTAAGCGACCCTACATTATTTTCCAATAACGGGACAGCCCGTCGTGGTTTATTCCTTACATATCATATTACAACACAAAGGATGAATATAAAAAAGGGGCCAGGTGAACGAGAGGGAAAGACACATCTAATCACTGCGGGCTCTGGATGGGAATGAACCTTGTGTGTGCGTAAAGTGTCACTAGAATTAGCATTTTTGATCATGGTTATCTGTGGAGCTGGTCGTCCAGCAGTCTTGATCCTCACCTGCTGCGTAATCCAATCTGTGGAATGGCTGTGACAACAAGTAATCCACAAGATATTCTTCCCCATCCCACTCTCTGCGTCTGCGTCCATGACTCTCTGTGCCCCCCTCACTCACGCTGCCGTTAATCGCCTCATTAGCAATAGCAGCACCACTCCCCTCAGAATCCATTCTTGCCATTAGCTCAGTCCATCAGGGCTGCTACAACAACCTAACTGTTGCGTTGGCTAACGCAAGTAGCTAGCTATTGCTCGATATAAAAAGGGAAACGTAAATCTGAAAAAAGGAAATTTGGACAACCTTCTCTGCCTCTATGGACCAGCCTCCTCTAGTTGAAAAGGCTTAAATAAAATGTAATTTTTTAGTGATGTGTTTTAACAGTAGTTCGCAATTTGCACGTTATACTAAAATACAGTGGTAGAGAATTGAAGATGAAATTTGGAAATTATCATTGGACCAACGCGATGTCAATATTGTATTCTGGTTGTTGATTGGTTAGGGAGGACGTCCTCCCTTGGAGCATCATTTTACATGTTTTGGACAACAACAGATTTGCATGAAAAAAATGAAGTACATTAAATTGTTATAAGAGATCCCGCCCTAAGGAGGACAGCAGGAGCCCGTCCTCCTCTGCCCTCCACCACCACTTCACAGAGACTGCCCTTTCCTCTCTTGCCTGCCCTGCAGTTGTTGCTGTTGAAGCATTTTAATCAGAATTGCAATCATGGATTTTTTCCAAAGAGAGAAAAAATATTTTATAAATGATACTGAGAATTGGTAATGGTTTATTTCAACCAATTACCCTTTTTTATATTTTGATCTCCCTCCTGCCTCTCAAAAATAGAGGAGGAGCAACCTCCTCTGCCTCTATGGACCAGCCTCCTCTGAATTACACATATTATATAAATGCTGCTGCAGTGTTCGAAATGCACCGAAGAGGACTGGACTCTCACCTAGACCACCATAGAAGTAAGATTAGGGCTAGGTGTATTGATTAACTGTATAGCAGTTAAAATAAAATGCTACTACTACTAAAAATGACAATAATAATAATAATAATAATAATAATAATTATTATTATTATTATTATTATTATTATTATTATAAACAATAAATAATAAAAATAATCATCATCATCATCACAATCATAAAAATAATCAGGCTAGCAAAATACAAGCTTTGTAAGATGATGATGATGATGATTATTTTAAATATATTTTTACATTTAGTACTGCTTGTGTTTAAAATTTGATTGCCTCTGATTGGCATTGTTCCTGTTGGGATGGGATTATTCTCAGGCTACATGGTGTACGTTGAGCCTCAGGACCATCTGAGTGAGGGGATTATTTTCTGTGTTCTTTCTCTCCCTCTTACTCACTCACTCACTCAAACACATAAAATCCCTTTTTCTGTTTCTCCCACTTACTCTCTCAGTTTCAGTGGTCTGTTAGCAGTCCATTAATGGTCTGTTAGCAGTCAGTTAGTCTTGTTTCTAGTGGACCACTGTTTTGCCGATTTGGGAGGCTAACGGCTGGCTCTGCTGGCAGTCTGAAAGTTGTCTTCTGGGATGTTTTAGGACAATTTTAGTTTTAAAACCCTTTCTTAGCACAGCCATGCCCCTTCTAAGGGCCTGGTTTAAACAGGTAATCTGATTCACAGCTGCCATGCTCCACACCATCTGACTGCATCACCACTGCAAGAGTAACATAAATATACTGACAGCGCAAAAAGAATCAATGTTGAGGCTAACAAATCACCTGAAAAGTCTGGAAAAAGGCGGCCAGTGACTCGTGAGAAACAATGTGATGTGTGGTGTGCAATGTTCTTTTTTGTTTTTACATGTGGATTGCATTAAGCTCCCCCTCACTCTTGTGGGCCATCTGTTTTGTGTGGTTTGTGTGTTTGTTTGTTTGACCTGTAAGACTCCAGGCCCTGTTGACTTCAAAGACATGCGTGATAAAAGATCCCTGGTATGTACTTACTGCAACTTGCAACACCTATGACCTTCTGAGCTGAGCTGATTAATGTCTCACATGCAAACATGCACACACGCACACAAGGGCACACACACACTGTGTCTGTGTATGACCACATTGCCAGCGTTTGTACTACACAGCACTAATAACTAAAGCGGATATGACTATTTATAATTAACAGTGTTAATGTGAATGGACTGTGCCTTTTGTAGGGGCAGCTTCGGGATGTTACTGTGATTGCTTATGCTGTATGCTGTCTGTGTGATCATCTGGGTGCCATCCAGACTCTGTCCTTACATTGATTTTTTTTAACCTCATGTGCGCGTGTGTGTGTGTGTGTGTGTGTGTGTGTGTGTGCATGGAGGATGTGCTGCAGAATATTTCCCAGTAGATGGGTTGTTTCTCAGCCTGGGAGCAGAAGTTCCGGATCTCAGAAACAATCATCAAGCGCACAGAATCCCTGAAGAACCTTCTGAAGTTTATGGTGATTTCCTTATACTGACCCCTGCTGCAATATCTCAGCATTGTGGGGCTGGAGTACTGATCCTTCTTCTGTTTCTCTCACAGCTATTGCCACAGGGAGGGATAGCCCCCACCAATCACGCCCGTGAATGCCCCAGACAGACTGACACCCACTAAGACAACTTAAGGACAAAATTGAGATACTTGCAGTCCTGGAAAGACACAGTCCACATCCTGAAAATCACTGTTTCTGACACACACACACACACACACACACACACACACACACAGGCACACAATCATACATGCATACACACAAAAACAATCACACATGCACATACATAATTTGAGTTCTGCATTTCATACAGTATACCAAAATGTATTAACTGACTATCTTGAAAACTGGGTTGGTCTTTCTTGCAGGGTTCAAAACTGGTTGGTACCTATGTAACAGGAAGACAATTCTTTGTCAGCTTTGGTGACTGTTTCAAAGAAGCTGGATATTACACAGGGTAATATTCTTGGCCACTTCTGTTCTCATTGCACCTGCTCCCATGGGGTAATATCATACATTAACAGTTTTCATTTTCAGATATCACACAATATACATACTGTATATATCTTTGGACCCATATGAACCCAGTTCTCTTTCTCCAGTGACTACCTCCTTGTCTGCCATCAATAAGTGGATGAAGCAGGATTTCTTGAAACAGAATGAGGATAAGACTGAGACACTTATAGTTGGTTTCAGGTCAAAAAGAGATCAACTTTTGGCCAGGTTGTCTGACTTGGACAAAATCAGTAGTTAGAAATCAGGGAGTCACCTTAAATCTGACCTGGGCCCAGTGACCAAGACTGCTTTTTCACCCCACATATGAAATATAGCTAAAGCTAACCCTATGGAAAAAAATAAGGTTAAAAAAGATTTGAATGTAAAAATTTAAGAACAAATTGAATTGAACTGATTTTAATGTATTTTTGAACTGTGCAATTAAACTATTTTAATTCTAAATAAACTGTGAATTCAATACATTAAAATTTAATCACTTTAAAATGGATAGTTTTGAATTCACAAATCTTCAAAAATTTAGCATTCCAAAATTAAAATCCTAAAAAAACCTGGCACCCAAAAATTCAGGTTTCATTTTTCAAAGGCCTCAGTTTGTAAAAATTCAGTTTGTGTAAATTTTGTAAATTTTGTAATTTTTACAGATTGAGGCATTTGAAAAATTAAACCTGAATTTTTGGGATGCTACTTATTTATTTATTTATTTTTTACTTAGCTAGGTAGCTATGATAACACAGAATGGCTAACAGTGTACAATACTTCTTGACTGTAGGATTCAAATCAGTCAAGTTGTGGCTAGCCTGCTAGGTAGCTGTAATTACTTATGCCACGTATTGTTCGCAAAACTAGCTTGACACAGTTACAAATGTGCTACTGTTAGCTAGCTGGCTAGTTGTAGCTGGCCGGTTAGACAGTTCAAACAAACTAGCTTGTCAAACATAATAGTTATTTAGTAGGCAAGCTAACCACAACTTACAGAAATGTTAGAAACCACATTAGAAATGTCCTTGTGTAGGGCAGTTGTAAGTTGTTTCTCTGCAGTCCTCTCTCTGAGGGCTCAAATGCTTTATTTCTGCATAAGCTCTCAAATGAGCCTGTGTCTGTTACATTCAGCATTCCAACTATCTTCCACTTCCCTTAAGGATCGGCAGACCCCTCATGCCAGATACTCATAATTCTAAGATCAAAGCTATAGATGACAGTGGGGGGGGGGGGGGGGGGGGGGGGGGGGGGGGATTATCAACCTCCTTGCAAGTAGTGGAGGAATGCTCATTCGCTGTTAACCACGCTTGCGGTGTGAACCCCCACGGTGTGATAGCTTTGGGTTGCGCCAACTCGGCGCCTAGATAATTGCTGCGTATCCCTATAGAGCACCACTGGCGACTAGCAGGCACCGTCAGTATTTCAAGGTCGCTCCAGTCACACCAGCGAATGGAGGAAAGTCTAATTGAATAATTAGCAAATACAATTACAATATCCAACAGGTCTGAAAAACTCAAAGTGAGTGCAGGCTATTAGAATATTACAGTATTGCGTTTCTGAGTTCCCTAGCCTGCACGACTTAGAAATAATTCTTCATCTTCTCGTAACCTGAACCAAAAATAATCATGTTTGGTATGGGTATATTTTAATACACACAACGAAGGTCGGGGTACAAAGTATATCCACCTTTATTGCATTGCTAAATAATTATCCAACTAGATCAAAATTGAATAAATATTTACTAAAGTTATTGAAAACCGCCCCACAATGGGAAAGGCGGACATGATATGAAGGTGTGCCCTTCAAACAGCCAATGACAGCTCAGACCGCTCTCTCTCGGTCAGGTTTTTAAGTCTATGACCACCGAGGCCACTGCTCTCCTTTTTCCTTTTTCAAATTTCTTCTTATTCCTCCGTACCCGAACCATGGATCAGGTTGATTTTTAGGAAGCTACCCTCGCCTCGGTGTCGCTGCCGAATAACCCTGGATCACTGTACCATTGGACTTAAGAGTATTCCCACTGCTTTGGAACCGTGTGTTTATGTCTTGAAGTACTCACAGGCTCGTGTTGGGAGTCCAGTGTCACAGATCAAGCTGGCCTGTCCCAAGCTGCATTTTCCGGCTTTGAGCGCGTGCTGCTTCAGCTAGGTCTCGGGGTCACTTTCTCCTCCCTCTTTCCTCTCTTCCTCTCCTCTCTACACTCCGACTCGTAAGTAACACCATAATTCAAAGTTTAACCTACTGTTAGCTATTTATGCGTACATCCATACGGAGCCAGCAGTAGCAAGACAGCAGCTAGACTGTAAATCTAATTGTATAGTTAAAGAACTTTGTGTTATGAGTTGAGTGTAACTGATTGTTGTCTGTCTCATACTAATCATAGGCTACGTGCATAAAATGGTATTAGTTTATAGTGAGTTTCTGTGTAGCAGTACCCAGAAACCTTAGAGAGCGTTTCACTTATGAACCATAATACTAATACTGTAACGTCTGACTCCTCACTACATTCTACATTATATGTACTGAATTATATTGTGCTATACTGTGCCAGTATCCCATCCCATATTACAACCAAACTGCTTAACTTCCAATAACAATAATTGGTCATTAAAGCTTATATTTTTGTATATGTGTGTTTGTGTTTCCTCTCTCATGTTGACGGAATGATCCACCAACAAAGTCAAATAGAGACATTTCAATTCATAAGTGGCGAGGGTCAATCCCCTCTAAATAATTTTAAGTGTTGAGGATGATAAAGGGTGATCTCCAGTTATTCTGAGTTCAGTATTCATAGTGCTGTGCCATTAACAGCGTAGCTGAGGGTGACCCCCTAATAATTAAATGTGAAATAATACAATAAATTAATTTAAATTTAATAACTCAACTAAGTACTATCAACCTTATGACGCTTGTCACAATGAGTCACTTGTTTTCTTCCATAAAACCCTGTAGCTTGTCAGATGCAATGTCACAGTTTGTCATACAACTTGAAACCCAGTGCGTATGCAGGCAGCCTGAATTATAGGCCAATGAGCAGGTCCCATTAGTGGTGGACGGACTGATTCTTTTCACAGTATCAGTTCCTTTGAGTTGATACATGTACAGTGGCCCCAAAAAGTATTTGGACACTTAAAAGTAATTGCAAAAATGGCTAAGAAAAGTGAAGTAAGTTCTGAGAAAAGGTCTAGCATCATTTGTTGGCACAAAGAAGGCAACTCTATTCGACAGATCAGCAAAAAACTTAATCTCCCATCTTCTACAGTTAGGTATATTGTAAAAAAATTAAAAGATGAAGGACTTGTGAATGAGAACAGAAAGCACAGAGGCAGACCCAGAAAGACCACCAGCAAATTGGACAGGATAATTGTAGGTGGCATCAAGAAAAACAGGCGAGAAACAGCAGCAAGGATTGCCTCAGACATCAACGAGATACAACTCAGTTCACAGACTATTCGAAACAGGATCAATGAGCATGGGTGCAGAGGGAGAGTAATGCGGCAAAAACCATTCGTTCGCCTAAAGAATAGGAAAGCCAGGGTAAAATTTGCAAAAGAACATGCACACAAAGACGGCAGCTTTTGGAGAACTGTCTTATTTTCTGATGAGTCCAAATTTAACCTCCATGGATCTGATGGCAGAGCGTTTGTGTGGAGAAAGCCAGGAGAAGAATTCCAACTGGACTGCACTAAAGGTACTGTAAAGCATGGAGGTGGAAATGTGAAAGTCTGGGGCTGTTTTTCTTACAGTGGTGTTGGTGAGCTTGTGTGCATTGATGGAAGCATGAACTCTGAAGTATACAGATGCATTTTGGATGCAAACTTACAGAAATCAGCAAAGAAATTATTCAAACGACAGAAGTGGATCTTTCAGCAGGATAATGATCCAAAACATACCAGCCGCCTGTTGAAAGAATACTTTGCCAAAAAGAAAATTTCAGTCTTAGAATGGCCGTCCCAGAACCCTGACCTAAACCCTATAGAGCATCTATGGGATGCAATGGAGAAGAAAATGTCAGGCCGTCGATGCACTCGTGTGGATGAATTGAAAGCTTTGCTGGCTGAAACATGGAGGAAACTTTCACCACAGCTGTTCATGAAACTAACTGATTCCATGCCCAGACGTTGTCAAGAAGTTTTGCGAAGTAAAGGGTGGCAAACTAAATACTAAAACACTTAAACTGTGATCTTTATTGAAGGCATTATTGAGTGTCCAAATACTTTTTTGTCTTCATTTTCAGCAGTATATCTATTGTTTTATTGTTTAAAAGCCAACCAGCATCTTTTTTTGAAACGTTTTGCTTGAAAAGTGTGCTTAAGGCATCTATCTTTAACATAAATGTTATTTGGTTTGACATTTTGTTATGTAATTCAATAAAATTCATAGATTTTTAAGCATGGCTTCAGTGTCCAAATACTTTTTGGGGCCACTGCAAATGTATCGAACCTTTCAAACCTCTCGAGTTTTGATACTTTTTCTAAAAAATGGCGTTTCTCCATGACACTGTTATAGTACATGCACGTTCGACGTCTAGTGCTGCACGCCCCACCAAACTTCTCTTCAGTGCATTACCATTCATCATGTATAAGTTTACATTACTAAAGATAAAATATTCATTTTAACACATCGATTCTGCATCCTACTTGTATGTAGGTAGACTATTTAAGCTCAAAACAATGTTACAGAAATATGACAGACTAATGATTTGTCGTTCTTTTTGAGGGGCAAGTAACAGACGTCCTAGTTCAAGGGAACGGTTCATTTGATCTCGTTCAGTGAGTGCAGGCTCCTGTCTTGACTCAAGTTCGATTCAACTCGCTCATTCATTGACGTCCTATAGTTCGAGAGAACGGTTCATTCGATCTCGTTCAGTGAGTGCAGGCTGTCTGTCTCTAGTCAAGTCCGATTCAACTCACTCATTCATTGACGTCCTATAGTTTGAGACAATGGTTCAGTCGATCTCGCTCATTTGTTGGTTGTCCCACTGACGTCCTATAGTTTGAGAAAACGGTTCATTCGATCTTGCTCATTCATTGGTTGTTCCGCTTGCTGTGCTTTGAGCGCTGCACCTACCGTAGCAGGCAGCAGTTTTGAGTGGAAAAATGCAGGGAGAGTCCAATTCATGAGCACTTGGACGTTCGACAGGCTGACCCGGTACATACCGGACACTAAAAAGAGAAAAAAATTATCAAAAAGATTTGTTCATTCATTTTCGCTCATCACTAGCTCCCATAGGAATTCATGGAACTGGTGAGCGGAAACTGTCTCCAGTTCTCGATGCCTAGCACATTTCATCAAACAGCAAAAATGTCTTATTAGCAAATGGAGCATTGAATCGTTCTGCAACCACTCATGTGCAGCTTTTCTTTTTACTTTTTTAAATGTTGTATTACGAGTAAATGGTCAGATTTGTGTAGGAAATAGTGGTGTGTAGTTCATGAAAGATTTGTTCTTTTTGAACAAATTTATTTGGTGAACAAATCGTACTGACTCACCTTCATGTAAAGATTTGTTCATTTGAATCAACTCCCAGTAAGTTGTGAACTTGGCATTTGCTGAAGCTGCTGCTGTTCCTATTTGACAATTTTCACCATTGGGCTGTGTCCTAGAAATTATGCAACGACAGCATTGATCCCCTTGAAAGGGGCGTGCTCTCTAAGCCCCTCCCATCTGTGTGATGAAAGGCAACAGTCCCTAAACTGAAAGCACGGCAACGTTGAAGAACTAATATGTGAAGGGACAGGATCCGCTATGAGTTATGCAGTTGCTGGAGCCTTACCACTCTACCTCACCCAAGTGTCTTCGTGTTGCAATGACAAGCAATTGCCTGTGTAAAATTCAAAGCAATTACAGCTTAGTCTAACTCTTTGACTGCATGATACAACGTAGCCGAAATAAAAGATGAATGAAGGAGTCTGTTTCAGTATGAATTTCCCAACGAATTCTGTACCAATAAAGCAACGCATTCATTAACCCCTTAGCACACATTCCAAATCTTGCCAATCCTTGCCCATTTAGGGGGTACCCTATTTAATGCTTTATAACTCCAGATGTGAACATCACAGAGATGTGAAAAATGGCTTAAATGAAGCAAGACATTTGTACAATTTACAATACTAGCAGATTAGTTTATATTCATAATTCTGGAAGAAATAAAGTGCCACAAATGCAGTTGTCTAGACAAAAAAATCAAAAATGAATTTGCACTTTTTTAGTTTGCAATGAAATACTGAGAGATTGCATAGATGCAGCAGGTAAACTATACATGTGCTAGATCAAAAACTTCTTGACCACAAGTTCATAAAATCTAAGGGTGCATATGTAGAACTACTATAGATGTATGAAGCAAAAACTAAGCAGTGTACCCAGCGTCTCCAAATCTATCCAAAATGTCTAAATTATGCATTGCTGTAAATCACAACATATTCACGTATTTCACTGCAAATCAAATGTTTTGCCTCAAGAAACTCACTGTTGCATCATTTCAAGTGGCAATTACAAGCTTTCCATCAGTACAGTGGTCTAAAATATCTAGGGGTCCAGAAACATATCCAAAATCTCTCCAAAAATGAATAAAATGCTTTTTGTCCATTATAAAGCATATAAATGAGCCCCTTATGAAGGTTTAAAGGAGTAACATGGTGGTTGAACGTGACACTTCCCAGTTGTCTTTAGACAACAACAAAACAAATGTGCATAATTTTTTTATTATTCAGTCATTTCAATGTACTTTAAAACGTATTTTTCTAAGCCTAAATTTCCCACTATAAAAGTTCACCCGAACCGTCTGGGCGTGGTAATAGGAACTGTCAGTTAGCTATGATTGACAGACCGTGCCCCGTTACCATAGCTACCCCCATGATAAGCGCTCTTTTTGGGAGACTTTTCACAAGCTAGCTAGCTTAGTAGTATATCAAGTATCGATAGATAGCTAAGGTAAGGACGTTGACTTATATCCAATTATAATTTTTTGCTATCTAGCTAGCCAAGTTAAGATAAAAGCACAACTATAACGTTCTCATAAAATCAAACTAGCTAGCTAACGTTATCGATAACATTGCCTTATGAAAGCAAACTACCCAGCTAGCTAACGTTAGCTAGCTAGCTAGCTAAATTAATATAACCAGAAATAATCTAATAGTCCTTAAAAGGCACTCTAATTTAAGTGAACCTAACGTTAGTCAAATATTTGTATTGTCTTGCCCGTAAGCCAGCGGCGCAAACTATGGGTCTTGAGTTATCCACGGGTTTACGGGGCGTGGAAAGGGGAGTGGTTACTGTGTTCGTGACACATCAAGTTGACAACTTTCTCAACCAGTTAAAAATAGGACGATAAATTTAAAATGCATATTTCTCCAAAAATACAGAACGGACATATTTAATACTTTACTCATTGTGTATCTTCAATGCCTCTTGTGCAAATAGCACATAAAACCGAGAAAGTGTGAAAATCACCATGGTACTCCTTTAAGATGAAACATTGATATCAGAATAAAAAATAGTAAAAAAAATATTGTCACACAATGCGGTACAGTACCTAAATGTGTAATAATGAACTCTTGTATGTATTTCTATACTCTTT
Source organism: Anguilla japonica (assembly GCA_025169545.1). NCBI lineage: Eukaryota > Metazoa > Chordata > Actinopteri > Anguilliformes > Anguillidae > Anguilla > Anguilla japonica. The sequence continues at coordinate 29,595,566 of CM045889.1, forward strand.
ACTCTCGTATGCTTTCTTGTATGGGGATGGGACGACATGAAAACAATTTTCAGCCATCCACCACCATTTTGGCAATGTTCCAACACTGTTGCATGCATCACAAAGACTAATAAACTATCAACGAACACTTACATTACAATGTGAATTATCCTCATTATAAAATACCACTAACCTATTTAAAGACCAGGGTTCATACACTTTTTCACCAATGATTTTCAATGACTTTTCCATGACTTCTCCACAACCTTCAACTGAATTTCCATGACCAAAACAAATGACTTCATCTCAGCGGGACGATTTAAAATTATTTACTGTAACACTAAGTAAAATTAAGTCTGCATCTGAAACATATGGTGCCTCTCTAAAACAAATAAACACCAGACAGACACACTTAGATACATTCTCTCATATTTGAATTTGAATAGTTTAACATTTTTGTCAATTTCTCAAACAGGGCTCGAAATTGCGACCATTTTGGTCGCATATGCTCCCGAAATTTTATCTGTGCGACCTCGAAATATAATTGGGAGCATTTGTGCGAGTGCAAATAATTGTTCTGGTACTACCTTTTTTTTATTTTTCCAGTCGAACGTCTCTTTCTCTGTACATTCGCTAGTTAGTACACTCAGTACGTGCCTTGTGAGCTGACGGTGACCCTTCTAACCAATCGTGAGCTTGACATTCTTACCTTTAATGCTGATTTTAAATGGGTTAATATTAGCCTGCAATCACTCCCTTTCGCTGCTCTCCACTGTCACGCGACACAGAGAGCTAACGCGTTAACTAATGTTACCTGAAGACAAAAGTTTATGTTCAATTTATTAGCGTTATCGAAAGCTCAAAAGTTGAAGCGAACGATTACGGCATTTTTTTTTAAAGGTTAACGTAGTGTTTTGTGTAGCGACCCGGTTGAAACAGCTAATTTCTCTGATGCAGTTTACTGGAGGTTGATTTAATTAGCGGTATTAATGTGACGAGAAGCGCTTTGTCGTTTGAATGCATAACACGCAATTCCTTGAAGAGTCGACATATTTTAGGCGTGACAGTTTAACTGTTACTTGTAAACCGTACTGTTATATTGTCGTTTTTTATCAATAAAAAATCTATTGCATATATTGTTGGTGCTCCTAACTTTTTGAAGTTGGGAGCACCAGTGCTACCAAGTAGCCTAAAAAAGTCAATTTCGAGCCCTGATATATTATTGAAGCTGCACTTCCCTGGCATATTGTCGGCACAGTAGGGCCGACGTTTACTAACTGCTACATTAGCAGAAGCGTGTCTTTTGGGCGTGCCTGTAAACAGACTGAGCCAGACCGAATTAACTTCTCACACCACCACAATACCGCGAAGGTTACGTTCCAATTTACGTTATATTACTATACATACTGTTTTTATGATTGGATTAATTAGTAATTATATTTGATGCAACTTTAGCTATATTTCCATTACTTTTCCAAAACTTTTCAAAAAATATTTTCCATAACTTTTCCAGGGCCTGGAAATTGCATTTTAAATTTCAATGACTTTTCCAGGTTTTTCATGACCGTACGAACCCTGAAAGACACTCAATTTCAAAAATGATGAATATAACCAAAATATTTTGAGCAGTAATACTGTAGCGAACCCAATAATGGGCCAAACCAGATGGCAGAGTACTGCCACCACCTTTAGCAAACCGGTATGGTCCGGTGTATCTGAGGCTTTAGAATAGGTCACACAACCACTGAGAATAAGTACAAAGTATAAAATCTCACTTTATTAACACAGAATTCATGAACGTGGGTAACCAAGGTGGCTGACAGAGAATGTGACTAATATACCCCTGAGGCTAGGGACTGTTGTGGTTTCACCTATATGAGGGTCGACCCCACTATATTTGAAGGGCTAGAATACTAGCTTTAATCACAGCACACCCAAAAGCCCATACAAAGGCACACAATCACACATGCAGGGGTAGCACTACACACGTCACTGAACGGCATAAGAGCCCAATGCCAGGACCACAGCAACACTACAAACGTGACACTAGGAATCCCCCCGTCAGGGCAAATCCATCTAGTCCCTCCCCCCAGGGTCTGTAATCAACCCTCCCCAACTCCCCTTCTAAGTTTCCCACGTTATTAAAAAAAAACATGTAACATTAACACAATATAATGCTAAGACAAAAAATATCACAAGACGTTAAACACAAATTAAAATGTCTTTTTAATACTCAGCTCACCCAGTCAAAAAGACCCTCCCCTGGGGTCTGAGCTTGTGGCGCGATCCAACTCCCCGGGGAATCACGGCTTCGTTGGACAGTGCAGGAAAACAGCGGTCCAACACTCCACGATGTGTGGGGCGCTGCTTTACCAAGCTGAGAAGTGGCGGCCTGTACACTCCTGAGCCCCGCCCTGACTAACTACAGGAAGCACAGGCTTCCCCTCCTAGCACAGGAACAAAGCTTGCCCCCTATTCTAAATGTCTTCGTCGCTGGCAGCCCTAAGTAGCTACGAACAACACCCTCCCCTCCCAAGAGACTGCCAAGCCGCAGAACAACACAGTAGCTTCCCAGACCAACCCGCACAGCACCCGGCTCTGCCTTTTTATATCTTCCAGAGTCACTCCCAGTGCTGACAATCAATCACAGGTGTAGCCAATTGAACAATCAGTCACTCCTTCCAGAGAGACAGTATCCACTACTGCCTCACTACAATACTTACACAGCAATAATTAAATCTTATCTGTGTTCAGTAGATAGAGACAGAGACAGTAAATCAATGATACAGTTCTATCCGCTTCTCTCTTGCTCCAGAAAACAATGTCAGCTAGGTCATTCAGCAAACATATGGCTTAGCTATGCCCAGAAGTCCTCAATAATAATAGTATATTCCAAGAAATTACAAAAAATCGTTGACATTTCGTCAGGTGCACAGCTATTTACGCACAGTTATTTTGGAAGGTACCCAGGCGTCACAAATGCGTATATATTTCACAAAGGGATTGACATGGTATCATTTTTGAAAACATTGTCTCGTTTATTTTTTTATTCAGCGAGCAGCGTTTTCACTGTTGTATTGGCATATCTTAGGGTTATTGTCAGGTTTATGTTGTTGTTATGACGGAATAGAATTTTTGAGTGGTGAAAGTATATTTTTATGAATGCCCAGAGAGACAATATTGTCCATTATGTCATGGGTGGGGGTGTATTTGCAGATAAGACTGCAGGGAGGGGATGTTTGTTAAATGAACAACCAGAGCGACAATGGTGGTGCTGTGAAACTCTGTATTCAGCATAGTTGTTGTGTATTGTCTGCTAATGAAACTGAAACAAAGCGTTTCTGTTTTTAACTCATACTTTGGTTGCAGTAGCACTGAATGTCCGAGTTCAGCAATCTCGGCACGCCACCGTGCCGACCACTAGGGGCTTTGCGCTAAGACGTTAATACTCTTCCCTTTCAAAACTTGCGGCTATCGACACCACCTCCTACCATCGAGGTACCTGGAAGACGCCACTCGTGCAGGTGACACCATCACCACCACCATTGCCACTACCCTCACATTCACCTCAGGATCTCCTGCCACATCCCCCTCCACTAGCCCAGCACCTCCACCCCCTGAGCCCCCTGCCCCTACATCCACCCCTTGGTCGCCTCTGAGAATATTACATTACATTACAGGCATTTGGCAGACGCTCTTATCCAGAGCGACGTACAACAAAGTGTACAACCAAAACCAGGAACAAGTGTGTTGAAAACCCTAGAGGGAAGCACAGTTCCAAGTGCAGGTAACGACCGCATAGTTTAACTTGGACCCTGTAGGTTAATCTGATTAACACAACAAAAACAGCAACAAAGCAGTCTATGCAAATAAAACAAGCAATAGTTCAGTAGGCACAAGTGCAATAACTAAGTCAACTAAGATAAACAGCTTACCTAGCTACAACCCTAAGATTACATAGTCAATTAGAGACTACAGGGAGGATCGGGAGAGGTGCAGCCTGAAGAGGTGAGTCTTCAGTTGTCGTTTGACGGTGGTCAGGGTCTCAACTGTTCTGACTTCCACGGGAAGGTCATTCCACCATCGTGGAGCCAAAACAGACAGGAGACGTGACCGGGAAGCGCAAGTGCGAAGAGGGGGAGGTGCCAGGCGTCCTAAGGTAGCAGAATGGAGGGGTCTGGCTGGCATGTAGGGTTTGAAGATTTTGTGGAGGTATGCTGGGGATGGTCCCTTGACTGCCTGGTATGCTAGGACCAATGTTTTGAATTTGATGCGAGCTATAACGGGCAGCCAGTGGAGGGTAGTGAGCAGGGGGGTGACGTGGGAGTGTCTGGAAAGGTTGAAGACCAGACGAGCTGCAGCATTCTGAATGAGTTGCAGGGGGCTGATGGCAGATGCCAGTAGGCCAGCCAGAAGAGAGTTGCAGTAGTCCAGGCGGGATAGTACCATTGCTTGGACCAGGAGCTGGGTTGAGTAGGTGGTGAGAAAGGGGCGGATTCTCCGGATGTTGTACAGGAAGAATCTGCATGCCCGGCTTACCGCTGGTATGTTCTTGGAGAGGGACAGCCTGTTGTTCATCACCACTCCGAGATTCTTGGCACAGGGTGATGACGTCACTAAGGTGTCCCCTAGGGAAATGGAAAAATCAAGGAGAGGAGAGGTTAGAGCAGGAATGAAGATTAGCTCTGTTTTACCCGTGTTGAGCTTCAGGTGATGATTGTCCATCCAGCTCTGGATGTCCCTCAGGCAGGTGGAGATGCGGGCAGGGACTTGTGTGTCCAATGGGGAGAAGGAGAGAAAGAGTTGTGTGTCATCAGCATAGCAGTGATAGGACAAGCCATGGGCAGAGATTACAGGGCCAAGGATATGGTGTATAAGGAGAAGAGAAGGGGACCGAAGACTGAGCTCTGGGGAACTCCCGTGGCAAGGGGGCGGGGTGGCGATACTCTACCAGCCCAGGCAACCCGGAAGGAGCGATCAGAGAGATAGGACTCAATCCAGTCAAGGGCTGTGCCACAGATCCCTGTTGCTGCCAGGGAGGACAGGAGGATGGAGTGCTCCACAGTGTCAAAAGCAGCTGAGAGATCTAGCAGAATCAGGACAGAGGAGAGGGAGGCTGCTCGTGCGGCATGAAGTGACTCACTGACAGAGAGGAGTGCAGTCTCTGTCGAGTGGCCAGGCCTGAAGCCGGACTGGTGGGGGTCGAGCAAGTTATTCTGAGAGAAAAAAGCAGAGAGTTGGTTAGATGCACAGGTGGTCGAGAGCACAAGTAGTAGGGCGGTGGGAGAGCAGGAGCTGGGAAACGTCAGAGTCTGTGAGGGGAGAGAATGTGGAGAAACGGGGAGGGCGCAGAGGCGGCGGGGGGCACGGAGGGTGCAAGGGGGCGGAGGGCGCAGAGGGGGGGGGTGGAGCTGGGAAACGTCAGAGTCTGTGAGGGGAGAGAATATGGAGTAAGGTGGAGGCCGCAGAGGGGGCGGAGGGGGCAAAGGAGCTGCGGATGTCTGTAATCTTCTCATCAAAGAATACTGCAAAGTCATCTGCAGTGAAGGAGGACTGCGGTGGGAGAGGAGGCATGCTGAGGAGAGAGGAGAAAATAGAGAACAGTTGACGAGGGTTAGAAGTGGAGTTATGAATTTTGGTTTGATAGAAATTTACCTTAGCGGCAGTGACAGCAGAAGAAAACGCTGTCGGGAGAGATTGGTAGGCTGAAAGGTTGGATGGGTCCCTGGATTTCCCTCACTTCCTCTCAGCAGCGCGGAGGCTGGCCCTGGAGGTGCGTAGGGTGTCAGACATCCATGGACTGGGAGGGGATGAGCGTGGTGGCCTAGGGACAAGAGGACAGAGAGAGTCGAGTGCTGAGCAGAGAGATGAAATTAGGGTGGAGGATGCGGAGTCAGTGGGGAGTTTGGAGAATGATTGAAGAGGGGGAGGGAAGCAGTGACTCTGGGAGTGAAAGAAGAGGGTGAGAGGGAGCGGAGGTTACGGCGGACAGTGACAGTGGGGGTGGGAGAAGGAGAGGGAGGATGGGGAGCAAGAGGGAGGGAGAAGGAGATGAAGTGGTGATCAGATGTATGCAGAGTAACCGTGAGACTGGAGCTGGAGCAATTCCTCAGGAAGATCAGATCTAGAAGGTTGCCTGCCTTGTGGGTTGGGGGAGAGTGTTGCAGGGAGAGGTCGAAGGAGTGGAGCAGTGGTAGGAAGGCAGCAGACTGGGAGGCCTCTAGGTAGGTGGATGTTGAAATCTCCCAGGAGGATCAGCGGGGTGCCGTCCTCAGGGAAGGAGCTGAGAAGGGTGTCTAGCTCCTCCAGGAAACTTCCCAGGGGCCCCGGAGGACGATAAATAACAACAATATAGAGGTTGGTACGGAAGGTGATAGAGACAGAGAACAGAGAATTTCCAAGTGGGGGAGATCAGTGAACCAGTACCACCACCACCACGGCCAGATGGCCGGGGTAGGGGGGGGGGGGGGCGGCGGTGAGAGAAGGAGTAGGAGGACGAGAGGGCAGCAGGAGTTGCAGAGTTATCTGGTGTGATCCAGGTCTCTATGAGGGCAAGGAACTGAAGGGATAGGAGGGAGGCATAGGTGGAAATGAAGTCAACCTTGCGCGTAGCAGACTGGCAGTTCCATAGTCCCCCTGTGACCGTGAAGTTCTCACAGGGGCTCAGCGGGGGGTAGCAGAGGTTGGAGAGGTTCCGTTGTCGAGGGGGGCCACATCACTGGAAGCACCTTCTGGGGGGGATATCCCTGCAGACCTGGCTCCCAATGGAGTGTGACAACTGGAAAAGAACCACACATCGCCTCCCTGTGACGGTGAGGGTCTTAACAGCAGAGAAATACCAGCGGCTCTTCTGGGAACGAGACGAGAAGGAGCAGGCAGCAGCAGCCCTTAAAGAGCAGTGGGCCCAGGGTCAGCAACCTGCCAGCTTCGATGCTGCAGCCAGAACTGGGACCACTTCTGGGTTGTAGCCAGAACCTGTTGCACCCCTTAGGGTGGGCATACATTATATGATTTTCTCACGAGTTAAGACATTTGTCATGGTGCGGATGCCAGCAGTGACCACTATCTGGTGACAGCTAACATCAAGCTGAAACTCCGAAAAGTACAACAGCAGGGTCAACGCAGGAGACAACTTGACATCTGCAAACTGAAATGCCAAAATATCAGCAAAGAGTTTGTTTTGGAGCTGAGAAATCGCTTTGGTGCTCTTGGTGCTCTGGCTGATTCAACTGATGAGGACCCTGATATCCACAGCAAATGGGAAACCATCCAGAACACCTATGTTGAGACAGCTACCAAGGTTATGGGCTACAGAGAAAATAAGAACAAGGAGTGGCTGACACCTGGAACTTGGCAGAACAAAGAAAACAACTAAAGGCCAAGATGCTGAACACCAAGTCACTGAGGCTCCAGAAGCAGGACCAAGAAGCCTATAAGACCAAATAAAGACCAGATAAAGAGGTCAAAAAGAACGCAAGGAATGACAAAAGGGCTTTCGTTGAGATGCTAGCCTGCAAAGCAGAATGGGCAGGTGCAAAAGGCGAAATGAGTGTTGTATACAAACTCACCAAACAACTCTGTGGCAAGAACATCAGCCAATTTGCTCCTGTAAAAGACAAGGATGGTGGTAACTTCTTAACAGAGAGGGAACAGGCAGCGAGGTGGGTACAGCATTTTCGTGAAGTCCTCAACTGCCCTGAACCAGAACATCCTGCTAACCCCACACCTGCAGATAACATACTCAACATCAACACCAGCCCCCTGACTAAAACAGAAGTCAAGAATGCCATTGAATCAACAAAGAATGGGAAAGCTGCAGGCATTGACTCCATTCACGCCGAGATGCTGAAGGCTGACCTCAACACCTCAGTCAAGGTTCTCACAGACCTGTTCAGAAACATCTGGGACATAAATGTCATTCCTGAGGACTGGGCCAAAGGTTTGATTCCCAAAATTCCAAAGAAAGGCAATCTACAAAATTGCAACAACTGGCGAGGCATCACATTGCTATCCATACCATCCAAGGTCTTCTGCAGAGTCTTGCTGGGCAGAATTGACATGGCGATTGACACCAAAGGCAGGAACAAGCAGGCTTCAGGAAATGAAGAGGGGGCACAGACCAAATCTTTGCGCTAAGGAACATCATTGAGCAATGCCTAGAGTGGAACAATCCATTATACATCAACTTCATCGACTTCCGGAAAGCTTTTGACAGCTTACACCATGACATCCAGTGGAAGATTGTGCAATCCTATGGAGTTCCTCCAAAGATGACTGCATTGATAATGATGTTTTACCATCAATTTGAATGTAGTGTCATCGTAAATGGTAACCTCACTGAATGGTTCCCCGTGGAATCTGGTGTACGACAGGGATGTATCATCTCCCCCATACTCTTCCTGATTGCCATTGAGTGGACCATGCGAAAGACCACCTCAGACAAGCCCAGAGGCATCCAGTGGACTCTCTTTACCCAGCTAGAAGATCTTGATTATACTGATGACCTTGCTGTTCTCTCCACAAATCATACTCACCTGCAAGAGAAGACGGATAGGACTGACAGATTTGCCAAACAGATCGGTTTGAAAATTATGATCTCCAAAACCCAAGCGATGTGCATATATTCAGCACCACGTGCATCAATGACTGTGGATGGTAACTCTCCCAATTATGTCGAGGAGTTTACACATCTGGGAAGTCTCCTCAGTAAGGACAATGCATGCAGCAAAGACATCAGTATAAGGCTCGGGAGAGCTCGCAGTACATTTGCAAGCCTTCAAACCATCTGGAAGTCAAAGCAGTACAGCCTAAAAACCAAGATCCGACTGTATAACAGTAATGTTAAATCAGTTCTGCTGTACGGTTCATAATGTTGGAGAGTGGTTGAGAGTGACATGAAAAAGATCAATGCATTCCACAATGGATGTCTCCGGAAGATATGTTGCATCTTTTGGTCAGAAAAGATCTCCAATGAGGACCTGTACAAAAACACAAACTGTCGCAATGTGGTGCTGGAAATTAAATATAGACTGCTCCAATGGCTCGGATATGTCCTCAGAATGGACCAGGACCGCATTCCTAAAGTAGCCTTGAGATGGACCCCACCTGGAAAGAGGAAAATTGTGACCTTGGAATTGAAAACGGCAAACCTAACTTGGGGCGAGGCACAACATGCTGCACAGGATAGGACCAGATGGAAGCAGATAGTGGCAGTCTTATGTTCCACGGGGAACAAAGAGGATTAAGTAAGTAAGTAAGTAAGACATTGGGAGTTTGGATGCCCTCTCACACTTAACGAGGTTCAGATTGTGACAACCGATCGGATGATAGCATGGACTATACAAGCTCCCGACCATATCAGGAAAAACAATCAGCCTGTAGAGTAGTTGGATCGGTTCTGAATAGTATCTCATATCTTGCCAGTTGCGACGTTAAGACCTAAAGTTTTTTCTTAGGATTTGGTCCCGATCTGAAAAAAAAAAACAATCAGGAGCCAGCAACTCGTATAATGTATGCTCGCCCTTAGGACATCCACCTCCCGTGACCAGCACTTTACACCCATCTCTGGCCCGATCATTGCCAGTCCGTCAGCCTCCTCCTCAGCCCCTGACCACATGTGCTGAAAGACCTCTAGAATCCGGCATCCCTACACCAGACTGCCTCCCTCCATTTTCTCCCTCATGCCCCTAGCAAAAGGTGATAATAACAGTGTTTCATCTGTGTCACAAATGAGGCACAAATTAGTGATATGCATCATGTCAAATGTTTGTGCTTTGAATGTTAAGCACTCCATGGCTTATCTTTCTATTTTCCTTCGGTAACGCACAGAACTCCCTCCACAGTTCCGCTTCTCTCTACCACTCCAGGTTTGTCGCATTGTTGATGTCATTACCCTCTTATGCACTATTGTGAGCAATTATAACCAAAGCAGAAAGTGCAATGACATCATGTCCTTTCCTTGTTTTTTTATTCTATAACAGGTCCACCCCATGCCATCCTCTTCATGTGAACCAGCACTCGCCAGACCCATAACACCACCCTCAGGTAATTATAAATTGGATAAACAATATGCAACATATTATAAGTTTGTCAGTAATATTTGTCTCTGTGAATTCCTCATGTGATGGCACAGATGAAGTACTGATAAAATAATTCAGGTTTCCCTTTCCTTTCTCTATAGACAACACATCATCATTCATTTGGAGGGGAAGGCTTCAGCCTGTGCTGTGCATGTAGCGAGGCTGACTCGACCGAAGAAGAAGGCATGGTGGTGTCATGAGTTGCATGTGAGTCCTGTGAGCGCTGGTTTCACTTCTAATGTGTAGGCTGGTATGAAGAGGAAGCGGACAGCGACGAGAATAGGGGGTGGAGTAACTGATGAGCCGGGACCACAGATAGGAGTTCTGTCAGATTTTTTGAAATCTAGTTACGGAGTGTACACAAGGAATGGTTTGTGTTTAATGTCATGAAATAGATACTCTTTATTTAGAGCAAAAAAGGTCATAGCTATGTAAGTATTACCATTGTATTTTACTAAATGGTGCTCTATTCTGGTGAAGACTGCAATGCAGGACATAAAACCACAGAACTGCCTAAGGTTGCATCTCTTCTCCTGTAATGCACTGTAAAGATTTTAAATACAAGATATTTTCCTTATTGTAAAAGTGAGTAGGAATGCCACCGTTCTGTAGACAGGCATTACTATAACATGATATTAAGTAAAGATAAGTTCCTTTATAATGAAGATGCTACCTCTATGGTAATGTTGAAAAGCAATCAATAGAATGACCCAGTTACGTTTTAATGTAGGCTATTTTTAACAAGTCTACTAAGTTTTCAATCCAGTAATAATGGTGGATGAGAAGAAGCAATGGACCAAGTGCGGTCATAATTTTTTGTTATGCATAAGTGTGGTCAGCTTCAGGTGTTTCCACAAAGCACGGGTGAAGATGTTGTGCGACTAAATAAACTGGCGAGTAAATGCGATCTCCTTAGCGCACAAAAATATTGCGGAAGTAGGCCTAATGAAAAAAATAAGCTCCGGAGGATAACAAGGACATTTTTCCTACAGGTTGTTACCGGTATTTCGCCCATTTTTTAAGTACGGTTGCAAATATGTTTACGTTTTGCTGACTGTCGATTATAGGACTGCTGTCAAGCTATCCGCTCTTTGAAAAACACAAACTATCCACTTGTCAAAAATGTGTGCACGCGACTACACTGAGTACAGCGGCACTTCGGCAAGCACACCGTCAGTACTGAAAGAGCATTTTAATGCGAGTAATTCAAAATACTCTGTTCATCTTGGATTTCGAAATTAAATACTGTCGTACGTATTTAAAATTAATATAAACCTTTACGGAGTAATGCGTAGTATTCTTTTCATCTGGTATTTCTAAAATGAAATCCTGTAGAAGGACAATAATTGGGATGGCGGGTATGCCATCCCGCCAAGTTAAGGCTTGATGGGGCAGTTCTTATACCCACTGAACTGTATAAGAACTAGTCGGGAAACATGGTCACATTCAATTCGATACTTCCGCATGTGGCATCACCACAAGATGGCTGCCACGGCCCTGAAATATAATTATGTGACGAAGCTGCCATGTATTTCCTATCTCATAAGAAACACGTTTTCAACGTACAAAAATGCCAAGTTACTCACACACACAAGACATACACTGTCTATAACTCATTCATTCAAACTGGCAAAATCTGGGCCTGCCATTAAAAGTATTGATATCAAAATGACGGCAAGTTACTGTACTACAAACAATATAGGCTATCTTGCCTCACCATGTTTCCTCAATTCGACAGCCCTAGATTTTGCCAGTTTGAATGAATGAGTTATAGACAGTGTATGTCTTGTATGTGTGAGTAACTTTGCATTTTTGTACGTTGAAAACGTGTTTTTTATGAGATATAACAGACGGTATAAGGAATCACTCACTAAAGTGGCGGGTGAAGTAATGTGCGATAATGTGTAGGAAATCTATTGCACTGATGTGCTTTTCTCATGTTCAGAACTAGTAGTTATAATTATCACTGAGTAATGATTTTAAGTGTAATGTTTTAATGGGGAGTTGCAGACAGTATGTACGTAGTAATTGTTTGTATGTGGGTAGATAGAGAACAGGGCGAGGTAACATGAATGTATAAACGTGGCGTTTGCTGATTAGAACGTTTATACAGTAGCCAAGTGAAGAAATATAGTTAGTAGAAATGGCACAGTGGTCAGCTGGTGTAACTTTTTAAGAAAATCAATACATTTGCCGTCATGAAATGCATATGGCTGGCCGTGAGTGACTTTTGGTAAAGCAAATATAAGTGTAAGAAAACGTTAGTGTAAAATATGAAAATATCTGCCTGAGGGCGAGGCGGGATTTGATACTTCGACCTCTGGCTTTCCAGTGTATAACTTTGGCAGTGCGCCACCATGACATGACTAGTCAATGCATGAAATGACATGGTCAAACCTGTCCGTGGTTTGAAAGAACAACACAGGCCAGTTAGCATAGCTGAGCTGAGCTCTGGTTGAATCCATATGGCCTGGCGATATTGTAGCCGGTTAAGTGAACATGCAGATGGTATGTCATAATACAGTGTGTACGTTTGGTGAACGCCGGGTCGATGTGGTGCAAAGGCAATTGTCGAGAAGTAATAGACAATTATTAGCAAGCAAAAATGCAGGTTAAAGAAACTTGTTCTAGGCGGGGCTCGAACCTGTGACTCCATGATCTGCAGTCTGAGACATTTACCATTATGCCAGGAACAGACTGGCTATTAAAACCAGAAAATTTCTTGGATGATAATAGAAGAGCTCCCGTTGACTCCATATGGCTTTGCAATATTGTAGCCGGTTAAGTGAACGTACAGATGGTACATCATAATGCAGTGTATACGTTCGGTGAACGCTGGGTAGATGTGGTGCAAAAGCAATAATTGAGAAGTAATAGACAATTATTAGTGATGAAAAAACCTTGTACCAGGCAGGGGTTGAACCTGGGAGCCTAACATCCATAGACTGTGACATTGACCACTCAGCCACAAACAGACTAGCTGTTGAGGCTGGAAATGTTTCAGAGTAAAAAGATATGGCTATTTTGCATGTGTATGCGAGATTTTGATTGGGTCATGTAGGTGAAGGATTGGCGGGTGTTGGTAAAATATCCAATGTGGAGTTTGTTTTTGGGATAGGCAGCATGAAAATAATAATAATAATAAGAAGAAGAAGAATAAGAAGAAGGAAAAAACGTGAAATCCCCTTAGTTTGGGGCTTTATTGTGTGGACATGTGAAGTTGTTTATAAATTCTGTCTGTTGAAATGGGGTGGGAATGTACAGAATTTAATGTTTTTAAGGGCTGAGTGTCTGTGGCTGTTGTGGTTATTTCTGTGGGGAACCCTGAAAAGTGTCAAACTCTCGGTGCTGTGTAGATATGGGGCATGCCGCCCCGCCAAGGCGTAACTTGGCAGGATGGCTTACCTGCCATCCCAATGAGAGTTGTAGAAATTCAACGAACTCGCTCCTGCGTGAATTAGACGCCAAACGCTCACATTGAGGTAATCAATAGAAGCAGGCAATAACATTATACATTTTTCCTAGAGAAACATTTTTTTTGGCTGAACAGAGCAGAGAAAATTATGACTAAATATCACTATTCAGATTGTGTTGACTAGGCGGACTGATCTCTGACTGTTCGAGAACAAAATTGATGAGATTTGAAACAGGGCCTTTAGAAAACCCGAGCTTCATCACATCACGGGCCTACCTGCAGAGTGGGTTCACTTTCTTCTCTAAAAAGAAGGCAAAATTGGCATCTGGGCTCAATTTAACAGGTCATTTAATGAGGAAATATACAAAATCTGAGAATGTACAGCAATTAAATCATTTCAAAAGTGCACTGATATTTCAGCAATGTTAATTTTTTACTTCAGAAATCAGGAATTTTTATGAACTTGACTGTTAACGAGCATTTGTGCTGGTACTTAACGCTTCACCAGAATGAATGGGGTCATGATAAAAAAAATCTAACCACATTGAAGGCATTATTACTCATTTCACCACAAGAAAAACTCACTGTGAAATGTTTAAAATATTAATTGGTTATTAGTTATTGACAGTGTTGTGCAAGTTCACACTTCACAAGAGCAAGCTCAAAGTTCAGTTCACACAGATTAAAATAAACTAGTTCACATTCATAGTTCACAATTTTGAATTTTGAACTAAGCTCACAGTCCCAAAAATGAACTAGTTCACGTTCATTTCTTCCGTTTTTTAAATTCTATTCTATTCTTTTTCAGTAGAACCTCCTCCTACCCATCCACCCCAAGCCCCCAATCATTGCCACTGCCCACTTCCCACTTCCCACTTCCCAAACTAAATTAATTACTGTATACTACTATAGAATCAAAATTATTTTTAAAAGCCAAGAAAAAACAATGTGAGTATATGTTTTACCACTTTAACAATGTCATATTATGCAGAAAGTGAAAAAAAGAGGTGCAGTAGGCCTACTGTAGATGCAATGGAAATTTTATTTAGCGTTCATGAACCAAATTATGCAGAAGTTCAAAAACATATTAAAGCCGCAAGCGGCGTTGGGAGGGGTCCAAGCTTTGGCACTATCGCGCCCCCTATGGAGCGATTTTAAAATGGCTTTGTCCTCATGATCATATACCTTCACCCAACATATCTACTGAATATCATGATAAGCAATGGATTGGAATATGTGTCTGGCGTAGTAAAATATTGATGACTTATGGCCAATTTTGTGCTAAGAGACGCTCGCGGATGACTTAGTTGCGTCGCCATGGATGTGTCCTGGCCGCTTCCCGTAAAGGTCTTTACTATGTTGTAACACTTAGATGGCATGACGTAACACTTAAATGGCCCGGTGTGTGTGTACAGCTGTAGCACTTCCATGCCGTAACTAAAAAAGGCGTCACACTAGTGTTGTCACGATACCAAAATTTTGACTTTGATACCGATGCCAGGTTGAGTATCATGATAATTGATACTGAAACAATACTGATTCAATACTCGGTACCTAACGATACTGAAATTACCTTAATTGATCAGAAACGTAATGTCCACAAGGGTTGATCTCATTTTCGAATTCACAATTTATTAAAAACCTGGTTTATTAACAACCTTTAAGTTGAAGCCTGTTCAACATATCAATAAGCAGAGGACTATAGTGTTACAACACTAAACCATAGAAAACTATATTAAATATACTTTAAAAATTAAACAATTGTAAAGTAAATTATCTTTAAACAGGTCTTTCACTTTAAAATAGATCTAAAAACAGCATATTTCAATAACAATACAGCATCTTCCTATAATTAAATATTGACAAATTAGAACACCTATTGCTACTGAAGTCAACTGAGTCGAAGCCTGCGCTGTATCAGCGAAGTGAAGGCACAAGCACACGTCACCTCACTTGGCAACCTTAGTTGCTACTGCCATCTAGCGAAGATTCTGACAAATGACACTTTTCATCCTCTCAATCAGTAACGCGGGAGACAAATTTCCCTAGCTTTTACATTTGACTCAAAACTACCGAATGTCGGAATATTCTAATACCGAACGGTTTCTTTTTTAAGGACCGAAAAAGTGCTGAAGTTTTGGTATACCGTGCAACACTACGTCAGACACATATTCCAATCCATTGCTCAGCTTAGCAGAGAATGCACATTTCAGTGCGCCACAGAGACAGATAGAATAATAACACATAAATGCACATTTCAAATAATAAATACGACATTGAGAAAAAACGGAAATAAAAGACGTAATATCAACTCGCGATATGCGTGCTGCGCGCAAAGTAGCCTACCGTTTTATTTATTTAGACATTGGCAGATAAGAAAAAATTTGGTTACGCTGACCTATAAAACGCTATTCCAAAAGCAAAATCAGACATGTTATACATCGTTAGAAAGCTTATACTCTCACCTACTGAATAAATGAATTGTCAATCAAGCCAAATTGCACTAAAAAGGGCGACAACGCCGTAAGCAACAGGTGTGGTATTACGCACAGCTATTTTTGAAGATAGCAGACCCAGGCGTGACAGATGCGCGTATATTTCGCAAAAGGATTGTCCAAGACAATATATGACCACTCATTCGCAAAAGGGACATCTCTACGTGTAAAACCAATGGTAAGATTGTATATTTATTCAATGTTTAGTCCCAGATATTGACTGTAGAATGACATGGTATAATTTTTTTAAAAGTTAGTATCGCTTATTTCGTTATTCCGTGAGCAGCGTTTTCACTGCTGTATAGGCATATTTTAGGGCTAATGTCGGGTTTATCTTGTTGCTACGGAATATTGCTGTGGTGGGGTGGGCGTGGTTTCAGCGTCGGCTGCAGAGAGAGAGAGTGTGAGAGGAGCGGCTCTCGGATCCTCCGCCACAACTGACAGGTGGAGGTAATCAGCGCCGATAATTGTCAATTGTGTAATTGCGCTGATTACCTCTGATTGCTTTCAACAGTGAGCCTGGGGTTTTTAAAAGCGCGACCGGAAGCCGGAGAAGAGGAGCGCCGGTGAAAAGACCGCTACGGAAAAACCACTGTATTGTGTCATTATTGTAAAGAAAGCGGAGAGCTTGCAATAAAAACAGCACGAACGTGCTAAGAACGGAAAACTTGTCTCCCGTGCGTGTGTTTCAAGCTAGGAGGGGTGGCACTCACTGCCACAATTGCATTATATTACATTACAGGCATTTGGCAGACGCTTCTATCCAGAGCGACGTACAACAAAGTGTTTAACCATAACCAGGAACAAGTGTGTCGAAAACCCTAGAGGGCAGTAGCCTACCGTTACAAGTGCAGGGAACAACCGCATAGTTCAACTTGGACCCTGTAGGTTAAACTGATTAACACTAACACAAACAAGAACAGCAACAACGCAGTCTATGCAAAAATACAAGCAATAGTTAAGACGAGTTAAGTCACCTACGAAACAACTACCTAGTTACAACCCTAAGCTTACAGTCGATTTAGAGATTAAATTGAGAATACGATTTACAGCATAAATTGCGTCTTTTGTTTATATTCAACATTAGTAATTGCAGCGAGAAACTGCAGCTGTAGGTCGTTATGTTATGGTAGCAACGGAACGAAGCGGACTATATATGTATTAGGCTACCGTCATTGTTTCATTATACCAGCGTGTTTTTGCGCGTTTGCACAGAAACTCAGAACCTATCAATAAAACGGTTTAGCTATTTCTCAGCATAATGACAGATTCAAAGACTAAACGAACTCACCCGATACTGTCTTCAAATAATGTCTGGCACTGTCTTCCACTGCTTTACCCGACGTTCAGACCGTCCCCTCACTGATAAAAACTAGACCCTACGGTGTCGGATTACTTGCGTCGCCATGGATGTCGCTTGCCGTAAAGAAGTTTACTAGATGTCGTAACCGTTTAGATTTGGAGCCACAGCTCTTCGGCACCCCACCTAATAAAAACGGCCAAATGGTGGGCAAACCATATGGCGGACATAGGTTGTCCCAATAGCAAAGTTGTAGAGCTCATTCAGATGCATCGGTCGATGAAGTTTTGTGTTGATCGGACTTACGGTGTGGCAGTTATGGCCTTTAAAAGTACGACCCTTTGTTATAGCGCCACCATCTGGTCGACATAGGTGATTTTTCGTGCCTGAGTAGTGGGGGGCCATAGGAACCGACCTGCCAAATTTGGTTGGACTACAACTTATGGTTGCTGAGCCTCAGACATTTTAGCGGAGAAAACATCCACGCCCCAACTAAAAAGTCAAAATGGCGGGCAAACAATATGGCGGACATAGGTGGTGCCAATGGCAAAGTTGTAGAGCACGTTCAGATGCATAGGTCGATGAAGTTTTGTGTTGATCTAACTCATGGTGTGGGAGTTATGGCCTTTTACGCAAAACCCTTTGTTATAGCGCCACCATCTGGCCGACATAGGTGATGTTTAGTGCCTGAGTAGTGGGGGGCCATAGGAACCCACCTGCCAAATTTGATTGCTCTAGGACCTATGGTTGCTGAGCCTCAGACACTTTTAGCGGAGAAAAATAATAATAATAATAATAATAATAATAATAATAATAATAATAATAATAATAATAATAATAAACCTAACAAAAACAATAGGGTTCCACCAGCTTCGCTGCTTGGACCCCTAATTAAAGCCGCAAGCGGCGTTGGGAGGGGTCCAAGCATTGGCGCCGTCGCGCCCCCTATGAGGCGATTTTAAAATGGCTTTTTCTTCATGATCATATGCCTTCACCCAACATATCTACTGAATATCATGATGATTGTATAAAATGTTGATGACTTATGGCCAATTATGTGCTAAGAGACACTGTCGGATGACTTAGTTGCGTCGCCATAGATGTGTCCTGGCCGCTTCCCGTAAAGGCCTTTACTATGTCGTAACGCTTAGATAGGATGTCATAACACATATGTGGCCCGGCGTGTATGTACACCTGCAGCACTTCCATGCTGGAACTAAAAAAGGCGTCACACTAGTGTTGTCACGATACCAAAATTTTGACTTTGATACCGATACCAGGTTTAGTATCATGATAATTGATACTGAAACAATACTGATTCAATACTCGGTACCTAACGATACTGAAATTACCTTAATTGATCAGAAAGGTAATGTCCACAAGGGTTGACCTCATTTTCCAATTCACGGTTTATAAAAAACCTGGTTTATTAACAACCTTTAAGTTGAAGCCTGTTCAGCATATCAATAAGCATAGGCCTATAGTGTTACAACACTAAACCATAGAAAACTATATTAAATATATTTCAAAAATTAAACAATTGTAAAGTAAATTATCTTTATACAGGTCTTTCACTTTAAAATATATCTAAAAACAGCGTATTTCAATAACAATACAGCATCTTCCTTTAATAAAATATTTACAAATTAGAACAGCTATTGCTACTGAAGTGAACTGAGTCTAAGATTGCGCAGTATCAACCACGCAAAATGCACAAGCGCAGGTCACCTCACTTGCCAACCTTAGTTGCTACTGCCATCTATCTAGCGAAGATTCTGACAAATTACACTTTTCATCCTCAGTAATGCGGGAGACAATTTTCCCTGGCTTTTACATTTGACTCAAAACTACCGAACGTCGGAATATTCTAATACGGAACCGTTTCTTTTTTAAGGACCGAAAAAGTGCTGAAGTTTTGGTATACCGTGCAACACTACGTCAGACACATATTCCAATCCATTGCTCAGCTTAGCAGAGAATGCACATTTCAGAGCGCCACAGAGACGGATAGAATAATAACACATAAATGCACATTTCAAATAATAAATACGACATTGAGAAAAAACGGAAATAAAAGACGTAATATCAACACGCGATCTGCGTGCTGCGCGCAAAGCAGCCTACCGTTTTATTTATTTAGACATTGGCAGATAAGAAAAATGTTGGTTACGCTGACCTATAAAACGCTATTCCAAAAGCAAAATCAGACATGTTATACATCGTTAGAAAGCTTATACTCTCACCTACTGAATAAATGAATTGTCAATCAAGCCAAATTGCACTAAAAAGGGCGACAACGCCGTAAGCAACAGGTGTGGTATTACGCACAGCTATTTTTGAAGGTAGCCGACGCAGGCGTCACATTTGCGCCTATATTTCACAAACGGATTGTCCAAGACAATATGACCACTCATTCGCAAAAGGGACGTCTCTACGCGTAAACCAGTGGTAAGATTGTATATTTATTCAATGTTTAGTCCCAGATATTGAATGTAGATTGACATGGCATAATTTTAAAAAAACTTTGTATCGTTTATTTCGTTCAGTGAGCAGCGTTTGCACTGCTGTATTGGCATATTTTAGGGCTAACGTCGGGTTTATCTTGTTGCTACGGAATATTACATTACATTACAGGCATTTGGCAGACGCTCTTACCCAGAGCGACGTACAACAAAGTGTATAATCATAATCAGGAACAAGTGTGTCGAAAACCCTAGAGGGCAGTAGCCTACCATTCCAAGTGCAGGGAACAACCGCATAGTTCAACTTGGACCCTGTAGGTTAAACTGATTAACACTAACACAAACAAGAACAGCAACAACGCAGTCCATGCAAAAATACAAGCATTAGTTAAGACGAGTGCATTAACTAAGTCACCTACGAAACAGCTAACTAGTTACAACCCTAACCGTACAATAAATTTAGAGATTAAATTGAGAATACGATTTCTCTCAGCATAATGACGGATTTAAAGAGTAAACGAACTCACCCGATATTGTCTTCAAAAGGATCCATGCCAAAGAAAGTAATGATTCATCCTCTCAAAGCATTTACTAACAAACTTGTAGTAGCAAAAAATATCAACTCGCCAGCCATGCTAACTGCCTCCTACGCTCAGAGTACCGTATTATTTATTTAGACATTGGTAGAGTACAGCATAAATTGCGTCTTTTGTTTATATTCAATATTAGTAATTGCAGCGAGAAACTGCAGCTGTAGACACAAGATAGTGTGTTATGTTATGGCAGCAACGGAACGAAGCGGACTACATATGTATTACCGTCATTGTTTTATTATACCAGCGTGTTTTCGCGCGTTTGCACAGGAACTCAAAACCTACCAATAAAATGGTTTAGCAATTTCTCAGCATAATGACAGATTTAAAGACTAATCGAACTCACCCGATACTGTCTTCAAATGGATCCATGCCAAAGAAAAGTAATTATTCATCCTCTCAAAAAGCTTTTACTAACAAACCTTCAATAGCCTAGCATGCACTCTGGCTGGCACTGTGTTCCACTGCTTCCCCGACGTTCAGACCCTCCCCTCACTGATAAAAACTAGACCCTACGGTGTCGGATTACTTGCGTCGCCATGGATGTCGCTTGCCGTAAAGAAGTTTACTAGATGTCGTAACACTTAGAATTTGGAGCAACAGCTCTTCCGCACCCCGCCTAATAAAAAAGTCCAAATGGCGGGCAAAGAATATGGCGGACATAGGTGGTCCCAATGGCAAAGCTGTAGAGCACATTCAGATGCATCGATCGATGAAGTTTTGTGTTGATCTGACTTACGGTGTAGGAGTTATGGCCTTTTAAAGTATGACCCTTTGTTATAGCGCCACCATCTGGCCGACATAGGTGATTTTTAGTGCCCGAGTAGTAGGGGGCCATAGGAACCCACCTACCAAATTTGGTTGGTCTGCAACTTATGGTTGCTGAGCCTCAGACACTTTTAGCGGAGAAAAATAATAATAATAATAATTAAAGCCGCAAGCGGCGTTGGGAGGGGTCCAAGCATTGGCACCGTCGCGCCCCCTATGGAGCGATTTTAAAATGGATTTTTCCTCGTGATTATATGCCTTCACCCAACATATCTACTGAATATCATGATGATTGTATAAAATGTTGATGACGTATGGCCAATTTTGTACGAAGAGACGCTGTCAGATGACTTAGTGGCGTCGCCATGGATGTGTCCTGGCCGCTTCCCGTAAAGGCCTTTACTATGTCGTAATGCTTAGATGGGATGTCATAATACTTAGATGGGATGTCGTAACGCACATATGACCTGGCGTGTTTGAACAGCTGCAGCGCTTCCATGCTGTAACTAAAAAAGGCGTCACACTAGTGTTGTCACGATGCCGAAATTTTGACTTTGATACTGATACCAAGTTTAGTATCACGATAATTATACTGAAACGATACTGATTCAATACCCGGTACCTAACGATACTGAAATTACCCTAATAGATCAGAAACGTAATGTCCACAAGGGTTGACCTCATTTTCGAATTCACGGATTATTAAAAACCTGGTTTATTAACAACCTTTAAGTTGAAGCCTGTTCAACATATCAATAAGCATAGGCCTATAGTGTTACAACACTAAACCATAGAAAATTATATTAAATATATTTCAAAAATTAAACAGTAGTAAAGTAAATTATCTTTAAACGGGTCTTTCACTTTAAAATAGAGCTAAAAACTGCATGTTTCAATAACAATACAGCATCTTCCTATAATAAAATATTTACAAATTAGAACAGCTATTGCTACTGAAGTGAACTGAGTCCAAGCTTGCGCTGTACCAACGAGTAGTACACAAGCGCAAGTCACCTCACTTGACAACCTTAGTTGGTACTGCCATCTAGCGAAGATTTTGACAAATTACACCTTTCATCCTCTCAATCAGTAATGCGGGAGACACAGTTCCCTGGCTTTTACATTTGACGCAAAACTACCCGAACGTCGGAAAATTCTAATAGCGAACCGTTTCTTTTTTCTTTTTATTTTAAATACCGAATAAGTGCTGAAGTTTCGGTATACGGTGCAACACTACGTCAGACACATATTCCAATCCATTGGTCAGCTTAGCAGAGAATGCACATTTCAGAGCGCCTCAGAGACAGATAGGATAATAATACATATTTCATATAGCCTAATAAATACGACATAAAAAAACGAAACAAAAAACGAAATATCAACTCGACATCACTGCTAGCATGCGTGCTGCGCGAAGAATACCTTATTATTTATTTAGACATTGGCAGACTACAGCATTTGCGTCTTTTGTTTAATATTCAATAGTAATTGCAGCCAGAAACTGCAGCTGTAGACACAAGAAAGTTTGTTATATTATGGTAGCAACGGAATGAAGCGGACTAAATATATAGGCTATATTTACCGTCATTGTTTTATTATACCAGCGTGTTTTCGCGCGTTTGCAGAGAAACTCAATTACTATCAATAAAAATGGTTTAGCTATTTCTCAGCATAATGACGGATGGAGATGCGACGTAAATAATTTTCAACCGTCAACCACGTTTTAGCAACGTTCCAACACTCTCGTCATCACTGTTCCATGGGTCACAAAAACTATTACACTAACGCTTACATTGCAGTGTGAAATATCCACATTATATAATACCATTAACCTATTTAAAGACACTCAATTTCAAAAATAACGTATATAACCGAAATATTTTGAGCAGTAATAGCAACATGACATTTTATCTGTGTTTAGTAGTATAGAGACAGAAAATCAATGACAAAGTCCTATCCGCTTCTGTTTTGCGTCAGAAAACGATGTCAGATAGGTCTATCAGCAAAGAAATGGCTTAGCTATGCCCCGAAGTCCTCAATAATAATAGTACTCTCCAAGAAATTATGAAAATCGTTGACAACGTTTCGTTAGGTGCATTGTCTTTAATGCTACGCCACAGTGAATGCGATAAGAAAATATTCCATTACGCTGAACTATAAAACGCTATTCCAAATGCAAAATCAGACATGTTATGCATAGTTAGAAAGCTTATACTCTCATCTACTGAGTAAATGAACTGTCAATCAAGCCAAATTGTTCTAAAAACGGCGACAACGCCGTAAGCAACAGGAATCACAAACGGATTGTCCAAGACAATGTATGACCACTCAGTCGCAAAAGGGACATCTCTACGCGTAAAACCAATGGTAAGATTGTATATTTATTCAATGTTTAGTCCCAGATATTGACTGTAATATGAGATGGTATAATTTAAAAAAACTTTGTCTCGTTTATTTCGTTATTCAGTAAGCAGCGTTTCCACTGCTGTATTGGCACATTTTAGGGCAAATGTCGGGTTTATCTTGTTGTTACGGAATATTAGCCTACATTACATTACAGGCATTTGGCAGACGCTCATATCCAGAGCGACGTACAACAAAGTGTCTAACCATAACCAAGAACAAGTGTTTCGAAAACCCTAGAGGGCAGTATCCTACCGTTCCAAGTGCCCCAAGACCGTCCCCTCACTGATAAAAAACTAACCTTACGGTGTCGGATTACTTGCGTCGCCATGGATGTCGCTTGCCGTAAAGAAGTTTACTCGATGTCGTAACACTTCGAATTTGGAGCTCCAGCTTTTCCGCACCCCACCTAATAAAAAAGTCCAAATGGCGGGCAAACCATATGGCGGACATAGGTGGTCCCAAAAGCAAAGCTGTACAGCACATTCAGATGCATCGGTCGATGAAGTTTTGTGTTGATCTGACTTACGGTGTGGGAGTTATGACCTTTTAAAGTATGACCCTTTGTTATAGCGCCACCATCTGGCCGACATAGATGATTTTTAGGGCCTGAGTAGTGGGGAGCCATAGGAACCCACCTGCCAAATTTGGTTGCTCTAGGACTTATGGTTGCTGAGCCTCAGACACTTTTAGCGGAGAAAAATAAGAATAATAATAATAATAATCCTAACAAAAACAATAGGGTTCCACCAGCTTCGCTGCTTGGACCCCTAATAATTAAAGCCGCAAGCGGCGTTGGGAGGGGTCCAAGCATTGGCACCATCGCACCCCCTATGGAGCGATTTGAAAACGGCTTTGTCCTCATGATCATACACCTTCACCCAACATATCTCCTGAATATCATGATTATTGTATAAAAAATTGATGACTTATGGCCAATTTTGTGGTAAGAGATGCTGGCGGATGACTTAGTTGTGTCGCCATGGATGTGTCCTGGCCGCTTCTCGTGAAGGCATTTACTATGTCGTAACACTTAGATGGCATGTCGTAACACTTAGATGGCCCAGCGTGTATGTACAGCTGCAGCGCTTCCATGCTGTGACTAAAAAAGGCGTCACACTAGTGTTCTCACGATACCAAAATTTTGACTTTGATACCGATACCAGGTTTAGTATCATGATAATTGATACTGAAACAATACTGATTCAATACTCGGTACCTAACGATACTGAAATTACCTTAATTGATCAGAAAGGTAATGTCCACAAGGGTTGACCTCATTTTCGAATTCACGGTTTATAAAAAACCTGGTTTATTAACAACTTTTAAGTTGAAGCCTGTTCAGCATATCAATAAGCATAGGCCTATAGTGTTACAACACTAAACCATAGAAAACTATATTAAATATATTTCAAAAATTAAACAATTGTAAAGTAAATTATCTTTATACAGGTCTTTCACTTTAAAATATATCTAAAAACAGCATATTTCAATAACAATACAGCATCTTCCTTTAATAAAATATTTACAAATTAGAACAGCTATTGCTACTGAAGAGAACTGAGTCAAAGCTTGGGCTGTATCAAAGGGCTGAGTACACAAGCGCAAGTCACCTCACTTGGCAACCTTAGTTGCTACTGCCATCTAGCAAAGATTCTGACAAATTACACTTTTCATCCTCTAAATCAGTAATGCGGGAGACAATTTTCCTTGGCTTTTACATTTGACTCAAAACTACCGAACGTCGGAATATTCTAATAGCGAACCGTTTATTTTATTTTTTTTTTTTTTTTTAAGTACCGAGAAAGTGCTGAAGTTTTGAAATACCGTGCAACACTACGTCAGACACATATTCCAATCCATTGCTCAGCTTAGCAGAGAATGCACATTTCAGAGCGCCACAGAGACAGATAGAATAATAACACATAAATACACATTTCAAGTAATAAATGCGACATTAAGAAAAAACGAAACAAAAGACGAGATATCAAGTCGCGACCTACGCGCAGAGCAGCCTACCGTTTTATTTATGTAGACACTGGCATATAAGAAAATTTTCGGTTACGCTGACCTATAAAACGCTATTCCAAAAGCAAAAACAGACATGTTATACATCGTCAGAAAGCTTATACTCTCACCTACTGAATAAATTAATTGTCAGTCAAGCCAAATTGCACTAAAAAGGGCGACAACGCCGTAAGCAACAGGTGTGGTATTATGCACAGCTATTTTTGAAGATAGCCCAGGCGTGACAAATGCGCGTAGCCTATATTTCTCAAACGGATTGTCCAGGACAATATATGACCACTCATTCGCAGAAGGGACAACTCTACGCGTAAAACCAGTGGTAAGATTGTATATTTATTCAATGTTTAGTCCCAGATATTGAATGTAGAATGACATGGCATAATTTTAAAAAAAAACTTTTATGTTGTTGCTACGGAATATTATATTACATTATAGGCATTTGGCAGACGCTCTTATCCAGAGCGACGTACAACAAAATGTTTAACCATAACCAGGAACAAGTGTGTCGAAAACCCTAGAGGGCAGTAGCCTACCGTTCCAAGTGCATGGAACAACCGCATAGTTCAACTTGGACCCTGTAGGTTAAACTGGTTAACACTAACACAAACAAGAACAGCAACAACGCAGTCTATGCAAAAATACAAGCAATAGTTAAGACGAGTGCATTAACTAAGTCACCTACGAAACAGCTAACTAGTTACAACCCTAACCTTACAATAAATTTAGAGATTAAATTGAGAATACGATTTCTCTCAGCATAACGACGGATTTAAAAACGAACCCGTTATTGTCTTCAAATGGATCCATGTCAAAGAAAAGTAATGATTCATCCTCTTAAAGCTGTACCGTAGCGTATTATTTATTTAGACATTGGCAGAGTACAGTATAAATTGCGTCTTTTGTGAATATTCAATGTTAGAAATTGCAGTGAGGAACTGCAGCTGTAGACACAAGATAGTCTGTTATCTTATGGTAGCAACGGAACGAAGCGGACTATATATGTATTAGGCTACCGTCATTGTTTCATTATACCAGCGTGTATTCGCGCGTTTGCACAGAAACTCAGAACCTATCAATAAAATGGTTTAGCTATTTCTCAGCATAATGACAGATTCAAAGACTAAACGAACTCACCCGATACTGTCTTCAAATAATGTCTGACACTGTCTTCCACTGCTTCCCCGACGTTCAGACCGTCCCCTCACTGATAAAAACTAGACCCTACGGTGTCGGATTACTTGCGTCGCCATGGATGTCGCTTGCCGTAAAGAAGTTTACTAGATGTCGTAACCGTTTAGATTTGGAGCCACAGCTCTTCCGCACCCCACCTAATAAAAAAGTCCAAATGGCGGGCAAACCATATGGCGGACATAGGTGGTCCCAAAAGCAAAGTTGTAGAGCACATTCAGATGCATCGGTCGATGAAGTTTTGTGTTGATCTGACTTACGGTGTGGGAGTTATGACCTTTTAAAGTATGACCCTTTGTTATAGCGCCACCATCTGGCCGACATAGATGATTTTTAGTGCCCGAGTAGTGGGGGGCCATAGGAACCCACCTCCAAAATTTGGTTGGTCCAAAACTTATGGTTGCTGAGCCTCAGACATTTTAGTGGAGAAAACTGCCACGCCCCAACTAAAAAGTCGAAAGGGCAGGCAAACAATATGGCGGCCATAGGTGGTGCCAATGGCAAAGTGATAGAGCACGTTCAGATGCATATGTCGATGAAGTTTTGTGTTGATCTAACTTATGGTGTGAGAGTTATGGCCTTTTATGCCTAACCCTTTGTTATAGCGCCACCATATGGCCGACATAGGTGATTTTTAGTGCCTGAGTAGTGGGGGGCCATAGGAACCCACCTGCCAAATTTGGTTGCTCTAGGACTTATGGTTGCTGAGCCTCAGACACTTTTAGCGGAGAAAAATAATAATAATAATAATAATAATAATAATAATAATAATAATCCTAACAGATACAATAGGGTTCCACCAGCTTCGCTGCTTGGACCCCTAATTAAAGCCGCAAGCGGCGTTGGGAGGGGTCCAAGCATTGGCGCCATCGCGCCCCCTAGGGAGCGATTTTAAAATGGCTTTGTCCTCATGATCATATGCCTTCACCCAACATATCTACTGAATATCATGATGACTGTATAAAATATTGATGACTTATGGCCAATTTTGTGCTAAGAGACGCTGTCGGATGACTTAGTTGCGTCGCCATGGATGTGTCCTGGCCGCTTCCCGTAAAGGCCTTTACTATGTCGTAACACTTGAAACTTAAACGATGCTAATTCGATACTCGGTACCTAACAAAACTGAAATGACCTTAATAGATGAGAAACGTAATTTCCACAAGGATTGACCTCATTTTCAAATTCCTGGTTTACTAACAACCTGGTTCATTAACAACCTTTAGGTTGAAGCCTCTTCAATATATTAATATGCACAGGCCTATAGTGTTACAACACTGAACAATAGAAAAATATGTTAAATATATTTCAAAAATTAAACAGTTGTAAAGTAAATAATCTTTAAAACAGGTCTTTCACCTTTAAATAGATTTAAAAACAGCATATTTTAATAAGAATACAGCATCTATCTATAATAAAATATTTCCAAATTGGAACACCCATTGCTACTGAAGTGAGTCAAAGCTTGCGCTGTATCAAGGAGCTGAGTGCACAAGCGCAAGTCACCTCACTTGGCAACCTTAGTTGCTACTGCCTTCTAGCGAAGATTCTGACAAATTACACTTTTCATCCTCTCAATCAGTAATGCGGGAGACAATTTTCCCTGGCTTTTACATTTGACTCAAAACTACCGGACGTCGGAATATTCTAATACCGAACCGTTTCTTTTTTCTTTTTTTTTAAGTACCGAGAAAGTGCTGAAGTTTTGGTATACCGTGCAACACTACGTCAGACACATATTCCAATCCATTGCTCATCTTAGCAGAGAATGCACATTTCAGAGCGCCACAGAGACAGATAGAATAATAACACATGAATGCACATTTCAAGTAATAAATTCGACATTAAGAAAAAACGAAACAAAAGACGAGATATCAAGTCGCGACCTACGCGCAGAGCAGCCTACCGTTTTATTTATGTAGACACTGGCATATAAGAAAATTTTCGGTTACGCTGACCTATAAAACGCTATTCCAAAAGCAAAAACAGACATGTTATACATCGTCAGAAAGCTTATACTCTCACCTACTGAATAAATTAATTGTCAGTCAAGCCAAATTGCACTAAAAAGGGCGACAACGCCGTAAGCAACAGGTGTGGTATTACGCACAGCTATTTTTGAAGATAGCCCAGGCGTGACAAATGCGCGTAGCCTATATTTCTCAAACGGATTATCCAGGACAATATATGACCACTCATTCGCAGAAGGGACAACTCTACGCGTAAAACCAGTGGTAAGATTGTATATTTATTCAATGTTTAGTCACAGATATTGAATGTAGAATGACATGGCATAATTTTAAAAAAAACTTTTATGTTGTTGCTTCGGAATATTATATTACATTATAGGCATTTGGCAGACGCTCTTATCCAGAGCGACGTACAACAAAATGTTTAACCATAACCAGGAACAAGTGTGTCGAAAACCCTAGAGGGCAGTAGCCTACCGTTCCAAGTGCATGGAACAACCGCATAGTTCAACTTGGACCCTGTAGGTTAAACTGGTTAACACTAACACAAACAAGAACAGCAACAACGCAGTCTATGCAAAAATACAAGCAATAGTTAAGACTAGTGGGGGGCCATAGGAACCCACCTCCAAAATTTGGTTGGTCTACAACTTATGGTTGCTGAGCCTCAGACATTTTAGTGGAGAAAACTGCCACGCCCCAACTAAAAAGTCGAAAGGGCAGGCAAACAATATGGCGGCCATAGGTGGTGCCAATGGCAAAGTGATAGAGCACGTTCAGATGCATATGTCGATGAAGTTTTGTGTTGATCTAACTTATGGTGTGAGAGTTATGGCCTTTTACGCCTAACCCTTTGTTATAGCGCCACCATCTGGCCGACATAGGTGAGTTTTAGTGCCTGAGTAGTGGGGGGCCATAGGAACCCACCTGCCACATTTGGTTGCTCTAGGCCTTATGGTTCCTGAGCCTCAGACACTTTTAGCGAGAAAAATAATAATAATAATAATAATAATAATAACTAGACAATTCCTGCAGAAATTGTGAAGTGTGGTTGCCGCCAAAGCAAATTCGACTTTCTGCTGAACAGAGTGAACAGTGGAAGGTAGTTGCTATGATGTTTGAGGCGGTTGCTAGGGTGTTGCTAGGTGGTTTCTATAGAGTTTTAGGCAGTTGCTAGGATGTTGCTAGGTGGTTGATATGGTGTTCCAGGTGGTTGCTAGGGTGGTGCTAGGTGGTTGCTATGGAGCTCCAGGTGGTTGCTAGGGCATTGCTAGGTGGTTGCTAGGGTAATCTAAGTAGTTACTAGGATGTTGCTAGGTGGTTGCTATGGAGTTATAGGTGGTTGCTAGGGTGTTGCTAGGCAGTTGTTATGGTGTTCCAGGTGGTTGCTAGTGTGTTGTTAGGTGGTTGCTATGGAGTTCTAGGCGGTTGCTAGGTTATTCTAGGTGGTTGCTAGGGTGTTGCTAGGTCGTTGCTTTGGAGTTATAGGTGGTTGCTAGGGTGTTGCTAGGAGGTTGCTATGGAGTTCTAGGCGGTTGCTAGGTCTTTACTGAGTCCAATGACGTGACCCATAATTTTCTATGACAAACGGTTCAAAAGTTATGAAATATCAAACATCGGCCAATCAGGAATGGGGGCGAGGCTGATCTACACCAATGGACAAAGGACTCTCTACCATGTCCAATGAGGCATTGCACAATTTGTGGGCAATTTTTCCCCATAGAGATGAATGGCAGAATGTTCAAATCTAGAGAGAGACCAGAGTACTGCTGCTAGAAAACAGAGCATTGTGACATCATAAAGGTGTGAAGACAGCATTGTGACATCACAAGGGTGAACATTCCACCATTCATTCTCTATGGGAAAAATTTCCCAAAAAAAGTGGAATATCTCAAAAAACCGTGCACCGAAACTTTCCACAAAGTAATAGCACACCATTCCCGATCAAGCCGCTCGATTTGACATATTGCACGTGTATGTGGTGCAAAAACTCTGGGAGGAGTAGCGGTCCAAAAAATGGGTGGAAAGAAAAATAATAATAACTAGACAATTCCTGCAGAAATTGTGAAGTGTGGTTGCCGCCAATGCAAGTTGACTTTCTGCTGAACAGAATGAACAGTGTTAGGTAGTTGCTATGATGTTCTGGTGGTGACTATGGAGTTATAGGCGGTTGCTAGGGTGTTGATAGGCAATTGTTATGGTGTTCCAGGTGGTTGCTAGGGTGTTGCTACGTGGTTGCTATGGAGTTATAAGCGGTTGCTATGGTGTTCCAGGTGGTTGCTAGGGTGTTGCTAGGTGGTTGCTATGGAGTTAGAGGCGGTTGCTAGGGTGTTGCTATGTGGTTGGTAGGGTTTTCTAGGTGGTTGCTAGGATGTTGCTAGGTAGTTGCTATGGAGTTATAGGCGGTTGCTAGGGTGTTGCTAGGCAGTTGTTATGGTGTTCCAAATGGTTGCTAGGGTGTTGCTAGGTGGTTGCTAAGGTATTCTAGGTGGTTGCTAGGGCGTTGCAAGTTGGTTGCTATGGTGTTGCTAGGTGGTTGCTATGGAGTTATAGCCGGTTGCTAGGGTGTTGCTATGCATTTGCTTTGATGTTCCAGGTGGTTGCTAGGGTGTTGCTAGGTGGTTGCTATGATGTTCCAGGTGGTTGCTAGGGTGTTGCTAGGTGGTTGCTATGGAGTTATAGCCGGTTGCTAGGGTGTTGCTAGGCATTTGCTATGGTGTTCCAGGTGGTTGCTAGTGTGCTGTTAGGTGGTTGCTATGGAGTTCTAGGCGGTTGCTAGGTTATTCTAGGTGGTTGCTAGGGTGTTGCTAGGTCATTGCTTTGGAGTTATAGGCGGTTGCTAGGGTGTTGCTAGGAGGTTGCTATGGAGTTCTAGGCGGTTGCTAGGTCTTTACTGAGTCCAATGACGTGACCCATAATTCTCTATGACAAACGGTTCAAAAGTTATGAAATATCAAACATCGGCCAATCAGGAATGGGGGCGAGGCTGATCTACACCAATGGACAAAGGACTCTCTACCATGTCCAATGAGGCATTGCACAATTTGTGGGCAATTTTTCCCCATAGAGATGAATGGCAGAATGTTCAAATCTAGAGAGAGACCAGAGTACTGCTGCTAGAAAACAGAGCATTGTGACATCATAAAGGTGTGAAGACAGCATTGTGACATCACAAGGGTGAACATTCCACCATTCATTCTCTATGGGAAAAATTTCCCAAAAAAAGTGGAATATCTCAAAAACCGTGCACCGAAACTTTCCACAAAGTAATAGCACACCATTCCCGATCAAGTCGCTCGATTTGACATATTGCACGTGTATGTGGTGCAAAAACTCTGGGAGGAGTAGCGGTCCAAAAAATGGGTGGAAAGAAATAAAAATAATAATAATAATAATAATATGTGAGATAATAGTAGTGTGATTGCCTAAGGCAACCACACTAACTAGACAATTCCTGCAGAAATTGTGAAGTGTGGTTGCCGCCAAAGCAAATTCGACTTTCTGCTGAACAGAGTGAACAGTGGAAGGTAGTTGCTATGATGTTTGAGGCGGTTGCTAGGGTGTTGCTAGGTGGTTTCTATAGAGTTTTAGGCAGTTGCTAGGATGTTGCTAGGTGGTTGATATGGTGTTCCAGGTGGTTGCTAGGGTGGTGCTAGGTGGTTGCTATGGAGCTCCAGGTGGTTGCTAGGGCATTGCTAGGTGGTTGCTAGGGTAATCTAAGTAGTTACTAGGATGTTGCTAGGTGGTTGCTATGGAGTTATAGGTGGTTGCTAGGGTGTTGCTAGGCAGTTGTTATGGTGTTCCAGGTGGTTGCTAGGGTGTTGCTAGGTGGTTGCTATGGAGTTATAGGCGGTTGCTAGGCTGTTGCTAGGTGGTTGCTATGGAGTTATAGGCGGTTGCTAGGGTGTTGCTAGGCATTTGCTATGGTGTTCCAGGTGGTTGCTAGGGTGTTGCTAGGTGGTTGCTATGGAGTTCTAGGTGGTTGCTATGGTGTTGCTAGGTGGTTGCTATGGAGTTATAGGCGGTTGCTAGGGTGTTGCTAGGCATTTGCTATGGTGTTCCAGGTGGTTGCTAGGGTGTTGCTAGGTGGTTGCTATGGAGTTTGAGGCAGTTGCTAGGGTGTTGCTAGGTGGTTCTATGGAGTTCTAGGTGGTTGCTATGGAATTCTAGGCGGTTGCTATGGTGTTCTAGGTGGTTGCTATGGAGTTCTAGGCAGTTGCTAGGATGTTGCTAGGTGGTTGATATGGTGTTCCAGGTGGTTGCTAGGGTGGTGCTAGGTGTTTGCTATGGAGCTCTTTGTCGTTGCTAGGGTATTCTAAGTGGTTGCTAGGATGTTGCTAGGTGGTTGCTATGGAGTTATAGGAGGTTGCTAGGGTGTTGCTAGGTGGTTGCCTGGGTATTCTAGGTGGTTGCTAGGAGGTTGCTATGGAGTTATAGGCGGTTGCTAGGGTGTTGCTAGGCAATCGTTATGGTTTTCCAGGTGGTTGCTAGGGTATTCTAGGTGGTTGCTAGGGTGTTGTAAGGTGGTTGCTACGGTGTTCTAGGTGGTTTCTAGGGTGTAGCTAGGTAGTTGCTATGGTGTTCTACGTGGTTGTTAGGGTGTTACTAGGTATGGTGTTTTACGTAGTTGCTAGGGTATTCTAGGTGGTAGCTAGGGTGTTGCTTTAGCTTTCTAGGCAGCTGCTAGGGTGTTACTAGGTAGTTGATATGGTGTTCTATGCAGTTGCTAGGGTGTTGCTAGGTGGTTGCTATGGAGTTCTAGGCAGTTGCTAGAGTGTTGTAGGTGGTTGCTATGGAGTTCTAGGTGGTTGCTAGGGCGTTGCTAGGTGGTTGCTATGGAGTTCTAGGCAGTTGCTATGCAGTTCTAGGTGGTTGCTAGGGTATTGCTAGGTGGTTGCTATGGAGTTCTAGGCAGTTGCTAGAGTGTTGTAGGTGGTTGCTAGGGTGTTGCTAGGTGGTTGCTATGGAGTTCTAGGTGGTTGCTAAGGCGTTGTTAGGTGGTTGCTATGGAGTTCTAGGCAGTTGCTATGCAGTTCTAGGTGGTTGCTATGGTATTGCTAGGTGGTTGCTATGGAGTTTTAGGCAGTTGCTAGGGTATTCTAGGTGGTTGCTATGGAGTTCTAGGCAGTTGCTATGCAGTTCTAGGTGGTTGCTAGGGTATTGCTAGGTGGTTGCTATGGAGTTCTAGGCAGTTGCTAGAGTGTTGTAGGTGGTTGCTAGGGTGTTGCTAGGTGGTTGCTATGGAGTTCTAGGTGGTTGCTAGGGCGTTGCTAGGTGGTTGTTATGGAGTTCTAGGCAGTTGCTATGCAGTTCTAGGTGGTTGCTAGGGTATTGCTAGGTGGTTGCTATGGAGTTTTAGGCAGTTGCTAGGGTATTCTAGGTGGTTGCTATGGAGTGCTATGCGGTTGCTATGGTGTGGCTAGGGGGTTGCTATGGAGTTCCAGGCTGTTGCTATGGAGTTCTAGGTGGTTTCTATGGTTTGCTAGGTAGTTGCTATGGAGTTCTGGGTGGTTGCTAGGGTGTTGCTAGGTGGTTGCTATGCAGTTTTAGGTGGTTACTAGGGTGTTGCTAGGTGGTTGCTATGGAGTGGTAGGCGTTTGCTAGGGTCTGGCTAGGTGGTTGCTATACAGTTATAAGCAGTTGCTAGGTTGTTGCTAGGTGGTTGCTATGGAGTTCTAGGTGGTTTCTATGGTGTTGTTAGGAAGTTGCTATGCAGTTTTGGGTGGTTGCAAGGGTGTTACTAGGTGGTTGCTATGCAGTTCTAGGTGGTTGCTAGGCTGTTGCTAGGTGGTTGCTATGGACTGGTAGGCGGTTGCTAGGGTGTTGCTAGGGGGTTGCTCTGGAGTTCTAGGCGGTTGCTAGGTCTTTACTGAGTCCAATGACGCGACCCATAATTCTCTATGACAAAGGGTTCAAAAGTTATGAAATATCAAACATCGACCAATCAGGATAGGGGGCGAGGCTGATCTACACCAATACTCAAAAGACTCTCTACCATGTCCAATGAGGCATTGCACAATTTAGGGCAATTTTGCCCCATGCAGATGAATGTCCAGTGTTCAAAGCCAGAGAGAAACCAGGGTACAGCTGCTAGAAGACAGCATTGTGACATCACAGAAGTGAGAGGCCAGCATTGTGACATCACAAGGGTGAACATTCCGCCATTCATTCTCTATGGGAAAAAACTTTTTTTTTTGCCCATAAAAAGTGGAATTTCTCAAAAACCGTGCATCGAAACTTTCCACAAAGTAATAGCACACCATTCCCGGTGAAGCCGCTCGATTTGACGTATTGCACGTGTATGTGGTGCGAAAACTCTGGGAGGAGTAGCGGTCCAAAAAATGGGTGGAATAAATAATAAATAAAAATAATAATAATAATAATAATATGTGAGATAATAGTAGTGTGATTGCCTAAGGCAACCACACTAATAATATGTGAGATAATAGTAGTGTGATTGCCTAAGGCAACCACACTAATAATAATAATAATCCTAACAGATACAATAGGGTTCCACCAGCTTCGCTGCTTGGACCCCTAATAATAATTAAAGCCGCAAGCGGCGTTGGGAGGGGTCCAAGCATTGGCACCATCGCGCCCCCTATGGAGAGATTTTAAAATGGCTTTGTCCTCATGATCATATGCCTTCACCCAACATATCTACTGAATATCATGATGATCGTATAAAATATTGATGACTTATGGCCAATTTTGTGCTAAGAGACGCTGTCGGATGACTTAGTTACGTCGCCATGGATATGTCCTGGCCGCTTCCCGTAAAGGCCTTTACTATGTCGTAACACTTAGATGGCATGTCGTAACACTTAGATGGTCCGGCGTGTATGCACAGCTGCAGTGTTTCTGCGCCGCAACTAAAAAAGGCGTCACACTAGTGTTGTCACGATACCAAAATTTGGACTTTGATACTGATACCAGGTTTAGTATTACGATACTCAATACTGAAATGATACTTGAAACTTAAACGATGCTAATTCGATACTCGGTACCTAACGATGCTGAAATTACCTTAATAGATGAGAAACGTAATGTCCACAAGGGTTGACCTCATTTTCGAATTCATGGTTCATTAACAACCTGGTTCATTAACAACCTTTAAGTTGAAGCCTCTTCAACATATGTGACAGGTGCTGGTGTTTTGGTCCGCAAGTAGGGCAAGGTCATTTTTCAGTTTTTTACAGATTATGAATGTGCAGATTGTAAGCTTTCAAATGATGTGTCATACATTGAAATCCGAAAAGGTTTTAAGAAGATATGCTTATTTGAATGTTGGTACTCCTAAAATCAAGTAGCAGAGAAAATCCCCTTGAAAGATCTTGAACTTTTCACACTTCTCACAGGGAGATAATGGGTGGGAACAATAGCTAGTTAACTCCACCCCAACCACTCCCCCACTAGAGTACCTGTAAATCCTTGCCCATTTAGGGGTTACCCTATTTAAAGCTTTATAACTCCAGATGTGAACACCAGAGACTAGAAAAATGTCTTAAATGAAGCAATAAACGTGTACCATTTATAATACTAGCTTAGACTACTTTATATTCATAATTTTGTCAGAAATAAAGTGCAACAAATGCAATGGTCAAGGCAAAAAATCTAAAATGAATTTGCTCCTTTTTTAGTTCGCAATGAAATACTGTGAGATTGCGGGTTAAAGTATACATGTCCTGGATCAAAAACTTCTTGACCACAAGTTCATAAAATCTAAGGGTGGATATGTAGAACTACTAAAGCTCTATGAAGCAAAAACTAAGCAGTGTACCCAGCATCTCCAAAGCTACCCAAAATGTCTAAATTATTAACACTGGTCTAAAATAGCTAAGGGTCCAGAAACAAATCCAAAATCTCTCCAAAAAGGAATATAATGCTTTTTGTCCATTGTAAAGCATATGAGCCCCTTACGAAGGTTTAAGATGAAACAGATATAATTTAAACATTACATAATACCACTAACCTATTTAAAGACACTCAATTTCTAAAATAACGTATATAACCGAAATATTTTGAGCAGTAATACTTACATAGCAATGATGAAATCTTATCTATGTTCAGTAGATGGAGACACAGACAGCTAATCAATGTCAGGTAGGTCTATCAGCAAACATATGGCTTAGCTATGCCCAGAAGTCCTCAATAATAATGGTATTTTCCAAAGAATTACGAAAAATCGTTGACAATGTTTCGTTAGGTGCGACGTCTTTTAATGCTACCATATATAGAGCGAATGCCATGGTAAGAAAATGTTCGGTTACGCTAACCTATAAAACGCTATTCCAAAAGCAAAATTAGACATGTTATACATCGTTAGAAAGCTTATACTCTCACCTACTGATTGCGCGTCCGCCATTGTAGCAACCTCACAGAGTAAACAAACATAGGCTACTACCACACGGCTTTATTTATGGGCGGTGGCTTGACCGAAACAAAGTGACAATAGCCAACGAAATCAAACATGCTAATTAAACTGCACCCCCATCACGCCTCCAAAACCGGGCTGTAAGAATCACTAAAACAAGCCGACTTTGCTGACAAATTATAAGTATTTAGTGACCCTAAAAATGTTGTTTATTCTATTGAGTGCCTTCTTCAACACTTTAACTTTCGTAATATGAAAAAAAGGAAAATAGTAAAAAAAAATTTTAAAAACCTTTTTTGCCTCCTAGCGCGATTTCAAGATTTCCGACTTGCGGACCTTTTCTCCAGCACCCGTCACATATTAATATGCACAAGCCTATAGTGTTACAACACTGAACAATAGAAAAATATGTTTAATATATTTCAAAAATTAAACAGTTGTAAATTAAATAATCTTTAAAGCAGGTCTTTCACCTTTAAATAGATTAAAACTGCATATTTAAATAAAAATACAGCATCTATCTATAATAAAATATTTCCAAATTGGAACATCTATTGCTACTGAAGTGAACTGAGTCCAAGCTTGCGCTGTACCAACGAGTAGTGCACAAGCGCGCGTAACCTCACATGCCAACCTTAGTTGCTACTGTCATCTAGCGAAGATTCTAACAAATTACACTTTTCATCCTCTCGATCAGTAATGCGGGAGACACATTTCCCTGGCTTTTACATTTGACGCAAAACTACGGAACGTCGGAAAATTCTAATACCGAACCGTTTATTTTTATTTTTATTTTTTTTAAGTACCGAAAAGGTGCTGAAGTTTCTGTATACCGTGCAACATTACGTCAGACACATACCTATTCCAATCCATTGCTCAGCTTAGCAGAGAATGCACATTTCAGAGCGCCTCAGAGACACATAGAATAATAACACATGAATACACATTTCAAATAATAAATACGACACTGAGAAAAAACGAAACAAAAGATGAGATATCAAGTCGCGACCTACGCGCAGAGCAGCCTACCGTTTTATTTATTTAGACATTGGCAGATCAGAAAATTTTCGGTTACGCTGACCTATAAAACATTATTCCAAAAGCAAAACCTACATCGTTAGAAAGCTTATACTGTCACCTGCAGAATAAATGAATTGTCAATCAAGCCAAATTGCACTAAAAAGGGCGACAACGCCGTAAGCAACAGGTGTGGTATTACGCACAGCTCTTATTGAAGATAGCCGACCCAGGCGTCACAGATGCGCGTATATTTCGCAAACGGATTGTCCAAGACAATATATAACCACTCATTCGCAAAAGGGACATCTCTAAGCGTAAAACCAATGGTAAGATTGTATATTTATTCAATGTTTAGTCCCAGATATTGACTTTAGAATGACATGGTATAATTTTTTTTTTAATTGTCTCGTTTATTTCGTAATTAAGTGAGCAGCGTTTTCACTGCTGTATTGGCATATCTTAGGGCTAATGTCGGGTTTATCTTGTTGCTACGGAATATTGCATTACATTACATTACAGGCATTTGGCAGACGCTCCTATCCAGAGCGACGTACAACAAAGTGTTTAACCATAACCAGGAACGAGTGTGTCGAAAACCCTAGAGGGCAGTAGCCTACCGTTCCAAGTGCAGGGAACAACCGCATAGTTCAACTTGGACCCTGTAGGTTAAACTGATTAACACTAACACAAACAAGAACAGCAACAACGCAGTCTATGCAGAAATGCAAGCAATAGTTAAGACGAGTGCATTAACTAAGTCACCTACGAAACAGCTAACTAGTTACAACCCAAAGCTTACATTCAATGTGGAGATTAAATTGAGAATACGATTTCTCTCAGCATAATGACGGATTTAAAGAGTAAACGAACTCACCCGATATTGTCTTCAAATGGATCCATGCCAAAGAAAAGTAATGATTCATCCTCTCAAAGCTTTTACTAACAAACTTGTAGTAGCAAGAAATATCAACTCGCCATCCATGATAACTGCTTCATACGGTCAGAGTACCGTATTATTTATGTAGACATTGGTAGAGTACAGCATAAATTGCGTCTTTTGTTTGTATTCAATATTAGTAATTGCAGCGAGAAACTGCAGCTGTAGACACAAGATAGTCTGTTATGTTATGGTAGCAACGGAATGAAGCGGACTACATATGTAGGCTATATTTACCGTCATTGTTTTATTATACCAGCGTGTTTTCGCGCGTTTCCAGAGAAACTCAATTACTATCAATAAAAATGGTTTAGCTATTTC
This sequence comes from Anguilla japonica, assembly GCA_025169545.1. Taxonomy (NCBI): domain Eukaryota; kingdom Metazoa; phylum Chordata; class Actinopteri; order Anguilliformes; family Anguillidae; genus Anguilla; species Anguilla japonica. The sequence continues at coordinate 29,634,898 of CM045889.1, forward strand.
TCAGCATAATGACGGATGGGGATGGGACGAAAATAATTTTCAACCGTCCACCACGTTTTAGCAACGTTCCAACACTGTCGTCATCACTGTTCCATGGGTCACAAAAACTATTACACTGACGCTTACATTGCAGAGTGAAATATCCACATTATATAATACCACTAACCTATTTAAAGACACTCAATTTCAAAAATAACGTATATAACCGAAATATTTTGAGCAGTAATACTTACATAGCAACATGACATTTTATCTGTGTTTAGTAGTATAGAGACAGAAAATCAATGACAAAGTCCTATCCGCTTCTGTTTTGCGTCAGAAAACGATGCCAGATAGGTCTATCAGCAAAGAAATGGCTTAGCTATGCCCCGAAGTCCTCAATAATAATAGTACTCTCCAAGAGTATGAAAATCGTTGACAACGTTTCGTTAGGTGCATCGTCTTTAATGCTACGCCACAGTGAATGCGATAAGAAAATATTCCATTACGCTGAACTATAAAACGCTATTCCAAATGCAAAATCAGACATGTTATACATCGTTAGAAAGCTTATACTCTCATCTACTGAATAAATGAACTGTCAATCAAGCCAAATTGTACTAAAAACGGCGACAACGCCATAAGCAACAGAAATCACAAACGGATTGTCCAAGACCATGTATGACTCAGTCGCAAAAGGGACATCTCTACGCGTAAAACCAATGGTAAGATTGTATATTTATTCAATGTTTAGTCCCAGATATTGACTGTAACATGAGATGGTATAATTGAAAAAAACTTTGTCTCGTTTATTTCGTTATTCAGTAAGTAGCGTTTTCACTGCTGTATTGGCATATTTTAGGGCAAATGTCGGGTTTATCTTGTTGTTACGGAATATTAGCCTACATTACATTACAGGCATTTGGCAGACGCTCATATCCAGAGCGACGTACAACAAAGTGTCTAACCATAACCAGGAACAAGTGTGTCGAAAACCCTAGAGGGCAGTATCCTACCGTTCCAAGTGCCCCAAGACCGGCCCCTCACTGATAAAAACTAGACCCTACGGTGTCGGATTACTTGCGTCGCCATGGATGTCGCTTGCCGTAAAGAAGTTTACTCGATGTCGTAACACTTAGAATTTGGAGCTCCAGCTTTTCCGCACCCCACCTAATAAAAAAGTCCAAATGGCGGGCAAACCATATGGCGGACATAGGTGGTCCCAAAAGCAAAGTTGTAGAGCACATTCAGATGCATCGGTCGATGAAGTTTTGTGTTGATCGGACTTATAGTGTGACAGTTATAGCCTTTAAAAGAGTGATCCTTTGTTATAGCGCCACCATCTGGGCGACATAGGAGATTTTTCGTGCGGGAGTAGTGGGGGGCCATAGGAACTCACCTACCAAAGTTGGTTGGTCTACAACTTATGGTTGCTGAGCCTCAGACATTTTAGTGGAGAAAACTGCCACGCCCCAACGAAAAAGCCTAAATGGCGGGCAAACAATATGGCGGACATAGGTGGTGCCAATGGCAAAGTTGTAGAGCACGTTCAGAGGCATGGGTCGATGAAGTTTTGTGTTGATATAACTTATGTTGTGGGAGTTATGGCCTTTTACGCAAAACCCTCTGTTATAGCGCCACCATTTGGCCGACATAGGTGATTTTTAGTGCCTGAGTAGTGGGGGGCCATAGGAACCCACCTGCCAAATTTGGTTGCTGTAGGACTTATGGTTGCTGAGCCTCAGACACTTTTAGCGGAGAAAAATAAGAATAATAATAATAATAATAATCCTAACAAAAACAATAGGGTTCCACCAGCTTCGCTGCTTGGACCCCTAATTAAAGCCGCAAGCGGCGTTGGGAGGGGTCCAAGCATTGGCACCATCGCGCCCCCTATGGAGCGATTTTAAAATGGCTTTGTCCTCATGATCATATGCCTTCACCCAACATATCTACTGAATATCATGATGATCATATGAAATATTGATGACTTATGGCCAATTTTGTGCTAAGAGACGCTGTCGGATGACTTAGTTACGTCGCCATGGATATGTCCTGGCCGCTTCTCGTAAAGGCCTTTACTATATTGTAACACTTAAATGGCATGTCGTAACACTTAGATGGTCCGGCGTGTATGCACAGCTGCAGTGTTTCTGCACCGCAACTAAAAAAGTCGTCACACTAGTGTTGTCACGATACCAAAATTTTGACTTTGATACTGATACCAGGTTTAGTATTACGATACTCAATACTGAAATGATACTTGAAACTTAAACGATGCTAATTCGATACTCGATACCTAACGATATTGAAATTACCTTAATAGATGAGAAACGTAATGTCCACAAGGATTGACCTCATTTTCAAATTCCTGGTTTACTAACAACCTGGTTTATTAACAACCTTTAGGTTGAAGCCTCTTCAACATATTAATATGCACAGGCCTATAGTGTCACAACACTGAACAACAGGAAAATATGTTAAATATATTTCAAAAATTAAACAGTTGTAAAGTAAATAATCTTTAAAACAGGTCTTTCACCTTTAAATAGATTTAAAAACAGCATATTTTAATAACGACACAGCATCTATCTATAAAAAAATATTTCCAAATTGGAACACCTATTGCTACTGAAGTGAACTGAGTCAAAGCTTGCGCTGTATCAAGGAGCTGAGTGCACAAGCGCAAGTCACCTCACTTGGAAACCTTAGTTGCTACTGCCTTCTAGCGAAGATTCTGACAAATTACACTTTTCATCCTCTCAATCAGTAATGCAGGAGACAATTTTCCCTGGTTTTTACATTTGACTCAAAACTACCGAACGTCGGAATATTCTAATACCGTACCGTTTTTTTTTTTTTTTTTTTAAGTACCGAGAAAGTGCTGAAGTTTTGGTATACCGTGCAACACTACGTCAGACACATATTCCAATCCATTGCTCAGTCTAGCAGAGAATGCACATTTCAGAGCGCCACAGAGACAGATAGAATAATAACACATGAATGCACATTTCAAATAATAAATACGACATTGAGAAAAAAACTGAAAAAAAGACGTAATATCAACTCGCGATCTGTGTGCAAAGTAGCCTACCGTTTTATTTATTTAGACATTGGCAGATAAGAAAATTTTCGGTTACGCTGACCTATAAAACGCTATTCCAACAGCAAAATCAGACATGTTATACATCGTTAGAAAGCTCATACTCTCACCAAATGAATAAATGAATTGTCAATCAAGCCAAATTGTACTAAAAAGGGCGACAACGCCGTAAGCAACAGGTGTGGTATTACGTACAGATATTTTTGAAGGTAGCCGACATTTCACAAACGGATTATCCAAGACAATATATATGACCAATCAGTCGCAAAAGGGACATCTCTACGCGTAAAACCAGTGGAAAGATTGTATATTTATTCAATGTTTAGTCCCAGATATTGACTGTGGAATGACATGGTACAATTTAAAAAAAAAACTTTGTATCGTTTATTTCGTTATTCAATGAGCAGCGTTTTCACTGCTGCATTGGCATATTCTAGGGCAAATGTCGGGTTTATCTTGTTGTTACGGAATATTACGTTACATTACATTACATGCATTTGGCAGACGCTCTTATCCAGAGCGACGTACAACAAAGTGTATAACCATAACCAGGAACAAGTAGGTCGAAAACCCTAGAGGGCAGTAGCCTACCGTTCCAAGTGCAGGGAACAACCGCATAGTTCAACTTGGACTCTGTAGGTTAAACTGATTAACACTAACACAAACAAGAACAGCAACAACGCAGTCTATGCAAAAATACAAGCAATAGTTAAGAAGAGTTAAGTCACCTACGAAACAACTACCTAGTTACAACCCTAAACTTACAGTCAATTTAGAGATTAAATTGAGAATACGATGTACAGCATACATTGCGTCTTTTGTTTATATTCAATAGTATAAATTGCAGCGAGAAACTGCAGCTGTAGGCACAAGATAGTCTGTTATGTTATGGGAGCAACGGAACGAAGCGGACTGTATTACCGTCATTGTTTCATTATACCAGCGTGTTTTCGCGCGTTTGCACAGAAACTCAGAACCTATCAATGAAATGGTTTAGCTATTTCTCAGCATAATGACAGATTCAAAGACTAAACGAACTCACCCGATACTGTCTTCAAATGGATCCAGGCTCAAGAAAAGTAATTATTCATCCTCTCAAGAAGCTTTTACTAGCAACCCTTTAATAGCCTAGCATGCACTCTGGCTGGCAATCTCTTCCAGTGCTTCCCCGACGTTCAGAGCTTCCCCTCACTGATAAAAACTTGACCCTACGGTGTCGAATTACTTGCGTCCCCATGGATTTCGCTTGCCGTAAAGAAGTTTACTAGATGTCGTAACCGTTTAGATTTGGAGCCACAGCTCTTCCGCACCCCACCTAATAAAAACGGCCAAATGCCGGGCAAACCATATGGCGGACATAGGTGGTCCCAAAAGTAAAGTTGTAGAGCACATTCAGATGCATCGGTCGATTAAGTTTTGTGTTGATCGGACTTACGGTGTGGCAGTTACAGCCTTTAAAAGTACGACCCTTTGTTATAGCGCCACCATCTGGTCGACATAGGTGATTTTTCGTGCCTGAGTAGTGGGGGGCCATAGGAACCCACCTACCAAATTTGGTTGGTCTACAACTTATGGTTGCTGAGCCTCAGACATTTTAGCGGAGAAAACTTCCACGCCCCATCTAAAAAGTCTAAATGGCGGGCAAACAATATGGCGGACATAGGTGGTGCCAATGGCAAAGTTGTAGAGCACGTTCAGATGTATAGGTTGATGAAGTTTTGTGTTGATCTAACTTATGGTGTGGGAGTTATGGCCTTTTACGCCTAACCCTTTGTTATAGCGCCACCATCTGGCCGACATAGGTGATTTTTAGTGCCTGAGTAGTGGGGGGCCATAGGAACCCACCTGCCGAATTTGGTTGCTCTAGTAATTATGGTTGCTGAGCCTCAGACACTTTTAGCGGAGAAAAATAATAATAATAATTAAAGCCGCAAGCGGCGTTGGGAGGGGTCCAAGCATTGGCACCATCGCGCCCCCTATGGAGCAATTTTAAAATGGCTTTTTCCTCGTGATCATATGCCTTCACCCAACATATCTACTGAATATCATGATGATTGTATAAAATGTTGATGACTTATGGCCAATTTTGTGCGAAGAGACGCTGTCGGATGACTTAGTGGCGTCACCATAGATGTGTCCTGGCCGCTTCCCGTAAAGGCCTTTACTATGTCGTAATGCTTAGATGGGATGTCATAATACTTAGATGGGATGTCGTAACGCACATATGACCTGGTGTGTTTGAACAGCTGCAGCGCTTCCATGCTGTAACTAAAAAAGGCATCACACTAGTGTTGTCACGATACCAAAATTTTGACTTTGATACTGATACCAAATTTAGTATCACAATAATTAATACTGAAACGATACTGATTCAATACCCGCTACCTAACAATACTGAAATTACCCTAATAGATCAGAAACGTAATGTACATGAGGGTTGACCTCATTTTCGAATTCACGGATTATTAAAAACCTGGGCTGCGTTTCCGAGTTTCGATGTACCTTAACGCTTTACGATGGTTCTTAAGGTATACCTTTCAAAGGGAAACCGCTTTTTTACGAGTGTTTCCCAGACTATCCCTTAAGGCAACTGTTAAGGGACAACTCAAAGGTACATCGTAAGTTGGAGCTGGCCTTCACTGTGGTGCTGAAAAGTTTATCAATCGATGCCAAGCGAATCGATTGTCTCACTTGTAAAGGCTTGTGAATGACGTTTTAATATTACAAGTGTTGTCATAATCATTTTACATCAATCTAATATTGCAGAAGAGGAAGCTATGCCTACTATAGATTATCAGCTAATCTCTTTAAGAGTCAAAACGAGACCTTGTGATAGTTTTAATCAATAAATGTAGGCTACAAAAGATAAAATAAAGAGCATCAATCGGGATATGTACGCCATAGTCTGGGACTTCTTGGAAGCCCAGAACAAAGGATATAGGGTACATATGGGTGAACTATTTTGTTCTTATTGAAACAAACGTCTAATTTTAATTTGTTTTTGTCAAACAATATATAAAGACAACTGTAGCAGCATATCCCCTGATTCCCGCGGACTTTTCTCTGCATTGCAAAAATGATCGTAGATGAAAGGCAAAAGCGCGTCTGTGGAAATTGATAATGATTAATTCTATACCGCGTATGCAACGGCATTTTAACCTGGGTCAGTAGAGTAAAGAGGGTATTAAATGAAATATTGCCAAAGCATTTGATAGCCTATTATAATACTATAGACGGCTCACTTAAAGGAAGTAAAAGAAGGCACACAACGTGGCGTTTCATTGCCGTGTTTTGTGTGATCACTGATTAGTGTAATTAATAGCAGGTGCATCCGATTACTAATTTAATTTATTACGCACTGGGATTGGCTAATGCAGCCTACATAATTACCCGTGGGGAGTTGCACATATGAAGAGAAGATGGCTGCAAAACCAAGACGGCACAGAGGGGCGGTTTTCACAAAGGAGGAAATGCACGTGTTACTGGACGAAGTGCAAGAAAACAAGGGCGTCCTATTCAGTACTTTCAGGAGTACTGTTTCCAATAAAGCTAAAGTAAGTATTTGGAAGAATATAGTGAAAAAAATGGCTGCTTCCAGCTCCTGTCCACCCAGAGACTGGACAGTTGTCAGGAAGAAATGGCAAGACTTTGCCAGTCTTGCCAAATCTTGAGGGGCGGCAGTGCGGAGGGAGATGGCAAAAACGGGTGGTGGACCCAGCGTATCCAGCCTCACCCCGGATGAAGAAAAGGCCCTTTCAATCATTGGCCACACGGTCTCCCAAGGCATCTCGGGGGGCATTGATGTCCGATCTGGCGAGGGGACATCCACCCTCCAGCCCTCTTGTGAGGGGACATCCACCCCACCCCCCGAGCCCTCCTCGCCACCCCAAAGCTCGCATGCCTCGTCGCCTTCTGGCTGTGGTTCTCCCCCCATCCCACACGACTCCCCCCCGACAGAAGCCCGCACCAGAACACCTCGGATGCGAGGTGGAATGTCGAGGCAGAGAGTCGTGCGCTGCAGCTGCAGCGAAGAGCTTCTCTCCTTGGAAAAGGAGAAGCTGGTGGTGCTGCGGGGCATCGAGGCACAACTGGAGATGTCCAACAACCTCCAGCGGGAGATGCTGGAAGTAAAACGAGCAAAACTGGACCTCCTGCAGAGGCAGTATGATTTGGCAGAGGCGCAGTTCCATAGGCCCTCCATATCCGTGCCCATCATTCTGCCGTCTCAAGGTAAGTCTAACGTTTTTTGTGTCCTATTCCTATTCTGCAATGTATTCCATTCAATTTCACTAATTAACTTTTCTTCCCTTGCAGATGAGACAAATCCATGACCACGTCCCCATTGATGAATTTCTTTTTTTGGTTTTTTGTTTTTAAGGAGCGGTATACTATCTTTGTTTGCATTAATTTTGTTCCTTTGATAAAACATGCTCCTTTTTGGAAACCTTAATCTTTTGTTACTCTGCAAATAAAGCACCTGTGTTCTATTCCATGTTGTTTGTTTTTTATAGAGCGTTTCACTGGGATTCTGTTGCTAGGGAATAGTTTAGACCCAAGTGTATTTCGTGTCAGTTACTGCATTATCAAACATTGAAATAGGAAATAAAATTGTCTGTTTAGAATGGTTTCATCTTAACATAAAACATTCTTAAGCCATGTGCTTGGAGAATACCTCTGTGGGTAACGCACGCGGGTTACGCGTGCAAACTTTGCTTAGCTGGTTTAAGTTTTGGTAGGCTAATTATAGCATTTTAATTTGATGGGTCCACACTGATAACAGCGGGCTCATTGTGGGGAGAAATGGGGTTGACTGAAGGGAGTTTGGATGGTGGGTTTATTGCTGGAATGGGAGTTTGGATGGTGGGTTTATTGCTGGAATGGGAGTTCGGATGGTGTGTGGGTGACTGGTGCTGGACATTGACCGTTTAGTGACTGCAAAGGAAAAGTGGAGAAAAAACAAAAGAGACCAACTTTAGCCAAAAATATTGATGATATTTTGCCTGGCCTGAAAACCGGCGTTATATTGTGCTGCACGATGTTCAGGGGGAGGAGGGTTGTCACCTTCGGCATCATCATCCTCTTCATCCTCATTATCCTCCAGAGGCATGTGCTCTTGTGCGTGCACAGCAATGTTGTGCAGCATTGCTGTTACGACAATGACAGCACAGCACTTCGCAGGGTTGAACTTCAGCCCTCCCGCCGACCGATGAATGCAGCGAAATCTGTGTTTCCAACGGCCAATTGTGCGTTCTACGAGGCCCCTGGTGCGGATGTGGGCATCGTTGAAATCCTGCTCAGCTTGTGTGACAGGATTCGCCACTGGTGTCATCAGGTAGGTTCGGAGGGGGTAGCCACTGTTTCCGAGGAAAAAACCCCTGCCGAACACTCCCCTGGCAGCATCCTGCCCCACAGCTGAGTTGGCCCAGATGTAACTGTCGTGCGTGCTGCCTGGCCACTTCGCCACGACGTCCACGATGAGCCCATTGTGGTCCACTACCACTTGGGTGTTGATGGCGGAATACCCCTTACGGCAGATGAACATCTGGTCGTCCACGGATGGGTTGGACACAGGGATTAGGGTCCCATCCACCAGTCCAATCACCTGGGGAATGCCAGCCACAGCGTGGAAGCCCTGGTGTGCCTGCTGTATCTCCTCTCTCCTTGCAGGCATCTTGATGTACGCTTGGGCATGACGCACGAGGATGTTGGTCACGGCCTCCACACTCCGTGATACCGAAGCTTTGCTGAGCCCGGTTCCGTCTCCCACCACCTCCAGAAAACTGCCCACTGCATAAAAGCGTAAAGCCGCCAGGAGCTGGACCTCTGGGCTGAGGGCGAAGTTGCAACGGGTGGCCCTTGAAATGTGCGGGGACACAATTTCAAGTAGCTTCAGTATTTCCACCCGTGGCAGCCGGTATTTAGCGACGATGGCAGTGTCTGAGAGGACATCAAGCGGGTTGAAGTTTGTCCTTATGAAATGATTCACGTAAACCAATCGGCTACGCGAACGGCGACGCCTTTGGTTTAGAGCAAGTATTCGTTGTAATGCAGCCATAATGTGGTTTAACTGAGCCCGATCATGATCGACTAGATATAGCGGGTGCCGCCCTCTTGATTAGTTTCCAGCTGTCCTCATTTAGATTTGTCAATTTGCCTAATATCTGTCAAATATAGGCTTGTACTAGCAGGGTACAGGCTACGGTAGCCTAACCAGTCAGAAAATCCATATTAATCCACATATCCACATCCAATTCGCTCCACTTCGTATAAATAAAAAAAAAACTTTTTTTCTTCACAAATTGGATTAGTATTCTGGATAGGCCCTACACTTAATTGCCATCATTATGGGGATAGACAGGTGAAACGACAACATTCTCATGACGTGCTATGCACAGAAACGTTGATTGGATAATTAATTTTCGTAAAGTTAATATTAAACTATCTATGTAATTTTCGCATGCAGACGTGCTACTAGATGCGCACTGTAGTACAACTGTCGATTTGAAAAGCGAAATGTTGGCATAATAAGGCTGAAACCGCGGATCGGATCGCTAAGGGACAGCTTACGAGTGCCTCAGACCACCCTTTTAAAGGTATACCTTAACTAAGGTATACCTTAGTTAAGGAGACGCTGGGAAACAGCTCGAGAGCTTAAGGAAGAGCTTAAGGTATACCTTACGACGCACGTAGCGCTAAGGAGACTCTGGGAAACGCAGCCCTGGTTTATTAACAACCTTTAAGTTGAAGCCTGTTCAACATATCAATAAGCATAGGCCTATAGTGTTACAACACTAAACCATAGACAATTATATTAAATATACTTCAAAAATTAAACAGTAGTAAAGTAAATTATCTTTAAACAGGTCTTTCACTTTAAAATAGAGCTAAAAACTTCATGTTTCAATAACAATACAGCATCTTCCTATAATAAAACATTTACAAATTAGAACAGCTATTGCTACTGAAGTGAACTGAGTCCAAGCTTGCGCTGTACCAACGAGTAGTGCACAAGCGCAAGTCACCTCACTTGACAAACTTAGTTGGTACTGCCATCTAGCGAAGATTCTGACAAATGACACCTTTCATCCTCTCAATCAGTAATGCGGGAGACACAGTTCACTGGCTTTTACATTTGACGCAAAACTACCGAACGTCGGAAAATTCTAATAGTGAACCGTTTCTATTTTCTTTTTATTTTAAGTACCGAATAAGTGCTGAAGTTTCGGTATACGGTGCAACACTACGTCAGACACATATTCCAATCCATTGGTCGGCTTAGCAGAGAATGCACATTTCAGAGCGCCACAGAGACAGATAGGATAATAATACATATTTCATATAGCCTAATAAATACGACATAAAAAAACGAAACAAAAAAACGAAAAATCAACTCGACATCACTGCTAGCATGCGTGCTGCGCGAAGAATACCTTATTATTTATTTAGACATTGGCAGACTACAGCATTTGCGTCTTTTGTTTAATATTCAATAGTAATTGCAGCCAGAAACTGCAGCTGTAGACACAAGAAAGTTTGTTATATTATGGTAGTAACGGAATGAAGCGGACTACATATATAGGCTATATTTACCGTCATTGTTTTATTATACCAGCGTGTTTTCGCGCGTTTGCAGAGAAACTCAATTACTATCAATAAAAATGGTTTAGCTATTTCTCAGCATAATGACGGATGGAGATGGGACGTAAATAATTTTCAACCGTCCACCACGTTTTAGCAACGTTCCAACACTCTCGTCATCACTGTTCCATGGGTCACAAAAACGATTACACTAACGCTTACATTGCAGTGTGAAATATCCACATTATATAATACCACTAACCTATTTAAAGACACTCAATTTAAAAAATAACGTATATAACCGAAATATTTTGAGCAGTAATACTTACATAGCAACATGACATTTTATCTGTGTTTAGTAGTATAGAGACAGAAAATCAATGACAAAGTCCTATCTGCTTCTCTTTTGCGTCAGAAAACGATGTCAGATAAGTCTATCAGCAAAGAAATGGCTTAGCTATGCCCCGAAGTCCTCAATAATAATAGTACTCTCCAAGAAATTATGAAAATCGTTGACAACGTTTCGTTAGGTGCATCGTCTTTAATGCTACACTACAGTGAATGCGCAAGTGAATGCGATATGAAAATATTCCGTTACGCTGAACTATAAAACGCTATTCCAAATGCAAAATCAGACATGTTATACATCGTTAGAAAGCTTATACTCTCACCTACTGAATAAATGAACTGTCAATCAAGCCAAATTGTACTAAAAACGGCGACAACGCCGTAAGCAACAGGAATCACAAACGGATTGTCCAAGACAATATATGATCACTCAGTCGCAAAAGGGACATCTCTACGCGTAAAACCAATGGTAAGATTGTATATTTATTCAATGTTTAGTCCCAGATATTGACTGTAATGTGAGATGGTATAATTAAAAAAAACTTTTATGTTGTTGCTACGGAATATTATATTACATTATAGGCATTTGGTAGACGCTCTTATCCAGAGCGACGTACAACAAAATGTTTAACCATAACCAGGAACAAGTGTGTCGAAAATCCTAGAGGGCTGTAGCCTACCGTTCCAAGTGCATGGAACAACCGCATAGTTCAACTTGGACCCTGTAGGTTAAACTGGTTAACACTAACACAAACAAGAACAGCAACAACGCAGTCTATGCAAAAATACAAGCAATAGTTAAGACGAGTGCATTAACTAAGTCACCTACGAAACAGCTAACTAGTTACAACCCTAACCTTACAATACATTTAGAGATTAAATTGAGAATACGATTTCTCTCAGAATAATGACGGATTTAAAAAGTAAACGAACTCACCCGTTATTGTCTTCAAATGGATCCATGTCAAAGAAAAGTAATGATTCATCCTCTTAAAGCTTTACCGTAGCGTATTATTTATTTAGACATTGGCAGAGTACAGTATAAATTGCGTCTTTTGTGAATATTCAATGTTAGAAATTGCAGTGAGAAACTGCAGCTGTAGACACAAGATAGTCTGTTATCTTATGGTAGCAACGGAACGAAGCGGACTATATATGTATTAGGCTACCGTCATTGTTTCATTATACCAGCGTGTTTTCGCGCGTTTGCACAGAAACTCAGAACCTATCAATAAAATGGTTTAGCTATTTCTCAGCATAATGACAGATTCAAAGACTAAACGAACTCACCCGATACTGTCTTCAAATAATGTCTGGCACTGTCTTTCACTGCTTCCCCGACGTTCAGACCGTCCCCTCACTGATAAAAACTAGACCCTACGGTGTCGGATTACTTGCGTCGCCATGGATGTCGCTTGCCGTAAAGAAGTTTACTAGATGTCGTAATCGTTTAGATTTGGAGCCACAGCTCTTCCGCACCCCACCTAATAAGAACGGCCAAATGGCGGGCAAACCATGTGGCGGACATAGGTGGTCCCAATAGTAAAGTTGTAGAGCACATTCAGATGCATCGGTCGATGAAGTGTTGTGTGGATCGGACTTACGGTGTGGCAGTTATAGCCTTTAAAAGTACGACCCTTTGTTATAGCGCCACCATCTGGTCGACATAGGAGATTTTTCGTGCCTGAGTAGTGGGGGGCCATAGGAACCCTCCTACCAAATTTGGTTGGTCTACACCTTATGGTTGCTGAGCCTCAGACATTTTAGTGGAGAAAACTTCCACGCCCCAACTAAAAAGTCTAAATGGCGGCCAAACAATATGGCGGAAATAGGTGGTGCCAATGGCAAAGGTGTAGAGCACGTTCAGATGCATAGGTTGATGAAGTTTTGTGTTGATCTAACTGATGGTGTGGGAGTTATGGCCTTTTACGCAAAACCCTTTGTTATAGCGCCACCATCAGGCCGACATAGGTGATTTTTAGTGCCTGAGTAGTGGGGGGCCATAGGAACCCACCTGCCGAATTTGGTAGCTCTAGTACTTATGGTTGCTGAGCCTCAGACACTTTTAGCGGAGAAAAATAATAATAATTAAAGCCGCAAGCGGCGTTGGGAGGGGTCCAAGCATTGGCACCATCGCGCCCCCTCTGGAGAGATTTTAAAATGGCTTTGTCCTCATGATCATATGCCTTCATCCAACATATCTCCTGAATATCATGATGATTGTATAAAATATTGATGACTTATGGCCAATTTTGTGCTAAGAGACGCTGTCGGATGACTTAGTTACGTCGCCATGGATGTGTCCTGGCCGCTTCCCGTGAAGGCCTTTACTATGTCGTAACACTTAGATGGCATGTCGTAACGCACATATGGCCTGGCGTGTTAGTACAGCTGCAGCGCTTCCATGCTGTAACAAAAAAAGGCATCACACTAGTGTTGTCACAATACCAAAATTTTGACTTTGATACCGATACCAAGTTTAGTATCACAATAATTAATACTGAAACGATACTGATTCAATACTCGGTACCGAACGATACTGAAATTACCTTAATAGATCAGAAACTCAATGTCCACAAGGGTTGACCTCATTTTCGAATTCACGGATTATTAAAAACCTGGTTTATTAACAACCTTTGAGTTGAAGCCTGTTCAACATATCAATAAGCATAGGCCTATAGTGTTACAACACTAAACACCAGAGAAATATATCAAAAATTAAACAGTTGTAAACTAAATAATCTTTAAAACAGGTTTTTCACCTTTAAATAGATTTAAAAACTACATATTTAAATAACAATACAGCATATATCTATAATAAAATATTTCCAAATTGGAACACCTATTGCTACTGAAGTGAACTGAGTCAAAGCTTGCGCTGTATCAAGGAGCTGAGTACACAAGCGCAAGTCACCTCACTTGGCAACCTTAGTTGCTACTGCCTTCTAGCGAAGATTCTGACAAATTACACTTTTCATCCTCTAAATCAGTAATGTGGGAGAGAATTTTCCCTGGCTTTTACATTTGACTCAAAACTACCGAACGTCGGAATATTCTAATACCGAACCGTTTCTTTTTTTTTTCTTCTTTTTTTTAAGTACCGAGAAAGTGCTGAAGTTTTGGTATACCGTGCAACACTACGTCAGACACATATTCCAATCCATTGCTCAGCTTAGCAGAGAATGCACATTTCAGAGCGCCACAGAGACAGATAGAATAATAACACATGAATGCACATTTCAAATAATAAATACGACATTGAGAAAAAACGGAAAAAAGACGTAATATCAACTCGCGAAATGCGTGCTGCGCGCAAAGTAGCCTACCGTTTTATTTATTTAGACATTGGCAGATAAGAAAACTTTTGGTTACGCTGACCTATAAAACGCTATTCCAAAAGCAAAATCAGACATGTTATACATCGTTAGAAAGCTTATACTCTCACCTACTGAATAAATGAATTGTCAATCAAGCCAAATTGTACTAAAAAGGGCGACAACACCGTAAGCAACAGGTGTGGTATTACGCACAGCTATTACTGAAGATAGCCGACCCAGGCGTGACAGATGCGCATATATTTCGCAAACGGATTGTCCAAGACAATATATGACCACTCATTCGCAAAAGGGACATCTCTACGCGTAAAACCAATGGTAAGATTTTATATTTATTCAATGTTTAGTCCCAAATATTGACTGTAGAATGCCTTGGTATAATTTTTTTTAAAAAGTTAGTCTAGCTTATTTCGTTATTCATGGAGCAGCGTTTTCACTGCTGTATTGGCATATTTTAGAGCTAATGTCGGGTTTATCTTGTTGCTACGGAATATTGCATTACATTACATTACCGGCATTTGGCAGACGTAGGCTACAACAAAATGTATAACCATAACCAGGAACAAGTGTGTCGAAAACCCTAGAGGGCAGTAGCCTACCGTTCTAAGTGCTGGGAACAACCGCATAGTTCAACTTGGACCCTGTAGGTTAAACTGATTAACACTAACACAAACAAGAACAGCAACAACGCAGTCTATGCAAAAATACAAGCAATAGTTAAGACGAGTTAAGTCACCTACGAAACAACTACCTAGTTACAACCCTAAGCTTACAGTCAATTTAGAGATTCAATTGAGAATACGATTTACAGCATAAATTGCGTCTTTTGTTTATATTCAATATTAGAAATTGCAGCGAGAAACTGCAGCTGTAGACACAATATAGTTTATGTTATGGTAGCAACGGAACGAAGCGGACTACATATGTATTACCGTCATTGGTTCATTATACCAGCGTGTTTTCGCGCGTTTGCACAGAAACTCAGAACCTATCAATAAAATGGTTTAGCTATTTCTCAGCATAATGACATATTCAAAAACGAAACGAACTCACCCGATACTGTCTTCAAATAATGTCTGGCACAGTCTTCCACTGCTTCCCCGACGTTCAGACCGTCCCCTCACTGATAAAAACTAGACCCTACGGTGTCGGATTACTTGCGTCGCCATGGATGTCGCTTGCCGTAAAGAAGTTTACTAGATGTCGTAACCGTTTAGATTTGGAGCCACAGCTCTTCCGCACCCCACCTAATAAAAACGGCCAAATGGCGGGCAAACCATATGGCGGACATAGGTGGTCCCAATAGCAAAGTTGTAGAGCACATTCAGATGCATCGGTCGATGAAGTTTTGTGTTGATCGGACTTACGGTGTGGCAGTTATAGCCTTTAAAAGTACGACCCTTTGTTATAGCGCCACCATCTGGTCGACATAGGTGATTTTTCGTGCCTGAGTAGTGGGGGGCCATAGGAACCCACCTACCAAATTTTGTTGGTCTACAACGTATGGTTGCTGAGCCTCAGACATTTTAGCGGAGAAAACTTCCACGCCCCAACTAAAAAGTCTAAATGGCGGGCAAACAATATGGCGGACATAGGTGGTGCCAATGGCAAAGTTGTAGAGCACGTTCAGATGCATAGGTTGATGAAGTTTTGTGTTGATCTAACTTATGGTGTGGGAGTTATGGCCTTTTACGCAAAACCCTTTGTTATAGCTCCACCATATGGCCGACATAGGTGATTTTTAGTGCCTGAGTAGTGGGGCGCCATAGGAACCCACCTGCCGAATTTGGTTGCTCTAGTACTTATGGTTGCTGAGCCTCAGACACTTTTAGCGGAGAAAAATAATAATAACTAGACAATTCCTGCAGAAATTGTGAAGTGTGGTTGCCGCCAATGCAAGTTGACTTTCTGCTGAACAGAATGAACAGTGTTAGGTAGTTGCTATGATGTTCTGGTGGTGACTATGGAGTTATAGGCGGTTGCTAGGGTGTTGATAGGCAATTGTTATGGTGTTCCAGGTGGTTGCTAGGGTGTTGCTAGGTGGTTGCTGTGGAGTTATAAGCGGTTGCTATGGTGTTCCAGGTGGTTGCTAGGGTGTTGCTAGGTGGTTGCTATGGAGTTAGAGGCGGTTGCTAGGGTGTTGCTATGTGGTTGGTAGGGTTTTCTAGGTGGTTGCTAGGATGTTGCTAGGTGGTTGCTATGGAGTTATAGGCAGTTGCTAGGGTGTTGCTAGGCAGTTGTTATGGTGTTCCAAGTGGTTGCTAGGGTGTTGCTAGGTGGTTGCTAAGGTATTCTAGGTGGTTGCTAGGGCGTTGCAAGTTGGTTGCTATGGTGTTGCTAGGTGGTTGCTATGGAGTTATAGCCGGTTGCTAGGGTGTTGCTATGCATTTGCTATGGTGTTCCAGGTGGTTGCTAGGGTGTTGCTAGGTGGTTGCTATGGTGTTCCAGGTGGGTTGCTAGGGTGTGCTAAGGGTTGCTATGGTGTTCCAGGTGGTTGCTAGGGTGTTGCTAGGTGGTTGCTATGGAGTTATAGCCGGTTGCTAGGGTGTTGCTAGGCATTTGCTATGGTGTTCCAGGTGGTTGCTAGTGTGTTGTTAGGTGGTTGCTATGGAGTTCTAGGCGGTTGCTAGGTTATTCTAGGTGGTTGCTAGGGTGTTGCTAGGTCGTTGCTTTGGAGTTATAGGTGGTTGCTAGGGTGTTGCTAGGAGGTTGCTATGGAGTTCTAGGCGGTTGCTAGGTCTTTACTGAGTCCAATGACGTGACCCATAATTCTCTATGACAAACGGTTCAAAAGTTATGAAATATCAAACATCGGCCAATCAGGAAGGAGGGCGAGGCTGATCTACACCAATGGACAAAGGACTCTCTACCATGTCCAATGAGGCAGTGCACAATTTGTGGGCAATTTTTCCCCATAGAGATGAATGGCAGAATGTTCAAATCTAGAGAGAGACCAGAGTACTGCTGCTAGAAAACAGAGCATTGTGACATCATAAAGGTGTGAAGACAGCATTGTGACATCACAAGGGTGAACATTCCACCATTCATTCTCTATGGGAAAAATTTCCCAAAAAAAGTGGAATATCTCAAAAACCGTGCACCGAAACTTTCCACAAAGTAATAGCACACCATTCCCGATCAAGCCGCTCGATTTGACATATTGCACGTGTATGTGGTGCAAAAACTCTGGGAGGAGTAGCGGTCCAAAAAATGGGTGGAAAGAAATAAAAATAATAACTAGACAATTCCTGCAGAAATTGTGAAGTGTGGTTGCCGCCAACACAAAGTCGACTTTGTGCCGAACAGAGTGAACAGTTTCTGTAGTATAAGCAGAGACAGATTATGGTATATATGCTATAACATCACTACAACGACTTGATTTGCGAACACACATATTCAGAGCTAAATTATCCTTTCATCAAAATTTGAGATCTCAGTGTTTTACTTGCGGTATGCGTGACGAGTGACGGCGAATCATAAAGCTAGCTGGCACGTTCAGAGGGTCTTGGGAAAACCCTACGTATAAACTGCGTGATCGCACCATTTAAAAAGCAAGACAGGAGAGATTAATTTGATCGACGTATGGTTTAGCGTGAATTTCAGCTCATTTAACCATACAACTGTAAATCTGTTAGCTTAGAGACCAACTCATAGACAGAGTAGCCTATTACGTGTTAGCCGAGCCGAATTTCCAAGAACGAAAATGACGCGAGAAATATGTGTTAAAATAGTCGCATTTTAACTAATTTTAAATACAGCTTCTGTGAATAAGGTTCGGCTGGTAGCCAGCACTACTAGCTTCTGTTGCAGCAAGGGGTGCATCAACAGCATGCAAGAGGAGTTCTGTACTTTAGCAAACGCGTTGGGGTGAGAGCGCGTTGCTGTCCCTGCTACGACGGACTGAATGTGTAATGCAGCTCTAATGAGACCAAAGTTTCCAATACGCTGGGATATAACACAGTGTTACAAAAGCAAAATTTGACATATTACACATAGTTAGAAAGCTTATTCTGTCACCTACTGAATAAATGAATTATCAATCGAGCCAGTTTGTACTAGAAAGTTCGACAACACCCAAAGCAAGGTGTGGTATTACAAGCCCACATGTTTTCTGAAGTAAGACCGGACCAGAAGCTGTTGCACACAGGTGTTGTTGACGGCGGAAAAAAAAAAAAAGGGCCGGGGGGGGGGGGGGGGGGGGGGGGGGGGGGAGGGGGGGGGGGGGGGGGGGGAGGGGGGGGGGGGGAAAAAAAAGGGAAAAAGGGGGAGGGAGGGGGGGGTTGTTGCACTCTTTAGGTACAGTCTGGCTTGTTTGAGAATTCGTTTATTCAGTAGGTGAGAGCATAAGCTTTCTAACCAGGTATAACACACGTGTAATTTTGGTTTTGGAATATCGTTTTTTTAGGTCAACCGAAAGTTTTTTAATCGTCGCATACAATGCATGCACTCTTTGTTAGCATTAGCATGCAAAGACCTGCATGACGAAACGTCGTCAACGAATTTGCGTAATATCTTGTGAAATACTGTTATTATTGAGGAAATCTGGGTATGCCTAAGCCATATGTTTTGTTGATATACCTAGCTGACAGCGTTTTCATTTGTAATTTTTGCATTTGGAATACTGTTTTTATCGCGTTCACTTCCGCATTAACTATATCCTTTGTGGTGGCTAAGTCGCCAGGAAAACCTCGTTTGAACAACACAATCCGTGCATGTACGCGTCAAGGTTTTATCTACATTGTGGTATGAATCATTTGCATCACGAATGTGCAATTACGACGAAAATGGAGATATGCTTCATAATTCACATTTTGTATGAAGCAGGTCATCACGTGTGCCCCCAATGCTGTGACTTCATTCATTTTCAACATTCATCCCTATGGGAAAAATTGGCCATAAAAAGTCATATTTCTCAAAAAACCGTGCAGCGAAACTTTCCACAAAGTAATAGCACACGATTCCCAAAGAAGCCGGTCAATTTGACATATGGCACGTGTATGTGGTGCAAAAACTCTGGGAGGAGTAGCGGTCCAAAAAATGGGTGGAATAATAATAATAATAATAATATGTGGGATAATAATAGTGTGATTGCCTAAGGCAACCACACTAATAACTAGACAATTCCTGCAGAAATTGTGAAGTGTGGTTGCCGCCAATGCAAGTTGACTTTCTGCTGAACAGAATGAACAGTGTTAGGTAGTTGCTATGATGTTCTGGTGGTGACTATGGAGTTATAGGCGGTTGCTAGGGTGTTGATAGGCAATTGTTATGGTGTTCCAGGTGGTTGCTAGGGTGTTGCTAGGTGGTTGCTATGGAGTTATAAGCGGTTGCTATGGTGTTCCAGGTGGTTGCTAGGGTGTTGCTAGGTGGTTGCTATGGAGTTAGAGGCGGTTGCTAGGGTGTTGCTATGTGGTTGGTAGGGTTTTCTAGGTGGTTGCTAGGATGTTGCTAGGTGGTTGCTATGGAGTTATAGGCGGTTGCTAGGCTGTTGCTAGGCAGTTGTTATGGTGTTCCAAGTGGTTGCTAAGGTGTTGCTAGGTGGTTGCTAAGGTATTCTAGGTGGTTGCTAGGGCGTTGCAAGTTGGTTGCTATGGTGTTGCTAGGTGGTTGCTATGGAGTTATAGCCGGTTGCTAGGGTGTTGCTATGCATTTGCTATGGTGTTCCAGGTGGTTGCTAGGGTGTTGCTAGGTGGTTGCTATGGTGTTCCAGGTGGTTGCTAGGGTGTTGCTAGGTGGTTGCTATGGAGTTATAGCCGGTTGCTAGGGTGTTGCTAGGCATTTGCTATGGTGTTCCAGGTGGTTGCTAGTGTGTTGTTAGGTGGTTGCTATGGAGTTCTAGGCGGTTGCTAGGTTATTCTAGGTGGTTGCTAGGGTGTTGCTAGGTCGTTGCATTGGAGTTATAGGCGGTTGCTAGGGTGTTGCTAGGAGGTTGCTATGGAGATCTAGGCGGTTGCTAGGTCTTTACTGAGTCCAATGACGTGACCCATAATTCTCTATGACAAACGGTTCAAAAGTTATGAAATATCAAACATCGGCCAATCAGGAATGGGGGCGAGGCTGATCTACACCAATGGACAAAGGACTCTCTACCATGTCCAATGAGGCATTGCACAATTTGTGGGCAATTTTTCCCCATAGAGATGAATGGCAGAATGTTCAAATCTAGAGAGAGACCAGAGTACTGCTGCTAGAAAACAGAGCATTGTGACATCATAAAGGTGTGAAGACAGCATTGTGACATCACAAGGGTGAACATTCCACCATTCATTCTCTATGGGAAAAATTTCCCAAAAAAAGTGGAATATCTCAAAAACCGTGCACCGAAACTTTCCACAAAGTAATAGCACACCATTCCCGATCAAGCCGCTCGATTTGACATATTGCACGTGTATGTGGTGCAAAAACTCTGGGAGGAGTAGCGGTCCAAAAAATGGGTGGAAAGAAATAAAAATAATAACTAGACAATTCCTGCAGAAATTGTGAAGTGTGGTTGCCGCCAACACAAAGTCGACTTTGTGCTGAACAGAGCGAACAGTTTCTGTAGTATAAGCAGAGACAGGGCATTGTGTACCTGCTATAACATCACTACAACGAGTTGATTTGCGACACATATATTCAGAGCTAAATTCTCATTTCATCAAAATTTGAGATCTCAGTGTTTTACTTGCGGTATGCGGTGACGAGTGACGGCGAATCACAAAGCTAGCTGGCATGTTCAGAGGGTCTTGGGAAAACCCTAAGTCTGACGTGTAATGCAGACTGATGTGTAATACAGTTATAACGAGACCAAAGTTTCCAACTCGCTGGAATATAAAACGGTATTACAAAAGTAAAATTTGACATATTATACATTGTTAGAAAGCTTATTCTGTCACCTATTAGATCGATGATGTGTAGATCAAGCCAGATTGTACTACAAAGTTCGACAACACCCAAAGCAACATGTGTGGTATTACAAGATGACACCGTCTTCTGGAGTAAGACCGGACCAGAAGCTGCTGGACACATGTTGTTGACGGCGTTGTTGCCCTTTTTAGGTCCGTCTGGCTTGATTGAGAATTCGTTTATTCAGTAGGTGAGAGCATAAGCTTTCTAACCAGGTATAACACGTGTAGTTTTGGTTTTGGAATATCGTTTTTTAGGTCAACCGAAAGTGTTTTAATCGTCGCATTCAATGCATGCACTCTTTGTTAGCACTAGTAGCATTCAAAGACGCTGCATTTGACGAAACGTTGTCAACGATTTTGCGTAATATCTTGTGAAATACTATTATTTTTGAGGAAATCTGGGTATGCCTAAGTCATATGTTTGTTGATATACCTAGCTGACAGCGTTTTCATTTGTAATTTTGCATTTGGAATACCGTTTTTATCGCGTGCACTTCCGCATTAAGCTATATCCACTGTGGTGGCTAAGTCGCCAGGAAACCTCGTTTGAACAACACAATCCGTGCATGTACGTCTTCGTCAAGGTTTTATCTACATTGTGGTATGAATCATTTGAAGTTTACGAATGTGTGTTTTCTGTAATTACGACGAAAATGGAGATATGCACCGCATCTGGATTCTAAATTTCCTGTAGATGAAGCAGGTTAAAAGTGCATCACGTGTGCTAAGCCGACCAATGCTGTGACTTCACCGCTCACATATGTATGACGTCACGTTTTACATTCATCCCTATGGGGAAAAATTGGCCATAAAAAGTCATATTTCTCAAAAACCGTGCAGCGAAACTTTCCACAAAGTAATAGCACACGATTCCCAAAGAAGCCGGTCAATTTGACATATGGCACGTGTATGTGGTGCGAAAACTCTGGGAGGAGTAGCGGTCCAAAAAATAGGTGGAAAGAAAAATAATAATAATAATATGTGAGATAATAGTAGTGTGATTGCCTAAGGCAACCACACTAATAATAATAATAGTATATTGCCTAAGGCAACCACACTAATATATATATGTGAGATAATAGTAGTGTGATTGCCTAAGGCAACCACACTAATAATAATAATAATATGTGAGATAATAGTAGTGTGATTGCCTAAGGCAACCACACTAATAATAATATGTGAGATAATAGTAGTGTGATTGCCTAAGGCAACCACACTAACTAGACAATTCCTGCAGAAATTGTGAAGTGTGGTTGCCGCCAATGTAAAGTTGACTTTCTGCTGAACAGAATGATCAGTGGTAGGTAGTTGCTATGATGTTCTGGTGGTGACTAAGGAGTTATAGGCGGTTGCTAGGGTGTTGATAGGCAGTTGTTATGGTGTTCCAGGTGGTTGCTAGGGTGTTGCTAGGTGGTTGCTATGGAGTTATAGGCGGTTACTAGGGTGTTCTAGGTGGTTGCTAGGATGTTGCTAGGTGGTTGATATGGGGTTATAGGCGGTTGTTAGGGTGTTGCTAGGCAGTTGTTATGGTGTTCCAGGTGGTTGCTAGGGTATTCTAGGTGGTTGCTAGGGTGTTGCAAAGTGGTTGCTATGGTGTTGCTAGGTGGTTGCTATGGACCTATAGCCGGTTGCTAGAGTGTTGCAATGCATTTGCTATGGTGTTCCAGATGGTTGCTAGGGTGTTGCTAGGTGGTTGCTAGGATGTTGCTAGGTGGTTACTATGGAGTTTATAGGCGGTTGCTAGGGTGTTGCTAGGCAGTTGTTATTTTGTTCCAAGTGGTTGCTAGGTTGTTGCTATGTGGTTGCTATGGTGTTCCAGGTGGTTGCTAGGGTGTTGCTATGGAATTCTAGGTGGTTGCTATGGTGTTGCTAGGTGGTTGCTAGGGAGTTAAAGGCGGTTGCTAAGGATTTGCTAGGCATTTGCTATGGTGTTCCAGGTGGTTGCTAGGGTCTTGCTAGGTGGTTGCTATGCAGTTCTAGGTGGTTGCTAGGGTGTTGCTAGGTGGTTGCTGTGGAGTTCTAGGCAGTTGCTATGGAGTTCTAGGCAGTTGCTAGGGTGTTGCTAGGTGGTTGCTATGCAGTTCTAGGCGGTTGTTAGGGTGTTGCTAGATGGTTGCTATGGAGTTATAGGAGGTTGCTATGGTGTTCTAGGTGGTTGCTAGGATGTTTCTAGGTGGTTGCTATGGAGTTATAGGCGGTTGATAGGGTGTTGCTAGGCAGTTGTTATGGTGTTCCAGGTGGTTGCTAGGTGGTTGCTATGGTGTTCCAAGTGGTTGCTGGGGTGTTGCTAGGTGGTTGCTATGGGGTTTTAGGTGGTTGCTATGGTGTTGCTAGGTGGTTGCTATGCAGTTCTAGGTGGTTGCTAGGGTGTTGCTAGGTAGTTGCTATGGAGTTCTGAGCGGTTGCTAGGGTGTTGCTAGGTCGTTGCTATGGGTTATAGGCGGTTGCTAGGATGTTGGTAGGGGGTTGCTATGGAGTTCTAGGCGGTTGCTAGGTCTTTACTGAGTCCAATGACGCAACCCATAGTTCTCTATGACAAACGGTTCAAAAGTTATGAAATATAAAACATCGGCCAATCAGGAAGGGGGGCAAGGCTGACCTCCACCAATGGACACAGGACTCTCTACCATGTCCAATGAGGTATTGCACAATTTGTGGGCAATTTTTCCCCATAGAGATGAATGGCAGAATGTTCAAATCTAGAGAGAGACCAGAGTACTGCTGCTAGAAGACAGAGCATTGTGACATCACAAAGGTGAGAAGACAGCATTGTGACATCACAAAGGTGAACATTCCACCATTCATTCTCTATGGGAAAAATTTCCCAAAAAAAGTGGAATTTCTCAAAAACCGTGCACCGAAACTTTCCACAAAGTAATAGCACACCATTCCCGATCAAGCCGCTCGATTTGACATATTGCACGTGTATGTGGTGCGAAAACTCTGGGAGGAGTAGCGGTCCAAAAAATGGGTGGAAAGAATAAAGATAATAATAATAATAACTAGACAATTCCTGCAGAAATTGTGAAGTGTGGTTGCCGCCAAAGCAAATTCGACTTTCTGCTGAACAGAGTGAACAGTGGAAGGTAGTTGCTATGATGTTTGAGGCGGTTGCTAGGGTGTTGCTAGGTGGTTTCTATAGAGTTTTAGGCAGTTGCTAGGATGTTGCTAGGTGGTTGATATGGTGTTCCAGGTGGTTGCTAGGGTGGTGCTAGGTGGTTGCTATGGAGCTCCAGGTGGTTGCTAGGGCATTGCTAGGTGGTTGCTAGGGTAATCTAAGTAGTTACTAGGATGTTGCTAGGTGGTTGCTATGGAGTTATAGGTGGTTGCTAGGGTGTTGCTAGGCAGTTGTTATGGTGTTCCAGGTGGTTGCTAGGGTGTTGCTAGGTGGTTGCTATGGAGTTATAGGCGGTTGCTAGGCTGTTGCTAGGTGGTTGCTATGGAGTTATAGGCGGTTGCTAGGGTGTTGCTAGGCATTTGCTATGGTGTTCCAGGTGGTTGCTAGGGTGTTGCTAGGTGGTTGCTATGGAGTTCTAGGTGGTTGCTATGGTGTTGCTAGGTGGTTGCTATGGAGTTATAGGCGGTTGCTAGGGTGTTGCTAGGCATTTGCTATGGTGTTCCAGGTAGTTGCTAGGGTGTTGCTAGGTGGTTGCTATGGAGTTTGAGGCAGTTGCTAGGGTGTTGCTAGGTGGTTCTATGGAGTTCTAGGTGGTTGCTATGGAATTCTAGGCGGTTGCTATGGTGTTCTAGGTGGTTGCTATGGAGTTCTAGGCAGTTGCTAGGATGTTGCTAGGTGGTTGATATGGTGTTCCAGGTGGTTGCTAGGGTGGTGCTAGGTGTTTGCTATGGAGCTCTTTGTCGTTGCTAGGGTATTCTAAGTGGTTGCTAGGATGTTGCTAGGTGGTTGCTATGGAGTTATAGGAGGTTGCTAGGGTGTTGCTAGGTGGTTGCCTGGGTATTCTAGGTGGTTGCTAGGAGGTTGCTATGGAGTTATAGGCGGTTGCTAGGGTGTTGCTAGGCAATCGTTATGGTTTTCCAGGTGGTTGCTAGGGTATTCTAGGTGGTTGCTAGGGTGTTGTAAGGTGGTTGCTACGGTGTTCTAGGTGGTTTCTAGGGTGTAGCTAGGTAGTTGCTATGGTGTTCTACGTGGTTGTTAGGGTGTTACTAGGTATGGTGTTTTACGTAGTTGCTAGGGTATTCTAGGTGGTAGCTAGGGTGTTGCTTTAGCGTTCTAGGCAGCTGCTAGGGTGTTACTAGGTAGTTGATATGGTGTTCTATGCAGTTGCTAGGGTGTTGCTAGGTGGTTGCTATGGAGTTCTAGGCAGTTGCTAGAGTGTTGTAGGTGGTTGCTATGGAGTTCTAGGTGGTTGCTAGGGCGTTGCTAGGTGGTTGCTATGGAGTTCTAGGCAGTTGCTATGCAGTTCTAGGTGGTTGCTAGGGTATTGCTAGGTGGTTGCTATGGAGTTCTAGGCAGTTGCTAGAGTGTTGTAGGTGGTTGCTAGGGTGTTGCTAGGTGGTTGCTATGGAGTTCTAGGTGGTTGCTAAGGCGTTGCTAGGTGGTTGCTATGGAGTTCTAGGCAGTTGCTATGCAGTTCTAGGTGGTTGCTATGGTATTGCTAGGTGGTTGCTATGGAGTTTTAGGCAGTTGCTAGGGTATTCTAGGTGGTTGCTATGGAGTTCTAGGCAGTTGCTATGCAGTTCTAGGTGGTTGCTAGGGTATTGCTAGGTGGTTGCTATGGAGTTCTAGGCAGTTGCTAGAGTGTTGTAGGTGGTTGCTAGGGTGTTGCTAGGTGGTTGCTATGGAGTTCTAGGTGGTTGCTAGGGCGTTGCTAGGTGGTTGCTATGGAGTTTTAGGCAGTTGCTAGGGTATTCTAGGTGGTTGCTATGGAGTGCTATGCGGTTGCTATGGTGTGGCTAGGTGGTTGCTATGGAGTTCCTGGCTGTTGCTATGGAGTTCTAGGTGGTTTCTATGGTTTGCTAGGTAGTTGCTATGGAGTTCTGGGTGGTTGCTAGGGTGTTGCTAGGTGGTTGCTATGCAGTTTTAGGTGGTTACTAGGGTGTTGCTAGGTGGTTGCTATGGAGTGGTAGGCGTTTGCTAGGGTCTGGCTAGGTGGTTGCTATACAGTTATAAGCAGTTGCTAGGTTGTTGCTAGGTGGTTGCTATGGAGTTCTAGGTGGTTTCTATGGTGTTGTTAGGAAGTTGCTATGCAGTTTTGGGTGGTTGCAAGGGTGTTACTAGGTGGTTGCTATGCAGTTCTAGGTGGTTGCTAGGCTGTTGCTAGGTGGTTGCTATGGACTGGTAGGCGGTTGCTAGGGTGTTGCTAAGAGTGCATGCATTGAATGCGACGATTAAAACACTTTCGGTTGACCTAAAAAACGATATTCCAAAACCAAAACTACACGTGTTATACCTGGTTAGAAAGCTTATGCTCTCACCTACTGAATAAATGAATTCTCAATCAAGCCAGACGGACCTAAAAAGGGCAACAACGCCGTCAACAACATGTGTCCAGCAGCTTCTGGTGGTGACTAAGGAGTTATAGGCGGTTGCTAGGGTGTTGATAGGCAGTTGTTATGGTGTTCCAGGTGGTTGCTAGGGTGTTGCTAGGTGGTTGCTATGGAGTTATAGGCGGTTACTAGGGTGTTCTAGGTGGTTGCTAGGATGTTGCTAGGTGGTTGATATGGGGTTATAGGCGGTTGTTAGGGTGTTGCTAGGCAGTTGTTATGGTGTTCCAGGTGGTTGCTAGGGTATTCTAGGTGGTTGCTAGGGTGTTGCAAGGTGGTTGCTATGGTGTTGCTAGGTGGTTGCTATGGACCTATAGCCGGTTGCTAGAGTGTTGCAATGCATTTGCTATGGTGTTCCAGATGGTTGCTAGGGTGTTGCTAGGTGGTTGCTAGGATGTTGCTAGGTGGTTACTATGGAGTTATAGGCGGTTGCTAGGGTGTTGCTAGGCAGTTGTTATTTTGTTCCAAGTGGTTGCTAGGTTGTTGCTATGTGGTTGCTATGGTGTTCCAGGTGGTTGCTAGGGTGTTGCTATGGAATTCTAGGTGGTTGCTATGGTGTTGCTAGGTGGTGCTAGGGAGTTTAAAGGCGGTTGCTAGGGATTTGCTAGGCATTTGCTATGGTGTTCCAGGTGGTTGCTAGGGTCTTGCTAGGTGGTTGCTATGCAGTTCTAGGTGGTTGCTAGGGTGTTGCTAGGTGGTTGCTGTGGAGTTCTAGGCAGTTGCTATGGAGTTCTAGGCAGTTGCTAGGGTGTTGCTAGGTGGTTGCTATGCAGTTCTAGGCGGTTGTTAGGGTGTTGCTAGATGGTTGCTATGGAGTTATAGGAGGTTGCTATGGTGTTCTAGGTGGTTGCTAGGATGTTTCTAGGTGGTTGCTATGGAGTTATAGGCGGTTGATAGGGTGTTGCTAGGCAGTTGTTATGGTGTTCCAGGTGGTTGCTAGGTGGTTGCTATGGTGTTCCAAGTGGTTGCTGGGGTGTTGCTAGGTGGTTGCTATGGGGTTTTAGGTGGTTGCTATGGTGTTGCTAGGTGGTTGCTATGCAGTTCTAGGTGGTTGCTAGGGTGTTGCTAGGTAGTTGCTATGGAGTTCTGAGCGGTTGCTAGGGTGTTGCTAGGTCGTTGCTATGGGGTTATAGGCGGTTGCTAGGATGTTGGTAGGGGGTTGCTATGGAGTTCTAGGCGGTTGCTAGGTCTTTACTGAGTCCAATGACGCAACCCATAGTTCTCTATGACAAACGGTTCAAAAGTTATGAAATATAAAACATCGGCCAATCAGGAAGGGGGGCAAGGCTGACCTCCACCAATGGACACAGGACTCTCTACCATGTCCAATGAGGCATTGCACAATTGTGGGCAATTTTTCCCCATAGAGATGAATGGCAGAATGTTCAAATCTAGAGAGAGACCAGAGTACTGCTGCTAGAAGACAGAGCATTGTGACATCACAAAGGTGAGAAGACAGCATTGTGACATCACAAAGGTGAACATTCCACCATTCATTCTCTATGGGAAAAATTTCCCAAAAAAAGTGGAATTTCTCAAAAACCGTGCACCGAATCTTTCCACAAAGTAATAGCACACCATTCCCGATCAAGCCGCTCGATTTGACATATTGCACGTGTATGTGGTGCGAAAACTCTGGGAGGAGTAGCGGTCCAAAAAAATGGGTGGAAAGAATAAAGATAATAATAATAATAACTAGACAATTCCTGCAGAAATTGTGAAGTGTGGTTGCCGCCAAAGCAAATTCGACTTTCTGCTGAACAGAGTGAACAGTGGAAGGTAGTTGCTATGATGTTTGAGGCGGTTGCTAGGGTGTTGCTAGGTGGTTTCTATAGAGTTTTAGGCAGTTGCTAGGATGTGCTATGTTGCTAGGTGGTTGATATGGTGTTCCAGGTGGTTGCTAGGGCATTGCTAGGTGGTTGCTAGGGTAATCTAAGTAGTTACTAGGATGTTGCTAGGTGGTTGCTATGGAGTTATAGGTGGTTTGCTAGGGTGTTGCTAGGCAGTTGTTATGGTGTTCCAGGTGGTTGCTAGGGTGTTGCTAGGTGGTTGCTATGGAGTTATAGGCAGTTGCTAGGCTGTTGCTAGGTGGTTGCTATGGAGTTATCGGCGGTTGCTAGGGTGTTGCTAGGCATTTGCTATGGTGTTCCAGGTGGTTGCTAGGGTGTTGCTAGGTGGTTGCTATGGAGTTCTAGGTGGTTGCTATGGTGTTGCTAGGTGGTTGCTATGGAGTTATAGGCGGTTGCTAGGGTGTTGCTAGGGCATTTGCTATGGTGTTCCAGGTGGTTGCTAGGGTGTTGCTAGGTGGTTGCTATGGAGTTTGAGGCAGTTGCTAGGGTGTTGCTAGGTGGTTCTATGGAGTTTCTAGGTGGTTGCTATGGAATTCTAGGCGGTTGCTATGGTGTTCTAGGTGGTTGCTATGGAGTTCTAGGCAGTTGCTAGGATGTTGCTAGGTGGTTGATATGGTGTTCCAGGTGGTTGCTAGGGTGGTGCTAGGTGTTTGCTATGGAGCTCTTTGTCGTTGCTAGGGTATTCTAAGTGGTTGCTAGGATGTTGCTAGGTGGTTGCTATGGAGTTATAGGAGGTTGCTAGGGTGTTGCTAGGTGGTTGCCTGGGTATTCTAGGTGGTTGCTAGGAGGTTGCTATGGAGTTATAGGCGGTTGCTAGGGTGTTGCTAGGCAATCGTTATGGTTTTCCAGGTGGTTGCTAGGGTATTCTAGGTGGTTGCTAGGGTGTTGTAAGGTGGTTGCTACGGTGTTCTAGGTGGTTTCTAGGGTGTAGCTAGGTAGTTGCTATGGTGTTCTACGTGGTTGTTAGGGTGTTACTAGGTATGGTGTTTTACGTAGTTGCTAGGGTATTCTAGGTGGTAGCTAGGGTGTTGCTTTAGCGTTCTAGGCAGCTGCTAGGGTGTTACTAGGTAGTTGATATGGTGTTCTATGCAGTTGCTAGGGTGTTGCTAGGTGGTTGCTATGGAGTTCTAGGCAGTTGCTAGAGTGTTGTAGGTGGTTGCTATGGAGTTCTAGGTGGTTGCTAGGGCGTTGCTAGGTGGTTGCTATGGAGTTCTAGGCAGTTGCTATGCAGTTCTAGGTGGTTGCTAGGGTATTGCTAGGTGGTTGCTATGGAGTTCTAGGCAGTTGCTAGAGTGTTGTAGGTGGTTGCTAGGGTGTTGCTAGGTGGTTGCTATGGAGTTCTAGGTGGTTGCTAAGGCGTTGCTAGGTGGTTGCTATGGAGTTCTAGGCAGTTGCTATGCAGTTCTAGGTGGTTGCTATGGTATTGCTAGGTGGTTGCTATGGAGTTTTAGGCAGTTGCTAGGGTATTCTAGGTGGTTGCTATGGAGTTCTAGGCAGTTGCTATGCAGTTCTAGGTGGTTGCTAGGGTATTGCTAGGTGGTTGCTATGGAGTTCTAGGCAGTTGCTAGAGTGTTGTAGGTGGTTGCTAGGGTGTTGCTAGGTGGTTGCTATGGAGGTTCTAGGTGGTTTGCTAGGGCGTTGCTAGGTGGTTGCTATGGAGTTTTAGGCAGTTGCTAGGGTATTATAGGTGGTTGCTATGGAGTGCTATGCGGTTGCTATGGTGTGGCTAGGTGGTTGCTATGGAGTTCCTGGCTGTTGCTATGGAGTTCTAGGTGGTTTCTATGGTTTGCTAGGTAGTTGCTATGGAGTTCTGGGTGGTTGCTAGGGTGTTGCTAGGTGGTTGCTATGCAGTTTTAGGTGGTTACTAGGGTGTTGCTAGGTGGTTGCTATGGAGTGGTAGGCGTTTGCTAGGGTCTGGCTAGGTGGTTGCTATACAGTTATAAGCAGTTGCTAGGTTGTTGCTAGGTGGTTGCTATGGAGTTCTAGGTGGTTCTATGGTGTTGTTAGGAAGTTGCTATGCAGTTTTGGGTGGTTGCAAGGGTGTTACTAGGTGGTTGCTATGCAGTTCTAGGTGGTTGCTAGGCTGTTGCTAGGTGGTTGCTATGGACTGGTAGGCGGTTGCTAGGGTGTTGCTAGGGGGTTGCTCTGGAGTTCTAGGCGGTTGCTAGGTCTTTACTGAGTCCAATGACGCGACCCATAATTCTCTATGACAAAGGGTTCAAAAGTTATGAAATATCAAACATCGACCAATCAGGATAGGGGGCGAGGCTGATCTACACCAATACTCAAAAGACTCTCTACCATGTCCAATGAGGCATTGCACAATTTAGGGCAAATTTTGCCCCATGCAGATGAATGTCCAGTGTTCAAAGCCAGAGAGAAACCCAGGGTACAGCTGCTAGAAGACAGCATTGTGACATCACAGAAGTGAGAGGCCAGCATTGTGACATCACAAGGGTGAACATTCCGCCATTCATTCTCTATGGGAAAAAACTTTTTTTTTTGCCCATAAAAAGTGGAATTTCTCAAAAACCGTGCATCGAAACTTTCCACAAAGTAATAGCACACCATTCCCGGTGAAGCCGCTCGATTTGACATATTGCACGTGTATGTGGTGCGAAAACTCTGGGAGGAGTAGCGGTCCAAAAAATGGGTGGAATAAATAATAAATAATAATAATAACTAGACAATTCCTGCAGAAATTGTGAAGTGTGGTTGCCGCCAATGCAAAGTCGACTTTGTGCTGAACAGAGTGAACAGTGGTAGGTAGTTGCTATGATGTTCTGGCGGTGACTATGGTGTTTTAGGTGGTGTCTAGGATGTTGCTAGGTGGTAGCTATGGAGTTTGAGGCGGTTGCTAGGGTGTTACTAGGTGGTTCTATGGAGTTCTAGGTGGTTGCTATGGAATTCTATGCGGTTGCTAGGGTGTTCTAGGTAGTTGCTAAGGAGTTCTAGGCAGTTGCTAAGATGTTGCTAGGTGATTGCTATGGAGTTCTAGGCAGTTGCTAGGATGTTGCTAGGTGGTTGCTATGGAGTTCTAGGTGGTTGCTAGGGTGTTGCTAGGCATTTGCTATGGTGTTCCAGGTGGTTGCTAGGGTGTTGCTAGGTGGTTGCTATGGAGTTTTAGGTGGTTGCTATGGTGTTGCTAGGTGGTTGCTAAGGTGTTCTAGGCAGTTGTTAGGGTGCTTATAGGTGGTTGCTAGTGTGTTGTTAGGTGGTTGCTATGGAGTTCTAAGTGGTTGTTCGGGGTGTTGCTAGATGGTTGCTATGGAGTTCAGGGTGGTTGCTAAGGCATTCTGGGTGGTTGCCTGGGTGTTTGCTAGGTGGTGGCTTTGTGTTCCAGGTGGTTGCTAGGGTGATGCTAAGTGGTTGCTATGGAGTTCTAGGTGGTTGCTAGGGTGTTGCTAGGTGGTTGCTATGGAGTTATAGCTGGTTGCTAGGGTGTTGCTAGGCATTTGCTATGGTGTTCCAGGTGGTTGCTAGGGTGTTGCTAGGTGGTTGCTATGGAGTTATAGCTGGTTGCTAGGGTGTTGCTAGGCATTTGCTATGGTGTTCCAGGTGGTTGCTAGGGTGTTGCTAGGTGGTTGCTATGCAGTTCTAGGTAGTTGCTAGGGTGTTGCTAGGGGGTTGCTATGGAGTTATAGGCAGTTGCTAGGGTGTTGCTAGGCAGTTGTTATGGTGTTCCAGGTGGTTGCTAGGTGGTTGCTATGGAGTTATAGGCGGTTGCTAGGGTGTTGCTAGGTGGTTGTGAGGAGGTTGCTATGGGGTTATAGGCGGTTTCTAGGGTGTTGCTAGGTAGTTGTTATGGTGTTCCAGGTGGTTGCTAGGGTGTTGCTAGGTGGTTGCTGGGGTGTTGCTAGGTGGATGCTATGGAATTCTAGGTGGTTGCTATGGTGTTGCTAGGTGGTTGCTATGGAGATATAGCCAGTTGCTAGGGTGTTGCTAGGCATTTACTATGGAGTTATAGGCGGTTGCTAGGGTGTTGCTAGGGTATTCTAGGTGGTTGCGAGGATGTTGCTAGGTGGTTGCTATGGAGTTATAGCCGGTTGCTAGGGTGTTGCTATGCATTTGCTATGGTGTTCCAGGTGGTTGCTAGGGTGTTGCTAGGTGGTTGCTAGGATGTTGCTAGGTGGTTGCTATGGAGTTATAGGAGGTTGCTAGGGTGTTGCTAGGTGGTTGCTATGGAGTTATAGCCGGTTGCTAGGGTGTTGCTAGGTATTTGCTATGGTGTTCCAGGTGGTTGCTAGTGTGTTGTTAGGTGGTTGCTATGGAGTTCTAGGCGGTTGCTAGGTTGATCTAGGTGGTTGCTAGGGTGTTGCTAGGTCGTTGCTATGGAGTTATAGGCGGTTGCTAGGGTGTTGCTAGGCATTTGCTATGGAGTTATAGGCAGTTGCTAGGGTGTTGCTAGGGTATTCTAGGTGGTTGCTAGGATGTTGCTAGGTGGTTGCTATGGAGTTATAGGCGGTTGCTAGGGTGTTGCTAGGCAGTTGTTATGGTGTTCCAGGTGGTTGCTAGGGTGTTGCTAAGTGGTTGCTATAGTGTTCCAGGTGGTTGCTAGGGTGTTGCTAGGTGGTTGCTATGGAGTTCTAGGTGGTTGCTATGGTGTTGCTAGGTGGTTGCTATGGAGTTATAGCCGGTTGCTAGGGTGTTGCTAGGGTATTCTAGGTGGTTGCTAGGATGTTGCTAGGGTGTTGCTAGGCTTTTGCTATGAAGTTATAGGCGGTTGCTAGGGTGTTGCTAGGGTATTCTAGGTGGTTGCGAGGATGTTGCTAGGTGGTTGCTATGGAGTTATAGGCGGTTGCTAGGGTGTTGCTAGGCAGTTGCTATGGTGTTCCAGGTGGGTTGCTAGGGTGTTGCTAGGTGGTTGCTATGGTTTTTCCAGGTGGTTGCTATGGAGTTCTAGGTGGTTTGCTGTGGTGTTGCTAGGTGGTTGCTATGGAGTTATAGCCGGTTGCTAGGGTGTTGCTAGGTATTTGCTATGGTGTTCCAGGTGGTTGCTAGTGTGTTGTTAGGTGGTTGCTATGGAGTTCTAGGCGGTTGCTAGGTTGTTCTAGGTGGTTGCTAGGGTGTTGCTAGGTCGTTGCTATGGAGTTATAGGCGGTTGCTAGGATGTTGCTAGGGGGTTGCTAGGTCTTTACTGAGTCCAATGACGCGACCCATAGTTCTCTATGACAAACGGTTCAAAAGTTATGAAATATCAAACATCGGCCAATCAGGAAGGAGGGCGAGGCTGATCTACACCAATGGACAAAGGACTCTCTACCATGTCCAATTAGGCATTGCACAATTTGTGGGCAATTTTTTCCCCATAGAGATGAATGGCAGAATGTTCAAATCTAGAGAGAGACCAGAGTACTGCTGCTAGAACGCAGAGCATTGTGACATCATAAGGGTGTGAAGACAGAGCATTGTGACATCACAATGATGAACATTCCACCATTCATTCTCTATGGGAAAAATTTCCCAAAAAAAGTGGAATATCTCAAAAACCGTGCACCCAAACTTTCCACAAAGTAATAGCACACCATTCCCGATCAAGCCGCTCGATTTGACATATTGCACATGTATGTGGTGCGAAATCTCTGGGAGGAGTAGCGGTCCAAAAAATGGGTGGAATAATAATAATAATAATAATAATAACTAGACAATTCCTGCAGAAATTGTGAAGTGTGGTTGCCGCCAATGCAAAGTCGACTTTCTGCTGAACAGAGTGAACAGTGGTAGGTAGTTGCAATGATGTTCTTGTGGTGACTATGGTGTTTTAGGTGGTGTCTAGGGTGTTGCTAGGAGGTTGCTATGGAGTTTGAGGCGGTTGCTAGGGTGTTGCTAGGTGGTTGCTAGGCTGTTGCTAGGTGGTTTCTATGAAATTCTAGGCGGTTGCTAGGGTGTTCTAGGTGGTTGCTATGGAGTTCGAGGCAGTTGCTAGGATGTTGCTAGGTGGTTGATATGGTGTTCCAGGTGGTTGCTAGGGTGGTGCTAGGTGGTTGCTGTGGAGTTCCAGGTAGTTTCTATGGAGATCCAGGTGGTTGCTTGGGGATTGCTCGGTGGTTGCTATAGTATTCTAAGTGGTTGCTAGGATGTTGCTAGGTGGTTGCTATGGAGTTATAGGCGGTTGCTAGGGTGTTGCTAGGCAGTTGTTATGGTGTGCCAGGTGGTTGCTAGGGTGTTGCTAGGTGGTTGCTAGGATGTTGCTAGGTGGTTGCTATGGAGTTATAGGTGGTTACTAGGGTGTTCTAGGTGGTTGCTAGGATGTTGCTAGGTGGTTGATATGGGGTTATAGGCGGTTTGTTAGGGTGTTGCTAGGCAGTTGTTATGGTGTTCCAGGTGGTTGCTAGGGTATTCTAGGTGGTTGCTAGGGTGTTGCAAGGTGGTTGCTATGGTGTTGCTAGGTGGTTGCTATGGACCTATAGCCGGTTGCTAGAGTGTTGCAATGCATTTGCTATGGTGTTCCAGATGGTTGCTAGGGTGTTGCTAGGTGGTTGTTAGGATGTTGCTAGGTGGTTACTATGGAGTTATAGGCGGTTGTTAGTGTGTTGCTAGGCAGTTGTTATTTCGTTCCAGGTGGTTGCTAGGTTGTTGCTATGTGGTTGCTATGGTGTTCCAGGTGGTTGCTAGGGTGTTGCTAGGTGGTTGCTATGGAGTTCTAGGTGGTTGCTATGGTGTTGCTAGGTGGTTGCTATGGAGTTATAGGCGGTTGCTAGGGTGTTGCTAGGTGGTTTCTATAGAGTTTTAGGCAGTTGCTAGGATGTTGCTAGGTGGTTGATATGGTGTTCCAGGTGGTTGCTAGGGCATTGCTAGGTGGTTGCTAGGGTAATCTAAGTAGTTACTAGGATGTTGCTAGGTGGTTGCTATGGAGTTATAGGTGGTTGCTAGGGTGTTGCTAGGCAGTTATGGTGTTCCAGGTGGTTGCTAGGGTGTTGCTAGGTGGTTGCTATGGAGTTATAGGCGGTTGCTAGGCTGTTGCTAGGTGGTTGCTATGGAGTTATCGGCGGTTGCTAGGGTGTTGCTAGGCATTTGCTATGGTGTTCCAGGTGGTTGCTAGGGTGTTGCTAGGTGGTTGCTATGGAGTTCTAGGTGGTTGCTATGGTGTTGCTAGGTGGTTGCTATGGAGTTATAGGCGGTTGCTAGGGTGTTGCTAGGCATTTGCTATGGTGTTCCAGGTGGTTGCTAGGGTGTTGCTAGGTGGTTGCTATGGAGTTTGAGGCAGTTGCTAGGGTGTTGCTAGGTGGTTCTATGGAGTTCTAGGTGGTTGCTATGGAATTCTAGGCGGTTGCTATGGTGTGTCTAGGTGGTTGCTATGGAGTTCTAGGCAGTTGCTAGGATGTTGCTAGGTGGTTGATATGGTGTTCCAGGTGGTTGCTAGGGTGGTGCTAGGTGTTTGCTATGGAGCTCTTTGTCGTTGCTAGGGTATTCTAAGTGGTTGCTAGGATGTTGCTAGGTGGTTGCTATGGAGTTATAGGAGGTTGCTAGGGTGTTGCTAGGTGGTTGCCTGGGTATTCTAGGTGGTTGCTAGGAGGTTGCTATGGAGTTATAGGCGGTTGCTAGGGTGTTGCTAGGCAATCGTTATGGTTTTCCAGGTGGTTGCTAGGGTATTCTAGGTGGTTGCTAGGGTGTTGTAAGGTGGTTGCTACGGTGTTCTAGGTGGTTTCTAGGGTGTAGCTAGGTAGTTGCTATGGTGTTCTACGTGGTTGTTAGGGTGTTACTAGGTATGGTGTTTTACGTAGTTGCTAGGGTATTCTAGGTGGTAGCTAGGGTGTTGCTTTAGCGTTCTAGGCAGCTGCTAGGGTGTTACTAGGTAGTTGATATGGTGTTCTATGCAGTTGCTAGGGTGTTGCTAGGTGGTTGCTATGGAGTTCTAGGCAGTTGCTAGAGTGTTGTAGGTGGTTGCTATGGAGTTCTAGGTGGTTGCTAGGGCGTTACTAGGTGGTTGCTATGGAGTTCTAGGCAGTTGCTATGCAGTTCTAGGTGGTTGCTAGGGTATTGCTAGGTGGTTGCTATGGAGTTCTAGGCAGTTGCTAGAGTGTTGTAGGTGGTTTGCTAGGGTGTTGCTAGGTGGTTGCTATGCAGTTCTAGGTGGTTGCTAAGGCGTTGCTAGGTGGTTGCTATGGAGTTCTAGGCAGTTGCTATGCAGTTCTAGGTGGGTTGCTATGGTATTGCTAGGTGGTTTGCTATGGAGTTTTAGGCAGTTGCTAGG
The DNA here is from genome assembly GCA_025169545.1 of Anguilla japonica. Classification (NCBI taxonomy): domain Eukaryota; kingdom Metazoa; phylum Chordata; class Actinopteri; order Anguilliformes; family Anguillidae; genus Anguilla; species Anguilla japonica. Next base: position 29,671,677 of record CM045889.1, read on the forward strand.
GTATTCTAGGTGGTTGCTATGGAGTTCTAGGCAGTTGCTATGCAGTTCTAGGTGGTTGCTAGGGTATTGCTAGGTGGTTGCTATGGAGTTCTAGGCAGTTGCTAGAGTGTTGTAGGTGGTTGCTAGGGTGTTGCTAGGTGGTTGCTATGGAGTTCTAGGTGGTTGCTAGGGCGTTGCTAGGTGGTTGCTATGGAGTTTTAGGCAGTTGCTAGGGTATTATAGGTGGTTGCTATGGAGTGCTATGCGGTTGCTATGGTGTGGCTAGGTGGTTGCTATGGAGTTCCTGGCTGAAGCTATGGAGTTCTAGGTGGTTTCTATGGTTTGCTAGGTAGTTGCTATGGAGTTCTGGGTGGTTGCTAGGGTGTTGCTAGGTGGTTGCTATGCAGTTTTAGGTGGTTACTAGGGTGTTGCTAGGTGGTTGCTATGGAGTGGTAGGCGTTTTTGCTAGGGTCTGGCTAGGTGGTTGCTATACAGTTATAAGCAGTTGCTAGGTTGTTGCTAGGTGGTTGCTATGGAGTTCTAGGTGGTTTCTATGGTGTTGTTAGGAAGTTGCTATGCAGTTTTGGGTGGTTGCAAGGGTGTTACTAGGTGGTTGCTATGCAGTTCTAGGTGGTTGCTAGGCTGTTGCTAGGTGGTTGCTATGGACTGGTAGGCGGTTTGCTAGGGTGTTGCTAGGGGGTTTGCTCTGGAGTTCTAGGCGGTTGCTAGGTCTTTACTGAGTCCAATGACGCGACCCATAATTCTCTATGACAAAGGGTTCAAAAGTTATGAAATATCAAACATCGACCAATCAGGATAGGGGGCGAGGCTGATCTACACCAATACTCAAAAGACTCTCTACCATGTCCAATGAGGCATTGCACAATTTAGGGCAATTTTGCCCCATGCAGATGAATGTGTCCAGTGTTCAAAGCCAGAGAGAAACCAGGGTACAGCTGCTAGAAGACAGCATTGTGACATCACAGAAGTGAGAGGCCAGCATTGTGACATCACAAGGGTGAACATTCCGCCATTCATTCTCTATGGGAAAAAACTTTTTTTTTTTGCCCATAAAAAGTGGAATTTCTCAAAAAACCGTGCATCGAAACTTTCCACAAAGTAATAGCACACCATTCCCGGTGAAGCCGCTCGATTTGACATATTGCACGTGTATGTGGTGCGAAAACTCTGGGAGGAGTAGCGGTCCAAAAAATGGGTGGAATAAATAATAAATAATAATAATAACTAGACAATTCCTGCAGAAATTGTGAAGTGTGGTTGCCGCCAATGCAAAGTCGACTTTGTGCTGAACAGAGTGAACAGTGGTAGGTAGTTGCTATGATGTTCTGGCGGTGACTATGGTGTTTTAGGTGGTTGCTAGGGTGTTGCTAGGTGGTTGCTATGGAGTTTGAGGCAGTTGCTAGGGTGTTGCTAGGTGGTTCTATGGAGTTCTAGGTGGTTGCTATGGAATTCTAGGCGGTTGCTATGGTGTTCTAGGTGGTTGCTATGGAGTTCTAGGCAGTTGCTAGGATGTTGCTAGGTGGTTGATATGGTGTTCCATGTGGTTGCTAGGGTGGTGCTAGGGTGTTGCTAGGTGGTTGCTAGGGTGTTGTAAGGTTGTTTCTATGGTGTTGCTAGGTGATTGCTATGCAGTTCTAGGTGGTTGCTAGGTTGTTGCTAGGTGGTTGCTATGGAGTTCTAGGTGGTTTCTATGGTGTTGCTAGGTCGTTGCTATGGGGTTATAGGCGGTTGCTAGGGTGTTGCTATGCATTTGCTATGGTGTTCCAGGTGGTTGCTAGGATGTTGCTAGGTGGTTGCTATGGAGTTATAGGCGGTTGCTAGGGTGTTCCTAGGCAGTTTTTATGGTGTTCCAGGTGGTTGCTAGGGTGTTGCTAGGTGGTTGCTATGGAGTTCTAGGTGGTTGCTATGGAGTTATAGGTGGTTGCTAGGGTGTTGCTAGGTAGTTTCTAGGGTTTTCTAGGTGGTTGCTAGGATGTTGCTAGGTGGTTGCTATGGAGTTATAGGCGGTTGCTAGGGTGTTGCTAGGCAGTTTTTATGGTGTTCCAGGTGGTTGCTAGGGTGTTGCTTGGTGCTTGCTATGGAGTTCTAGGTGGTTGCTATGGTGTTGCTAGGTGGTTGCTATGGAGTTATAGCCGGTTGCTTGTGTGTTGCTAGGCATTTGCTATGGTGTTCCAGGTGGTTGCTGGGGTGTTGCAAGGTGGTTGCTATGCAGTTCTAGGTGGTTGCTATGGAGTTATAGGCGGTTGCTATGGTGTTCTAGGTGGTTGCTAGGATGTTTCTAGGTGGTTGCTATGGAGTTATAGGCGGTTGATAGGGTGTTGCTAGGCAGTTGTTATGGTGTTCCAGGTGGTTGCTAGGTGGTTGCTATGGTGTTCCAGGTGGTTGCTGGGGTGTTGCTAGGTGGTTGCTATGGGGTTTTAGGTGGTTGCTATGGTGTTGCTAGGTGGTTGCTATGCAGTTCTAGGTGGTTGCTAGGGTGTTGCTAGGTAGTTGCTATGGAGTTCTGGGCGGTTGCTAGGGTGTTGCTAGGTCGTTGCTATGGGGTTATAGGCGGTTGCTAGGATGTTGCTAGGGGGTTGCTATGGAGTTATAGGAGGTTGCTAGGGTGTTGCTAGGTGGTTGCCTCGGTATTCTAGGTGGTTGCTAGGAGGTTGCTATGGAGTTATAGGCGGTTGCTAGGGTGTTGCTAGGCAATCGTTATGGTTTTCCAGGTGGTTGCTAGGGTGTTGCTAGGTGGTTGCTAGGGTATTCTAGGTGGTTGCTAGGGTGTTGTAAGGTGGTTGCTAGGGTGTTGCTAGGTGGTTGCTAGGGTGTTGTAAGGTGGTTTCTATGGTGTTGCTAGGTGATTGCTATGGAGTTATAGGTGGTTGCTAGGGTGTTGCTAGGTAGTTTCTAGGGTTTTCTAGGTGGTTGCTAGGATGTTGCTAGGTGGTTGCTATGGAGTTATAGCCGGTTGCTAGGGTGTTGCTATGCATTTGCTATGGTGTTCCGGGTAGTTGCTAGGGTGTTGCTAGGTGGTTGCTAGGATGTTGCTAGGTGGTTGCTATGGAGTTATAGGTGGTTGCTAGGGTGTTGCTAGGTAGTTTCTAGGGTTTTCTAGGTGGTTGCTAGGATGTTGCTAGGCATTTGCTATGGAGTTATAGGCGGTTGCTAGGGTGTTGCTAGGCAGTTTTTATGGTGTTCCAGGTGGTTGCTAGGGTGTTGCTTGGTGCTTGCTATGGAGTTCTAGGTGGTTGCTATGGTGTTGCTAGGTGGTTGCTATGGAGTTATAGCCGGTTGCTTGTGTGTTGCTAGGCATTTGCTATGGTGTTCCAGGTGGTTGCTGGGGTGTTGCAAGGTGGTTGCTATGCAGTTCTAGGTGGTTGCTATGGAGTTATAGGCGGTTGCTATGGTGTTCTAGGTGGTTGCAAGGATGTTTCTAGGTGGTTGCTATGGAGTTATAGGCGGTTGATAGGGTGTTGCTAGGCAGTTGTTATGGTGTTCCAGGTGGTTGCTAGGTGGTTGCTATGGTGTTCCAGGTGGTTGCTGGGGTGTTGCTAGGTGGTTGCTATGGGGTTTTAGGTGGTTGCTATGGTGTTGCTAGGTGGTTGCTATGCAGTTCTAGGTGGTTGCTAGGGTGTTGCTAGGTAGTTGCTATGGAGTTCTGGGCGGTTGCTAGGGTGTTGCTAGGTCGTTGCTATGGGGTTATAGGCAGTTGCTAGGGTGTTGCTATGCATTTGCTATGGTGTTCTAGGCGGTTGCTAGGGTGTTGCTAGGCAGTTTTTATGGTGTTCCAGGTGGTTGCTAGGGTGTTGCTTGGTGCTTGCTATGGAGTTCTAGGTGGTTGCTATGGTGTTGCTAGGTGGTTGCTATGGAGTTATAGCCGGTTGCTTGTGTGTTGCTAGGCATTTGCTATGGTGTTCCAGGTGGTTGCTGGGGTGTTGCAAGGTGGTTGCTATGCAGTTCTAGGTGGTTGCTAGGGTGTTGCTAGGTGGTTGCTGTGGAGTTCTAGGCAGTTGCTATGGAGTTCTAGGCAGTTGCTAGGGTGTTGCTAGGTGGTTGCTATGCAGTTCTAGGCGGTTGTTAGGGTGTTGCTAGATGGTTGCTATGGAGTTATAGGCGGTTGCTATGGTGTTCTAGGTGGTTGCTAGGATGTTTCTAGGTGGTTGCTATGGAGTTATAAGCGGTTGATAGGGTGTTGCTAGGCAGTTGTTATGGTGTTCCAGGTGGTTGCTAGGCTGTTGCTAGGTGGTTGCTATGGTGTTCCAGGTGGTTGCTAGGGTGTTGCTAGGTGGTTGCTATGGGGTTTTAGGTGGTTGCTATGGTGTTGCTAGGTGGTTGCTATGCAGTTCTTGGTGGGTGCTAGGGTGTTGCTTGGTAGTTGCTATGGAGTTTTGGGCAGTTGCTGGGGTGTTGCTAAGTCGTTGCTATGGGGTTATAGGCGGTTGCTAGGATGTTGCTAGGGGGTTGCTATGAAGTTCTAGGCGGTTGCTAGGTCTTTACTGAGTTCAATGACGCAACCCATAGTTCTCTATGACAAACGGTTCAAAAGTTATGAAATATAAAACATCGACCAATCAGGAAGGGGGGCAAGGCTGATCTCCACCAATGGACAAAGGACTCTCTACCATGTCCAATGAGGCATTGCACAATTTGTGGGCAATTTTTCCCCATAGAGTTGAATGGCAGAATGTTCAAATCTAGAGAGAGACCAGAGTACTGCTGCTAGAAGACAGAGCATTGTGACATCACAAAGGTGAGAAGGCAGCATTGTGACATCACAAAGGTGAACATTCCACCATTCATTCTCTATGGGAAAAATTTCCCAAAAAAAGTGGAATTTCTCAAAAACCGTGCACCGAAACTTTCCACAAAGTAATAGCACACCATTCCCGATCAAGCCGCTCGATTTGACATATTGCACATGTATGTGGTGCGAAAACTCTGGGAGGAGTAGCAGTCCAAAAAATGGGTGGAAAGAATAAAGATAATAATAATAATAATAATAATATGTGAGATAATAGTAGTGTGATTGCCTAAGGCAACCACACTAATAATAATAATAATATGTGAGATAATAGTAGTGTGATTGCCTAAGGCAACCACACTAATAATAATATGTGAGATAATAGTAGTGTGATTGCCTAAGGCAACCACACTAATAATAATATGTGAGATAATAGTAGTGTGATTGCCTAAGGCAACCACACTAATAATAATAATATGTGAGATAATAGTAGTGTGATTGCCTAAGGCAACCACACTAACTAGACAATTCCTGCAGAAATTGTGAAGTGTGGTTGCCGCCAACGCAAAGTCGACTTTGTGCTGAACGGAGTGAACAGTTTCTGTAGTATAAGCAGAGACAGGGCATTGTGTACCTGCTATAACATCACTACAACGAGTTGATTTGCGACACATATATTCAGAGCTAAATTCTCATTTCATCAAAATTTGAGATCTCAGTGTTTTACTTGCGGTATGCGGTGACGAGTGACGGCGAATCACAAAGCTAGCTGGCATGTTCAGAGGGTCTTGGGAAAACCCTAAGTCTGACGTGTAATGCAGACTGATGTGTAATACAGTTATAACGAGACCAAAGTTTCCAACTCGCTGGAATATAAAACGGTATTACAAAAATAAAATTTGACATATTATACATTGTTAGAAAGCTTATTCTGTCACCTATTAGATCGATGATGTGTAGATCAAGCCAGATTGTACTACAAAGTTCGACAACACCCAAAGCAACATGTGTGGTATTACAAGATGACACCGTCTTCTGGAGTAAGACCGGACCAGAAGCTGCTGGACACATGTTGTTGACGGCGTTGTTGCTTTTTTTTAGGTCCGTCTGGCTTGATTGAGAATTCGTTTATTCAGTAGGTGAGAGCATAAGCTTTCTAACCAGGTATAACACGTGTAGTTTTGGTTTTGGAATATCGTTTTTTAGGTCAACCGAAAGTGTTTTAATCGTCGCATTCAATGCATGCACTCTTTGTTAGCACTAGTAGCATTCAAAGACGCTGCATTTGACGAAACGTTGTCAACGATTTTGCGTAATATCTTGTGAAATACTATTATTTTTAAGGAAATCTGGGTATGCCTAAGTCATATGTTTGTTGATATACCTAGCTGACAGCGTTTTCATTTGTAATTTTGCATTTGGAATACCGTTTTATCGCGTGCACTTCCGCATTAAGCTATATCCACTGTGGTGGCTAAGTCGCCAGGAAACCTCGTTTGAACAACACAATCCATGCATGTACGTCTTCGTCAAGGTTTTATCTACATTGTGGTATGAATCATTTGAAGTTTACGAATGTGTGTTTTCTGTAATTACGACGAAAATGGAGATATGCACCGCATCTGGATTCTAAATTTCCTGTAGATGAAGCAGGTTAAAAGTGCATCACGTGTGCTAAGCCGACCAATGCTGTGACTTCACCGCTCACATATGTATGACGTCACGTTTTACATTCATCCCTATGGGGAAAAATTGGCCATAAAAAGTCATATTTCTCAAAAACCGTGCAGCGAAACTTTCCACAAAGTAATAGCACACGATTCCCAAAGAAGCCGGTCAATTTGACATATGGCACGTGTATGTGGTGCAAAAACTCTGGGGAGGAGTAGCGGTCCAAAAAATGGGTGGAATAATAATAATAATAATAATATGTGCGATAATAATAGTGTGATTGCCTAAGGCAACCACACTAATAATAATAATAACTAGACAATTCCTGCAGAAATTGTGAAGTGTGGTTGCCGCCAACGCAAAGTCGACTTTGTGCTGAATGGAGTGAACAGTTTCTGTAGTATAAGCAGAGACAGGGCATTGTGTACCTGCTATAACATCACTACAACGAGTTGATTTGCGACACATATATTCAGAGCTAAATTATCCTTTCATCAAAATTTGAGATCTCAGTGTTTTACTTGCGGTATGCGGTGACGAGTGACGGCGAATCACAAAGCTAGCTGGCATGTTCAGAGGGTCTTGGAAAAAAAAGTCTGACGTGTAATGCAGACTGATGTGTAATGCAGTTATAACGAGACCAAAGTTTCCAACTCGCTGGAATATAAAACGGTATTACAAAAGTAAAATTTGACATATTATACATTGTTAGAAAGCTTATTCTGTCACCTATTAGATCGATGATGTGTAGATGAAGGCAGATTGTACTACAAAGTTCGACAACACCCAAAGCAACATGTGTGGTATTACAAGCCCACATCGTTTTCTGAAGTAAGACCGGACCAGAAGCTGCTGCACACGTGCTGTTGACGGCGTTGTTGCACTCTTTAGTACAGTCTGGCTTGTTTGAGAATTCGTTTATTCAGTAGGTGAGAGCATAAGCTTTCTAACCAGGTATAACAGCACGTCTAATTTTGGTTTTGGAATATCGTTTTTTAGGTCAACCGAAAGTTTTTTAATCGCCGCTTACAATGCATGTAGTCTTTGTTAGCATTAGCATTCAAAGACGCTGGACCTGACGAAACGTCGTCAAAGAATTTGCGTAATATCTTGTGAAATACTGTTATTATTGAGGACTTCTGGGTATGCCTAAGCCATATGTTTTGTTGATATACCTAGCTGACAGCGTTTTCATTTGTAATTTTGCATTTGGAATACTGTTGTATCCGTTCACTTCCGCGTTCAGCTTTATCCTTTCTGGTGGCTGGTGAGGACCTAGAGCGGACCGCATCACGTGTGCAAAGCCGACCAATGCTTTAACTTCATAATTCACATTTTTATGACGTCACCGTCCCCATTCATTTTCAATGGGAAATATTGGCCATAAAAAGTCATATTTCTCAAAAACCGTGCAGCGAAACTTTCCACAAAGTAATAGCACGCGATTCCCAAAGAAGCCGGTCAATTTGACATATGGCACGTGTATGTGGTGCGAAAACTCTGGGAGGAGTAGCGGTCCAAAAAATGGGTGGAAAGAAAAATAATAATAACTAGACAATTCCTGCAGAAATTGTGAAGTGTGGTTGCCGCCAATGTAAAGTCGACTTTGTGCTGAACGGAGTGAACAGTTTCTGTAGTATAAGCAGAGACAGGGCATTGTGTACCTGCTATAATATCACTACAACGAGTTGATTTGCGACACATATATTCAGAGCTAAATTATCCTTTCATCAAAATTTGAGATCTCAGTCTTTTACTTGCGGTATGCGGTGCCGAGTGACAGCGAATCACAAAGCTAGCTGGCATGTTCAGAGGGTCTTGGAAAAACCCTAAGTCTGACGTGTAATGCAGACTGATGTGTAATGCAGTTAGAACGAGACCAAAGTTTCCAACTCGCTGGAATATAAAACGGTATTACAAAAGTAAAATTGACATATTATACATTGTTAGAAAGCTTATTCTGTCACCTATTAGATTGATGATGTGTAGATCAAGCCAGATTGTACTACAAAGTTCGACAACACCCAAAGCAACATGTGTGGTATTACAAGCCCACTGAAGACCGGATCAGAAGCTGCTGCACACGTGTTGTTGACGGCGTTGTTGCACTCTTTAGTACAGTCTGGCTTGTTTGAGAATTCGTTTATTCAGTAGGTGAGAGCATAAGCTTTCTAACCAGGTATAACAGCACGTCTAATTTTGGTTTTGGAATATCGTTTTTTTAGGTCAACCGAAAGTTTTTTAATCGTCGCATACAATGCATGTAGTCTTTGTTAGCATTAGCATTCAAAGACGCTGGACCTGACGAAACGTCGTCAAAGAATTTGCGTAATATCTTGTGAAATACTGTTATTATTGAGGAAATCTGGGTATGCCTAAGTCATATGTTTGTTGATATACCTAGCTGACAGCGTTTTCATTTGTAATTTTGCATTTGGAATACCGTTTTTATCGCGTGCACTTCCGCATTAAGCTATATCCACTGTGGTGGCTAAGTCGCCAGGAAAACCTCGTTTGAACAAACACAATCCGTGCATGTACGTCTTCGTCAAGGTTTTATCTACATTGTGGTATGAATCATTTGAAGTTTACGAATGTGTGTTTTCTGTAATTACGACGAAAATGGAGATATGCACCGCATCTGGATTCTAAATTTCCTGTAGATGAAGCAGGTTAAAAGTGCATCACGTGTGCTAAGCCGACCAATGCTGTGACTTCACCGCTCACATATGTATGACGTCACGTTTTACATTCATCCCTATGGGGAAAAATTGGCCATAAAAAGTCATATTTCTCAAAAAAACCGTGCAGCGAAACTTTCCACAAAGTAATAGCACATGATTCCCAAAGAAGCCGGGTCAATTTGACATATGGCACGTGTATGTGGTGCAAAAACTCTGGGAGGAGTGGCGGTCCAAAAAATGGGTGGAATAATAATAATAATAATATGTGCGATAATAATAGTGTGATTGCCTAAGGCAACCACACTAATAATAATAATAATAATAATAATAATATGTGAGATAATAGTAGTGTGATTGCCTAAGGCAACCACACTAATAATATGTGAGATAATAGTAGTGTGATTGCCTAAGGCAACCACACTAATAATAATAACTAGACAATTCCTGCAGAAATTGTGAAGTGTGGTTGCCGCCAATGCAAAGTCGACTTTGTGCTGAACGGAGTGAACAGTTTCTGTAGTATAAGCAGAGACAGGGCATTGTGTACCTGCTATAACATCACTACAACGAGTTGATTTGCGACACATATATTCAGAGCTAAATTATCCTTTTCATCAAAATTTGAGATCTCAGTGTTTTACTTGCGGTATGCGGTGACGAGTGACGGCGAATCACAAAGCTAGCTGGCATGTTCAGAGGGTCTTGGAAAAACCCTAAGTCTGACGTGTAATGCAGACTGATGTGTAATGCAGTTATAACGAGACCAAAGTTTCCAACTCGCTGGAATATAAAACGGTATTACAAAAGTAAAATTTGACATATTATACATTGTTAGAAAGCTTATTCTGTCACCTATTAGATCGATGATGTGTAGATCAAGCCAGATTGTACTACAAAGTTCGACAACACCCAAAGCAACATGTGTGGTATTACAAGCCCACTGAACACCGGATCAGAAGCTGCTGCACACGTGTTGTTGACGGCGTTGTTGCACTCTTTAGTACAGTCTGGCTTGTTTGAGAATTCGTTTATTCAGTAGGTGAGAGCATAAGCTTTCTAACCAGGTATAACAGCACGTCTAATTTTGGTTTTGGAATATGTTTTTTTTAGGTCAACCGAAAGTGTTTTAATCGTCGCATTCAATGCATGCACTCTTTGTGTAGCACTAGTAGCATTCAAAGACGCTGCATTTGACGAAACGTTGTCAACAATTTTGCGTAATATCTTGTGAAATACTATTATTTTTTGAGGAAATCTGGGTATGCCTAAGTCATATGTTTTTGTTGATATACCTAGCTGACAGCGTTTTCATTGTAATTTTGCATTTGGAATACCGTTTTATCACGTGCACTTCCGCATTAAGCTATATCCACTGTGGTGGCTAAGTCGCCAGGAAACCTCGTTTGAACAAACACAATCCGTGCATGTACGTCTTCGTCAAGGTTTTATCTACATTGTGGTATGAATCATTTGAAGTTTACGAATGTGTGTTTTCTGTAATTACGACGAAAATGGAGATATGCACCGCATCTGGATTCTAAATTTCCTGTAGATGAAGCAGGTTAAAAGTGCATCACGTGTGCTAAGCCGACCAATGCTGTGACTTCACCGCTCACATATGTATGACGTCACGTTTTACATTCATCCCTATGGGGAAAAATTGGCCATTTAAAAAGTCATATATTTCTCAAAAAACCGTGCAGCGAAACTTTCCACAAAGTAATAGCACACGATTCCCAAAGAGAAGCCGGTCAATTTGACATATGGCACGTGTATGTGGTGCAAAAACTCTGGGAGGAGTAGCGGTCCAAAAAAATGGGTGGAATAATAATAATAATAATATGTGCGATAAATAATAGTGTGATTGCCTAAGGCAACCACACTAATAATAATAATATGTGAGATAATAGTAGTGTGATTGCCTAAGGCAACCACACTAATAATATGTGAGATAATAGTAGTGTGATTGCCTAAGGCAACCACACTAATAATAATAACTAGACAATTCCTGCAGAAATTGTGAAGTGTGGTTGCCGCCAATGCAAAGTCGACTTTGTGCTGAACGGAGTGAACAGTTTCTGTAGTATAAGCAGAGACAGGGCATTGTGTACCTGCTATAACATCACTACAACGAGTTGATTTGCGACACATATATTCAGAGCTAAATTATCCTTTCATCAAAATTTGAGATCTCAGTGTTTTACTTGCGGTATGCGGTGACGAGTGACGGCGAATCACAAAGCTAGCTGGCATGTTCAGAGGGTCTTGGAAAAACCCTAAGTCTGACGTGTAATGCAGACTGATGTGTAATGCAGTTATAACGAGACCAAAGTTTCCAACTCGCTGGAATATAAAACGGTATTACAAAAGTAAAATTTGACATATTATACATTGTTAGAAAGCTTATTCTGTCACCTATTAGATCGATGATGTGTAGATCAAGCCAGATTGTACTACAAAGTTCGACAACACCCCCAAAAGCAACATGTGTGGTATTACAAGCCCACTGAACACCGGATCAGAAGCTGCTGCACACGTGTTGTTGACGGCGTTGTTGCACTCTTTAGTACAGTCTGGCTTGTTTGAGAATTCGTTTTATTCAGTAGGTGAGAGCATAAGCTTTCTAACCAGGTATAACAGCACGTCTAATTTTGGTTTTGGAATATGTTTTTTTTTAGGTCAACCGAAAGTGTTTTAATCGTCGCATTCAATGCATGCACTCTTTGTTAGCACTAGTAGCATTCAAAGACGCTGCATTTGACGAAACGTTGTCAACGATTTTGCGTAATATCTTGTGAAATACTATTATTTTTAAGGAAATCTGGGTATGCCTAAGTCATATGTTTGTTGATATACCTAGCTGACAGCGTTTTCATTTGTAATTTTGCATTTGGAATACCGTTTTTATCGCGTGCACTTCCGCATTAAGCTATATCCACTGTGGTGGCTAAGTCGCCAGGAAACATCGTTTGAACAACACAATCCGTGCATGTACGTCTTCGTCAAGGTTTTATCTACATTGTGGTATGAATCATTTGAAGTTTACGAATGTGTGTTTTCTGTAATTACGACGAAAATGGAGATATGCACCGCATCTGGATTCTAAATTTCCTGTAGATGAAGCAGGTTAAAAGTGCATCACGTGTGCTAAGCCGACCAATGCTGTGACTTCACCGCTCACATATGTATGACGTCACGTTTTACATTCATCCCTATGGGGAAAAATTGGCCATAAAAAGTCATATTTCTCAAAAACCGTGCAGCGAAACTTTCCACAAAGTAATAGCACACGATTCCCAAAGAAGCCGGTCAATTTGACATATGGCACGTGTATGTGGTGCAAAAACTCTGGGAGGAGTAGCGGTCCAAAAAAATGGGTGGAATAATAATAATAATAATATGTGCGATAATAATAGTGTGATTGCCTAAGGCAACCACACTAATAATAATAATATGTGAGATAATAGTAGTGTGATTGCCTAAGGCAACCACACTAATAATATGTGAGATAATAGTAGTGTGATTGCCTAAGGCAACCACACTAATAATATAATAATAATTAAAGCCGCAAGCGGCGTTGGGAGGGGTCCAAGCATTGGCACCATCGCACCCCCCTATGGAGCGATTTGAAAACGGCTTTGTCCTCATGATCATACACCTTCACCCAACATATCTACTGAATATCATGATTATTGTATAAAAAATTGATGACTTATGGCCAATTTTGTGGTAAGAGACGCTGGCGGATGACTTAGTTGCGTCGCCATGGATGTGTCCTGGCCGCTTCTCGTGAAGGCATTTACTATGTCGTAACACTTAGATGGCATGTCGTAACACTTAGATGGCCCAGCGTGTATGTACAGCTGCAGCGCTTCCATGCTGTGACTAAAAAAGGCGTCACACTAGTGTTCTCACGATACCAAAATTTTGACTTTGATACCGATACCAGGTTTAGTATCATGATAATTGATACTGAAACAATACTGATTCAATACTCGGTACCCTAACGATACTGAAATTACCTTAATTGATCAGAAAGGTAATGTCCACAAGGGTTGACCTCATTTTCGAATTCACGGTTTATAAAAAACCTGGTTTATTAACAACTTTAAGTTGAAGCCTGTTCAGCATATCAATAAGCATAGGCCTATAGTGTTACAACACTAAACCATAGAAAAAAATATATTAAATATATTTCAAAAATTAAACAATTGTAAAGTAAATTATCTTTATACAGGTCTTTCACTTTAAAATATATCTAAAAACAGCATATTTCAATAACAATACAGCATCTTCCTTTAATAAAATATTTACAAATTAGAACAGCTATTGCTACTGAAGTGAACTGAGTCAAAGCTTGCGCTGTATCAAAGGGCTGAGTACACAAGCGCAAGTCACCTCACTTGGCAACCTTAGTTGCTACTGCCATCTAGCAAAGATTCTGACAAAATTACACTTTCATCCTCTAAATCAGTAATGCGGGAGACAATTTCCTTGGCTTTTACATTTGACTCAAAACAACCGAACGTCGGAATATTCTAATACCGAACCGTTTAGTTTATTTTTATTTATTTTTTTAAGTACCGAGAAAGTGCTGAAATTTTGGAATACCGTGCAACACTACGTCAGACATATATTCCAATCCATTGCTCAGCTTAGCAGAGAATGCACATTTCAGAGCGCCACAGAGACAGATAGAATAATAACACATAAATACACATTTCAAGTAATAAATGCGACATTAAGAAAAAACGAAACAAAAGACGAGATATCAAGTCGCGACCTACGCGCAGAGCAGCCTACCGTTTTATTTATGTAGACACTGGCATATAAGAAAATTTTCCGTTACGCTGACCTATAAAACGCTATTCCAAAAGCAAAAACAGACATGTTATACATCGTCAGAAAGCTTATACTCTCACCTACTGAATAAATTAATTGTCAGTCAAGCCAAATTGCACTAAAAAGGGCGACAACGCCGTAAGCAACAGGTGTGGTATTACGCACAGCTATTTTTGAAGATAGCCCAGGCGTGACAAATGCGCGTAGCCTATATTTCTCAAACGGATTGTCCAGGACAATATATGACCACTCATTCGCAGAAGGGACAACTGTACGCGTAAAACCAATGATAAGATTGTATATTTATTCAATGTTTAGTCCCAGATATGACTGTAGAATGACATGGTATAATTTTAAAAGAAGTTAGTCTTGCTTTTTTTTTTGCAGACGCTTCTATCCAGAGCGACGTACAACAAAATGTAAAACCATAACCAGGAACAAGTGTGTCGAAAAACCTAGAGGGCAGTAGCCTACCGTTCTAAAGTGCAGGGAACAACCGCATAGTTCAACTTGGACCCTGTAGGTTAAACTGATTAACACCAACACAAACAAGAACAGCAACAACGCAGTCTATGCAAAAATACAAGCAATAGTTAAGACTAATTAAGTCACCTACGAAACAACTACCTAGTTACAACCCTAAGCTTACAGTCAATTTAGAGATTAAATTGAGAGTACGATTTCTCTCAACATAATGACGGATTAAAGACTAAACGAACTCACCCGATATTGTCTCCAAATGGATCCATGCCAAAGAAAAGTAATGATTCATCCTCTCAGATAGCTTTACTAACAAACTTTTAGTAGCAAAAAATGAAATACCAGCTCGCCTCGATGCTACCTATGCGCAGAGTACCGTGTTATTTATTCAGGACACTGGCAACTACAGCATAAAATTGCGTCTTTTGTTTATATTCAATATTAGTAATTGCAGCGAGAAACAGCAGCTGTAGACACAAGATAGTTTATATTATGGTAGCAACGGAACGAAGCGGACTACATATGTATTACTGTCATTGTTTAATTATACCAGCGTGTTTTCGCGTGTTTACACGAAACTCAAATACTATCAATGAAATGGTTTAGCTATTTCTCAGCATAATGACAGATTCAAAGACTAAACGAACTCACCAGATATTGTCTTCAAATGGATGCATGCTCAAGAAAAAGTAATTATTCATCCTCTGAAAAAGCTTTTACTAACAAACTTTTGGTAGCCTCTTCCAGTGCTTCCCCGACGTTCAGACCCTACCCTCGCTGATAAAAACTAGACCCTACGGTGTCGGATTACTTGCGTCGCCATGGATGTCGCTTGCCGTAAAGAAGTTTACTCGATGTCGTAACACTTTAGAATTTGGAGGTACAGCGCTACCACACCCACCTAATAAAAAAAAAGTCCAAATGGCGAGCAAACCATATGGCGGACATAGGTGGTCCCAAAAGCAAAGTTGTAGAGCACATTCAGATGCATCGGTCGATGATGTTTTGTGTTGATCGGACTTATGGTGTGGCAGTTATAGCCTTTAAATGTATGATCCTTGTTATAGCGCCACCATCTGGGCGACATAGGTGATTTTTCGTGGCTGAGTAGTGGGGGGCCATAGGAACCCACCTACCAAAGTTGGTTGGTCTACAACTTATGGTTGCTGAGCCTCAGACATTTTAGCGGAGAAAACTGCCACGCCCCAACGAAAAAGTCTAAATGGCGGGCAAACAATATGGCGGACATAGGTGGTGCCAATGGCAAAGTTGTAGAGCACCTTCAGATGCATAGGTCGATGAAGTTTTGTGTTGATCTAACTTATGGTGTGGGAGTTATGGCCTTTTACGCAAAACCCTTTGTTATAGCGCCACCATCTGGCCGACATAGGTGATTTTTAGTGCCTGAGTAGTGGGGGGCCATAGGAACCCACCTGCCAAATTTGGTTGCTCTAGGACTTATGGTTCCTGAGCCTCAGACACTTTTAGTGGAGAAAAATAATAAGAATAATAATATTAATTAAAGCCGCAAGCGGCGTGGGAGGGGTCCAAGCATTGGCACCATCGCGCCCCCTATGGAGCAATTTTAAAATGGCTTTGTCCTCATGATCATATGCCTTCACCCAACATATCTACTGAATATCATGATGATCGTATGAAATATTGATGACTTATGGCCAATTTTGTGCTAAGAGACGCTGTCGGATGACTTAGTTGCGTGGCCATGGATGTGTCCTGGCCGCTTCCCGTTTAAAGGCCTTTACTATGTCGTAACACTTAGATGGTCCGGCGTGTATGGACAGCTGCAGTGTTTCTGCGCCGCAACTAAAAAAGGGCGTCACACTAGTGTTGTCACGATACCAAAATTTTGACTTTGATACTGATACCAGGTTTGGTATTACGATACTCAATACTGAAATGATACTTGAAACTTAAACGATGCTAATTCGATACTTGGTACCTAATGATACTGAAATTACCTTAATAGATGAGAAAACGTAATGTCCACAAGGGTTGACCTCATTTTCGAATTCATGGTTTATTAACAACCTAGTTCATTATCAACCTTTAAGTTGAAGCCTCTTCAACATATTAATATGCATAGGCCTATAGTGTTACAACACTGAACAATAGAAAAAATATGTTAAATATATTCAAAAATTAAACAGTTGTAAACTAAATAATCTTTACAACAGGTCTTTCACCTTTAAATAGATTTAAAAAACAGCATATTTTTATAACAATACAGCATCTATATATAATAAAATATTTCCAAATTGGAACACCTATGCTACTGAAGTGAACTGAGTCAAAGCTTGCGCTGTATCAAGGAGCTGAGTGCAAGCACAAGTCACCTCACTTGGCAACCTTAGTTGCTACTGCCTTCTAGCGAAGATTCTGACAAATTACACTTTTCATCCTCTCAATCAGTAATGCGGGAGATAATTTTCCCTGGCGTTACATTTGACTCAAAACTACCGAACGTCGGAATATATTCTAATACCGAACCGTTTCTTTTTCTTTTTTTTTTCTTTCTTTTTTTTAAGTACCGAGAAAGAGCTGAAGTTTTGGTATACCGTGCAACACTACGTCAGACACATATTCCAATCCATTTCTCAGCTTAGCAGAGAATGCACATTTCAGAGCGCCACAGAGACAGACAGAATAATAACACATGAATGCACATTTCAAATAATAAATACGACATTGAGAAAAAACGGAAAAAAACACGTAATATCAACTCGCGATATGCGTGCTGCGCGCAAAGTAGCCTACCGTTTAATTCATGTAGACATTGGCAGATAAGAAAAATTTTGGGTACGCTGACCTATAAAACGCTATTCCAAAAGCAAAATCAGACATGTTATACATCGTTAGAAAGCTTATACTCTCACCTATGGAATAAATGAGTTGTCAATCAAGCCAAATTGCACTAAAAAGGGCGACAACGCCGTAAGCAACAAGTGTGGTATTACACACAGCTATTTATGAAGATAGCCGACACAGGCGTCACATATGCGCGTATTTGTCACAAACGGATTGTCCAAGACAATATATGACCACTCAGTCGCAAAAGGGACATCTCTACGCGTAAAACCAATGATAAGATTGTGTATTTATTCAATGAGTCCCAGATATTGACTGTAATATGAGATGGTATAATTTTTAAAAAACTTTGTCTCGTTTATTTCGTTATTCAATAAGCAGCGTTTTCACTGCTGTATTGGCATATTTTAGGGCTAATGTCGGGTTTATCTTGTTGCTACGGAATATTGCATTACATTACATTACAGGCATTTGGCAGACGCTCCTATCCAGAGTGACGTACAACAAAGTGTTTAACCATAACCAGGAACAAGTGTGTCGAAAACCCTAGAGGGCAGTAGCCTACCATTCCGAGTGCAGGGAACAACCGCATAGTTCAACTTGGACCCTGTAGGTTAAACTGATTAACACTAACACAAACAAGAACAGCAACAACACAGTCTATGCAAAAATACAAGCAATAGTTAAGACGAGTTAAGTCACCTCCGAAACAACTACCTAGTTACAACCCTAAGCTTACAGTCAATTTAGAGATTAAATTGAGAATACGATTTACAGCATAAATTACGTCTTTTGTTTATATTCAATATTAGAAATTGCAGCGAGAAACTGCAGCTGTAGGCACAAGATAGTTTATGTTATGTTAGCAACGGAACGAAGCGGACTCAGACACTTTTAGCGGAGAAAAATAATAATAATAATAATAATAATAATAATAATAATAATAATCCTAACAGACACAATAGGGTTCCACCAGCTTCGCTGCTTGGACCCCTAATAATCTTTAAAACAGGTCTTTCACCTTTAAATAGATTTAGAAACTGCATATTTAAATAACAATACAGCATCTATCTATAATAAAATATTTCCAAATTGGAACACCTATTGCTACTGAAATGAACTGAGTCAAAGCTTGCGCTGTATCGAGGAGCTGAGTGCACAAGCGCAAGTCACCTCACTTAGCAACCTTAGTTGCTACTGCCTTCTAGCGAAGATTCTGACAAATTACACTTTTCATCCTCTCAATCAGTAATGCGGGAGACAATTTTCCCTGGCTTTTACATTTTACTCAAAACAACCGAACGTCGGAATATTCTAATACCGAACCGTTTCTTTTTTTTTTTTTTTTTAAGTACCGAGAAAGTGCTGATGTTTTGGTATACCTTGCAACACTACGTCAGAACCATATTCCAATCCATTGCTCAGCTTAGCAGAGCATGCACATTTCAGAGCGCCACAGAGGCAGATAGAATAATAACACATAAATACACATTTCAAATAATAAATACGACATTGAGAAAAAAAAAAAAAGAAAAAAAAAAAAGGTAATATCAACTCGCGATCTGCGTGCTGCGCGCAAAGTAGCCTACCGTTTTATTTATTTAGACGTTGGCAGATAAGAAAATTTTTTGGTTACGCTGACCTATAAAACGCTATTCCAAAAGCAAGATCAGACATGTTATACATCGTTAGAAAGCTTATACTCTCACCTACTGAATAAATGAGTTGTCAATCAAGCCAAATTGTACTAAAAAGGGCGACAACGCCGTAAGCAACAGGTGTGGTATTACGCACAGCTATTTTTGAAGGTAGCCGACGCAGGCGTCACGTTTGCGCCTATATTTCACAAACGGATTGTCCAAAGACAATATATGACCACTCATTCGCAAAAGGGACGTCTCTACGCGTAAACCCGATGGTAAGATTGTATATTTATTAAATGCGTAGTCCCAGATATTGACTGTATAATGACATGGTATAATTTTAAAAAAAAAAAAAAACGTTGTCTCGTTTATTTCGTTATTCAGTAAGCAGCGTTTTCACTGCTGTATTGGTATATTTTAGGGCTAATGTCGGGTTTATCTTGTTGCTACGGAATATTGCATTACATTACAGGCATTTGGCAGACGCTCTAATCCAGAGCGACGTACAACAAAATGTATAACCATAACCAGGAACAACTGTGTCGAAAACCCTAGAGGGCAGTAGCCTACCGTTCCAAGTGCAGGGAACAACCGCATAGTTCAACTTGGACACTGTAGGTTAAACTGGTTAACACTAACACAAACAAAGAACAGCAACAACGCAGACTACGCAAAAATACAAGCAATAGTTAAGACGAGTTAAGTCACCTACGAAACAACTACCTAGTTACAACCCTAAGCTTACAGTCAATTTAGAGATTAAATTGGAGAATACGATTTACAGCATAAATTGCGTCTTTTGTTTATATTCAATATTAGAAATTGCAGCGAGAAACTGCAGCTGTAGACACAAGATAGTTTATGTTATGGTAGCAATGGAACGAAGCGGACTATACATGTATTGCCATCATTTTTTATTATACCAGTGTGTTTTCGCGCGTTTGCACAGAAGCTCAAAACCTACCAATAAAATGGTTTAGCTATTTCTCACCATCATGACAGATTTAAAGACTTAACGAACTCACCCGATACTGTCTTCAAATGGATCCATGCCAAAGAAAAGTAATTATTCATCCTCTCAAAAAAGCTTTTACTAACAAACCTTTAATAGCCTAGCATGCACTCTGGCTGGCACTCTAACATTCCTTCCCCAACGGTCAGACCCTCCCCTCACTGATAAAAACTAGACCCAAGGGTGTCGGATTACTTGCGTCGCCATGGATGTCGCTTGCCGTAAAGAAGTTTACTAGATGTCATAACACTTAGAATTTGCAGCAACAGCTCTTCCGCACCCCACCTAATAAAAAAGTCCAAATGGCGGGCAAAAAATATGGCGGACATAGGTGCTCCCAAAAGCAAAGTTGTAGAGCACATTCAGATGCATCGGTCGATGAAGTTTTGTGTTGATCAGACTTATGGTGTGGCAGTTATAGTCTTTAAAAGTATGATCCTTTGTTATAGCGCCACCATCTGGCCGACATAGGTGATTTTGTAGTGACTGAGTAGTGGGGGGCCATAGGAACCCACCTACCAAAGTTGGTTGGTCTACAATCTACAATACATTTCAATAACAATACAGCATCTTCCTATAATAAAATATTTACAGATTAGAACACCTATTGCCACTGAAGTCACCTGAGTCTAAGCTTGGGCTGTATCAACCAGGAAGAATACACAAGCGCAGGTCACCTCACTTGCCAACCTTAGTTGCTACTGCCGTCTAGCGAAGATTCTGACAAATTACACTTTTCATCCTCTCAATCAGTAAATGCGGGAGACAATTTTCTCTGGCTTTTACATTTGACTCAAAACTACCAAACGTCGGAATATTCTAATAGCGAACCGTTTCTTTTTTCTTCTTTTTTTTTAAGTACCGAGAAAGTGCTGAAGTTTTGGAATACCGTGCCACACTACGTCAGACACATATTCCAATCCATTGCTCAGCTTAGCAGAGAATGGACATTTCAGAGCGCCACAGAGACAGACAGAATAGTAACGCATGAATACGCATTTCAAATAATAAATACGACATTGAGAAAAAACGAAACAAAAGACGAGATATCAAGTCGCGACCTACGCGCAGAGCAGCCTACCGTTTTATTTATGTAGACACTGGTATATAAGAAAATGTTCGGTTACGCTGACCTATAAAACGCTATTCCAAAAGCAAAATCAGACATGTTATACATCGTTAGAAAGCTTATACTCTCACCTCCGGAATAAATGAATTGTCAATCAAGCCAAATTGCACGAAAAAGGACGACAACGCCGTAAGCAACAGTGTGGTATTACGCACAGCTATTTTTGAAGATTGCCCAGGCGTGACAAATGCGCGTAGCCTATATTTCTCAAACGGATTGTCCAAGACAATATATGACCACTCATTCGCAAAAGGGACATCTCTACGCGTAAAACCAGCGGTAAGATTGCATATTTATTCGATGTTTAGTACCAGATATTGAATGTAGAATGACATGGCATAATTTTAAAAAACTTTGTCTCGTTTATTTCCTTATTCAGTGAGCAGCGTTTTCACTGCTATATTGGCATATTTTAGGGCTAACGTCGGGTTTATCTTGTTGCTACGGAATATTACATTACATTCCATTACAATACAGGCATTTGGCAGACGCTCTTATCCAGAGTGACGTACAACAAAGTGTATAACCATAACCAGGAACAAGTGTGTCGAAAACCCTAGAGAGAAATACCGTTCCAAGTGCAGGGAACAACCGTTAGTTCAACTTGGACCCTGTAGGTTAAACTGATTAACACTAACACAAACAAGAACAGCAACAACGCAGTCCATGCAAAAATACAAGCAATAGTTAAGACGAGTGCATTAAAGTAAGTCACCTACGAAACAGCTAACTAATTACAACCCTAATCTTAGTCAATTTAGAGAATAAATTGAGAATACGATTTCTCTCAGCATAATGACGGATTTAAAGACTAAACTCACGAACTCACCCGATATTGTCTTCAAATGGATCCATGCCAAAGAAAAGTAATGATTCATCCTCTCAAATAGCTTTTACTAACAAACTTTTAGAAGCAAAAAAAAAACTGAATACCAACGGTGAAATACCAACTCGCCATCGATGCTACCTACGCGCAGAGTACCGTGTTATTTATTCAGACACTGGCAACTACAGCATAAATTGCGTCTTTTGTTTATATTCAATATTAGTAATTGCAGCGAGAAACAGCAGCTGTAGACACAAGATAGTTTATATTATGGTAGCAACGGAACGAAGCGGACTACATATGTATTACTGTCATTGTTTAATTATACCAGCGTGTTTTCGCGCGTTTACACGAAACTCAAATACTATCAATAAAATGGTTTAGCTATTTCTCAGCATAATGACAGATTCAAAGACTAAACGAACTCACCAGATATTGTCTTCAAATGGATGCATGCTAAAGAAAAGTAATTATTCATCCTCTGAAAAAGTTTTTACTAACAAACTTTTGGTAGCCTCTTCCAGTGCTTCCCCGACGTTCAGACCCTACCCTCACTGATAAAAACTAGACCCTACGGTGTCGGATTACTTGCGTCGCCATGGATGTCGCCTGCCGTAAAGAAGTTTACTCGATGTCGTAACACTTAGAATTTGCAGCAACAGCTCTTCGGCACCCCACCTAATAAAAAAGTCCAAATGGCGGGCAAACCATATGGCGGACATAGGTGGTCCCAATAGCAAAGTTGTAGAGCACATTCAGATGCATCGGTCGGTGAAGTTTTGTGTTGATCTAACTTACGGTGTGGGAGTTATGGCCTTTTAAATTATGACCCTTTGTTATAGCGCCATCATCTGGCCGACATAGGTGATTTGTAGTGCCTGAGTAGTGGGGGGCCATAGGAACCCACCTCCAAAATTTGGTTGGTATACAACTTATGGTTGCTGAGCCTCAGACATTTTAGCGGAGAAAACTGCCACGCCCCAACTAAAAAGTCTAAATGGCGGGCAAACAATATGGTGGACATAGGTAGTGCCAAGGGCAAAGTGATAGAGCACGTTCAGATGCATAGGTCGATGAAGTTTTGTGTTGATCTAACTTATGATGTGGGAGTTATGGCCTTTTACGCAAAACCCTTTGTTATAGCGCCACCATATGGCCAACATAGGTGATTTTTAGTGCCTGAGTAATGGGGGGGCATAGGAACCCACCTGCCAAATTTGGTTGCTCTAGGACTTATGGTTGCTGAGCCTCAGACACTTTTAGCGGAGAAAAATAAGAATAATAATTAAAGCCGCAAGCGGCGTTGGGAGGGGTCCAAGCATTGGCACCATCGCGCCCCCTATGGAGCGATTTTAAAATGGCTTTGTCCTCATGATCATATGCCTTCACCCAACATATCTACTGAATATCACGATGAACAATGGATGAGAATATGTGTCTGACGTAGTAAAATATTGATGACTTATGGCCAAATTTATGCTAAGACATCTGGCGGATGACTTAGTTGCGTTGGCATCGGATGTGTCCTGGCCGCTTCTCGTAAAGGTCTTTACTATGTTGTAACACTTAGATGGCATGTCGTAACACTTAGATGGCCTGTTGTGTGTGTACAGCTGCAGCGCTTCCATGCCGCAACTAAAAAAGGCGTCACACTAGTGTTGTCACGATAGCAAAATTTTGACTTTGATAACGATGCCAGGTTTAGTATCATGATAATTGATACTGAAACAATACTGATTCAATACTCGGTACCTAACGATACGATGAAATTACCTTAATTGATCAGAAACGTAATGTCCACAAAGGTTGACCTCATTTTCGAATTCACGGTTTATTAAAAGCCTGGTTTATTAACATCCTTTAAGTTGAAGCCTGTTCAACATATCAATAAGCATAGGCCTATAGTGTTACAACACTAAACCATAGAAAACTATATGAAATATATTTCAAAAATTAAACAATTGCAAAGTAAATTATCTTTAAACAGGTCTTTCACTTTTAAATAAATATAAAAAACAGCATATTTCAATAACAATACAGCATCTTCCTATAATATAATATTTACAAATTAGAACACCTATTGCTACTGAAGTCAACGGAGTGTAAGCTTGCGCTGTATCAACCATGAAGAATGCACAAGCGCAGGTCACCTCACTTGGCAACCTTAGTTGCTACTCCCGTCTAGCGAAGATTCTGACAAATTGCACTTTTCATCCTCTAAATCAGTAATGCGGGAGACAATTTTCCCTGGCTTTTACATTTGACTCAAAACTACCGAACGTCGGAATATTCTAATAGCGAACCGTTTATTTTTATTTTTATTTTTTTAAGTACTGAGAAAGTGCTGAAGTTTTGGAATACCGTGCAACACTACGTCAGACACATATTCCAATCCATTGCTCAGTTTGGCAGAGAAATGCACATTTCAAAGTACCTCAGAGACAGATAGGATAATAATACATATTTAATATAGCCTAATAAATACATTTAAAAAAAAAAAACAAAAAACCAAATATCAACTCGATAACCCTGCTAGCATGCGTGCTGCGCGAAGAATACCTTATTATTTATTTAGACATTGGCAGACTACAGCATTTGCGTCTTTTGTTTATATTCAATAGTAATTGCAGCGAGAAACTGCAGCTGTAGACACAAGAAAGTTTATATTATGGTAGCAAACGGAATGAAGCGGACTACATATATAGGCTATATTTACCGTCATTGTTTTATTATACCAGCGTGTTTTCGCGCGTTTCCAGAGAAACTCAATTACTATCAATAAAAAAACGGTTTAGCTGTTTCTCAGCATAATGACGGATGGGGATGGGACGAAAATATTTTCAACCGTCAACCACGTT
This sequence comes from Anguilla japonica, assembly GCA_025169545.1. NCBI lineage: Eukaryota > Metazoa > Chordata > Actinopteri > Anguilliformes > Anguillidae > Anguilla > Anguilla japonica. Next base: position 29,696,374 of record CM045889.1, read on the forward strand.
TTAGCAACCTTCCAACACTGTCGTCATCACTGTTCCATGGGTCACAAAAACGATTACACTAACGCTTACATTGCAGTGTGAAATATCCACATTATATAATACCACTAACCTATTTAAAGACACTCAATTTCAAAAATAACGTATGTAACCAAAATATTTTGAGCAGTAATACTTAGATAGCAATATGACATTTTATCTGTGTTTAGTAGTATAGAGACAGAAAAAAAGCAATGACAAAGTCCTATCCGCTTCTGTTCTGCGTCAGAAAACGATGTCAGATAGGTCTATCAGCAAAGAAAAATGGCTTAGCTATGCCCCCAGGTTCTCAATAATAATAGTACTCTCCAAGAAATTATGAAAATCGTTGACAACGTTTCGTTAGGTGCATCGTCTTTAATGCTACGCCACAGTGAATGCGCAAGTGAATGCGATAAGGAAAAATGCCGTCACCCTGAAAAAAAACGGTATTCCAAATGCAAAAATCAGACATGTTATACATCGTTAGAAAGCTTATAATCTCACCTACTGAATAAATGAACTGTCAATCGAGCCAAATTGTACTAAAAACGGCGACAACGCCGTAAGCAACAGGAATCACAAACGGATTGTCCAAGACAATATATGACCACTCAATCGCAAAAGGAACATCTCTACGCGTAAAACCAATGGTAAGATTGTATATTTATTCAATGTTTAGTCCCAGATATTGACTGTAATATGAGATGGTTTAATTTAAAAAAACTTTGTCTCGTTTATTTCGTTATTCAGTAAGCAGCGTTTTCACTGCTGTATTGGCATATTTTAGGGCAAATGTCGGGTTTATCTTGTTGTTACGGAATATTAGCCTACATTACATTACAGGCATTTGGCAGACGCTCATATCCAGAGCGACGTACAACAAAGTGTATAACCATAACCAGGAACAAGTGTGTCGAAAACCCTAGAGGGCAGTATCCTACCGTTCCAAGTGCCCCAAGACCATCCCCTCACTGATAAAAAAACTAACCCTACGGTGTCGGATTACTTGCGTCGCCATGGATGTCGCTTGCCGTAAAGAAGTTTACTAGATGTCGTAACACTTTGAATTTGGAACTCCAGCTTTTCCGCACCCCACCTAATAAAAAAGTCCAAATGGCGGGCAAACCATATGGCGGACATAGGTGGTCCCAAAAGCAAAGTTGTAGAGCACATTCAGATCCATCGGTCGATGAAGTTTTGTGTTGATCGGACTTATGGTGTGGCAGTTATAGCCTTTAAAAGTATGATCCTTTGTTATAGCGCCACCATCTGGGCGACATAGGTGATTTTTCGTGCCTGGGTAGTGGGGGGCCATAGGAACCCACCTACCAAAGTTGGTTTGTCTACAACTTATGGTTGCTGAGCCTCAGACATTTTAGCAGAGAAAACTGCCACGCCCCAATGAAAAAGTCTAAATGGCGGGCAAACAATATGGCGGACATAGGTGGTGCCATAGGCAAAGTTGTAGAGCACGTTCAGATGCATAGGTCCATGAAGTTTTGTGTTGATCTAACTTATGGTGTGGGAGTTATGGCCTTTTACGCATAACCCTTTGTTGTAGCGCCACCATGTGGCCAACATAGGTGATTTTTAGTGCCTGAGTAGTGGGGGGCCATAGGAACCCACCTGCCAAATTTGCTTGCTCTAGGACTTATGGTTGCTGAGCCTCAGACACTTTTAGCGGAAAAAAATAAGAATAATAATAATTAAAGCCGCAAGCGGCGTTGGGAGGGGTCCAAGCATTGGCACCATCGCGCCCCCTATGGAGCGATTTTAAAATGGCTTTGTCCTCATGATCATATGCCTTCACCCAACATATCTACTAAATATCATGATGATTGTATAAAATATTGATGACTTATGGCCAATTTTGTGCTAAGAGACGCTGTCGGATGACTTAGTTGCGTCGCCATGGATGTGTCCTGGCCGCTTCGCGTAAAGGCCTTTAGTATGTCGTAACACTTAGATGGCATGTCGTAACACTTAGATGGCCCGGCGTGTATGCACAGCTGCAGTGTTTCTTCTGCGCCGCAACTAAAAAAGGTGTCACACTAGTGTTGTCACGATACCAAATTTTGACTTTGATACTGATACCAGGTTTAGTATCACGATACTCAATACTGAAATGATACTTGAAACTTAAACGATGCTAATTCGATACTCGGTACCTAACGATACTGAAATTACCTTAATAGATCAGTAACGTAATGTCCACAAGGGTTGACCTCATTTTCGAATTCATGGTTTAACAACAACCTGGTTCATTAACAACCTTTAAGTTGAAGCCTCTTCAACATATTAATATGCATAGGCCTGTAGTGTTGCAACACTGAACAATAGAAAAATATATTAAATCTATTTCAAAAATTGAACAGTTGTAAACTAAATAATCTTTAAAACAGGTCTTTCACCTTTAAATAGATTTAAAAACAGCATATTGTAATAACAATACAGCATCTATCTATTATAAAATATTTCCAAATTGGAACACCTATTGCTACTGAAGTGAACTGAGTCAAAGCTTGCCCTGTATCAAGGAGCTGAGTGCGCAAGCGCAAGTCACCTCACTTGGCAACCTTAGTTGCTACTGGCATCTAGCGAAGATTCTGACAAATTACACTTTTCATCCTCTAAATCAGTAATGCGGGAGACAATTTTACCTGGCTTTTACATTTTACTCAAAACTACCGAACGTTGGAATATTCTAATACCGAACCGTTTCTTTTTCTTTTCTTTTTTTTTTTAAGTACCGAGAAAGTGCTGAAGTTTTGGTATAACGTGCAACACTACGTCAGACACATGTTCCAATTCATTGCTCAGCTTAGCAGAGAATGAACATTTCAGAGCGCCACAGAGACAGATAGAATAATAAGACATAAATACGCATTTTAAATAATAAATACGACATTGAGAAAAAACGAAAAAAAGGCGATATATCAAGTCGCGACCTGCGCGCAAAGTAGCCTACCGTTTTATTTATGTAGACATTGTCAGAAAAGAAAATTTTCGGTTACGCTGACCTATAAAACGCTATTCCAAAAGCAAAAACAGACATGTTATACATCGTTAGAAAGCTTATACTCTCACCTACTGAATAAATTAATTGTCAATCAAGCCAAATTGCACTAAAAAGCGCGACAACGCCGTAAGCAACAGGTGTGGTATTACGCACAGCTATTTTTGAAGGTAGCTGACCCAGTTATCACATATGCGCCTATATTTCTCAAACGGATTGTCCAAGACAATATATGACCACTCATTCGCAAAAGGGACATCTCTACGCGTAAAACCAGTGGTAAGATTGTATATTTATTCGATGTTTAGTCCCAGATATTGAATGTAGAATGACATGGCATAATTAAAAAAAAACTTTGTCTCGTTTATTTCCTTATTCAGTGAGCAGCGTTTTCACTGCTATATTGGCATATTTTAGGGCTAACGTCGGGTTTATCTTGTTGCTACGGAATATTACATTACATTCCATTACAATACAGGCATTTGGCAGACGCTCTTATCCAGAGTGACGTACAACAAAGTGTATACCATAACCAGGAACAAGTGTGTCGAAAACCCTAGAGAGAAATGCCGTTCCAAGTGCAGGGAACAACCGTTAGTTCAACTTGGACCCTGTAGGTTAAACTGATTAACACTAACACAAACAAGAACAGCAACAACGCAGTCTATGCAAAAATACAAGCAATAGTTAAGACGAGTGCATTAACTAAGTCACCAACGAAACAGCTAATTCGTTACAACCCTAAGCTTACAGTCAATTTAGAGAAAACAATTTCTCTCAGCATAATGACGGATTTAAAGACTAAACGAACTCACCCGATATTGTCTTCAAATGGACCGTATTATTTATTTAGACACTGGCAGACTACAGCATCAATTGCGTCTTTTGTTTATATTCAATATTAGAAATTGCAGCGAGAAACTGCAGCTGTAGACACAAGATAGTTTGTTATGTTATGGTAGCAACGGAACGAACCGGACTATATATGTATTAGGCTACCGTCATTGTTTCATTATACAAGCGTGTTTTCGCGCGTTTGCACAGAAACTCAGAACCTATCAATAAAATGGTTTAGCTATTTCTCAGCATAATGACAGATTCAAAGACTAAACGAACTCACCCGATACTGTCTTCAAATAATGTCTGGCACTGTCTTTCACTGCTTCCCCGACGTTCAGACCGTCCCCTCACTGATAAAAACTAGACCCTACGGTGTCGGATTACTTGCGTCGCCATGGATGTCGCTTGCCGTAAAGAAGTTTACTAGATGTCGTAATCGTTTAGATTTGGAGCCACAGCTCTTCCGCACCCCACCTAATAAAAAAGTCCAAATGGCAGGCAAACAATATGGCGGACATATGTAGCCCCAATAGCAAAGTTGTAGAGCACATTCACATGCGTCGGTCTATGAAGTTTTGTGTTGATCTGACTTACGGTGTGGGAGTTATGATCTTTTAGGCAAAACCCTTTGTTATAGCGCCACCATCTGACCGACATAGGTGATGTTTACTGCCTGAGTAGTGGGGGGCCATAGGAACCCACCTGCCAAATTTGGTTGCTCTAGGACTTATGGTTGCTGAGCCTCAGACATTTTAGCAGAGAAAGATTCCACGCCCCAACGTAAAAGTTAAAATGGCGGGCAAACAATATGGCGGACATGGGTGGTGCCAATGGCAAAGTTGTAGAGCACGTTCAGATGCATAGGTCAATGAAGTTTTGTGTTGATTTAACTTATGGTGTGGGAGTTATGGCCTTTTATGCAAAACCCTTTGTTATAGCGCCACCATCTGGCCGACATAGGTTATTTTTAGTGGCTGAGTATTGGGGGGCCATAGGAACCCACCTGCCAAATTTGGTTGCTCTACGACTTACGGTTGCTGAGCCTCAGACACTTTTAGCGGAGAAAAATAATAATAATAATAATAATAATAATAATAATATAATAATAATAATAATAATAATAATAATAATCCTAACAAAAACAATAGGGTTCCACCAGCTTCGCTGCTTGGACCCCTAATAATCCTAACAAATACAATAGGGTTCCACCAGCTTCGCTGCTTGGACCCCTAATTAAAGCCGCAAGCGGCGTTGGGAGGGGTCCAAGCATTGGCACCGTCGCGCCCCCTATGGAGCGATTTTAAAATGGATTTTTCCTCGTGATTATATGCCTTCACCCAACATATCTACTGAATATCATGATGATTGTATAAAATGTTGATGACTTATGGCCAATTTTGTACGAAGAGACGCTGTCAGATGACTTAGTGGCGTCGCCATAGATGTGTCCTGGCCGCTTCCCGTAAAGGCCTTTACTATGTCGTAATGCTTAGATGGGATGTCATAATACTTAGATGGGATGTCGTAACGCACATATGACCTGGCGTGTTTGAACAGCTGCAGCGCTTCCATGCTGTAACTAAAAAAGGCGTCACACTAGTGTTGTCACGATGCCGAAATTTTGACTTTGATACTGATACCAAGTTTAGTATCACGATAATTAATACTGAAACAATACTGATTCAATACCCGGTACCTAACGATACTGAAATTACCCTAATAGATCAGAAACGTAATGTCCACAAGGGTTGACCTCATTTTCGAATTCACGGATTATTAAAAACCTGGTTTATTAACAACCTTTAAGTTGAAGCCTGTTCAACATATCAATAAGCATAGGCCTATAGTGTTACAACACTAAACCATAGAAAATTATATTAAATATATTTCAAAAATTAAACAGTAGTAAAGTAAATTATCTTTAAACAGGTCTTTCACTTTAAAATAGAGCTAAAAACTGCATGTTTCAATAACAATACAGCATCTTCCTATAATAAAATATTTACAAATTAGAACAGCTATTGCTACTGAAGTGAACTGAGTCCAAGCTTGCGCTGTACCAACGAGTAGTGCACAAGCGCGGGTCACCTCACTTGACAACCTTAGTTGGTACTGCCATCTAGCGAAGATTCTGACAAATTACACCTTTCATCCTCTCAATCAGTAATGCGGGAGACACAGTTCCCTGGCTTTTACATTTGACGCAAAACTACCGAACGTCGGAAAATTCTAATAGCGAACCGTTTCTTTTTTCTTTTCATTTTAAATACCGAATAAGTGCTGAAGTTTCGGTATACGGTGCAACACTACGTCAGACACATATTCCAACCCATTGGTCAGCTTAGCAGAGAATGCACATTTCAGAGCGCCTCAGAGACAGATAGGATAATAATACATATTTCATATAGCCTAATAAATACGACATAAAAAAACGAAACAAAAAACGAAAAATCAACTCGACATCACTGCTAGCATGCGTGCTGCGCGAAGAATACCTTATTATTTATTTAGACATTGGCAGACTACAGCATTTGCGTCTTTTGTTTAATATTCAATAGTAATTGCAGCCAGAAACTGCAGCTGTAGACACAAGAAGGTTTGTTATATTATGGTAGCAACGGAATGAAGCGGACTAAACATATAGGCTATATTTACCGTCATTGTTTTATTATACCAGCGTGTTTTCGCGCGTTTGCAGAGAAACTCAATTACTATCATTAAAAATGGTTTAGCTATTTCTCAGCATAATGACGGATGAAGATGCGACGTAAATAATTTTCAACCGTCCACCACGTTTTAGCAACGTTCCAACACTCTCGTCATCACTGTTCCATGGGTCACAAAAACTATTACACTAACGCTTACATTGCAGTGTGAAATATCCACATTATATAATACCACTAACCTATTTAAAGACACTCAATTTCAAAAATAACGTATATAACCGAAATATTTTAAGCAGTAATAGCAACATGACATTTTATCTGTGTTTAGTAGTATAGAGACAGAAAATCAATGACAAAGTCCTATCCGCTTCTGTTTTGTGTCAGAAAACGATGTCAGATAGGTCTATCAGCAAAGAAATGGCTTAGCTATGCCCCGAAGTCCTCAATAATAATAGTACTCTCCAAGAAATTATGAAAATCATTGACAACGTTTCGTTAGGTGCATTGTCTTTAATGCTACGCCACAGTGAATGCGATAAGAAAATATTCCATTACGCTGAACTATAAAACGCTATTCCAAATGCAAAATCAGACATGTTATACATCGTTAGAAAGCTTATACTCTCATCTACTGAGTAAATGAACTGTCAATCAAGCCAAATTGTTCTAAAAACGGCGACAACACCGTAAGCAACAGGAATCACAAACGGATTGTCCAAGACAATGTATGACCACTCAGTCGCAAAAGGGACATCTCTACGCGTAAAACCAATGGTAAGATTGTATATTTATTCAATGTTTAGTCCCAGATATTGACTGTAATATGAGATGGTATAATTAAAAAAAACTTTGTCTCGTTTATTTCGTTATTCAATAAGCAGCGTTTCCACTGCTGTATTGGCACATTTTAGGGCAAATGTCGGGTTTATCTTGTTGTTACGGAATATTAGCCTACATTACATTACAGGCATTTGGCAGACGCTCATATCCAGAGCGACGTACAACAAAGTGTCTAACCATAACCAAGAACAAGTGTTTCGAAAACCCTAGAGGGCAGTATCCTACCGTTCCAAGTGCCCCAAGACCGTCCCCTCACTGATAAAAAACTAACCTTACGGTGTCGGATTACTTGCGTCGCCATGGATGTCGCTTGCCGTAAAGAAGTTTACTCGATGTCGTAACACTTAGAATTTGGAGCTCCAGCTTTTCCGCACCCCACCTAATAAAAAAGTCCAAATGGTGGGCAAACCATATGGCGGACATAGGTGGTCCCAAAAGCAAAGTTGTAGAGCACATTCAGATGCATCGGTCGATGAAGTTTTGTGTTGATCTGACTTACGGTGTGGGAGTTATGGCCTTTTAAAGTATGACCCTTTGTTATAGCGCCACCATCTGGCCGACATAGATGATTTTTAGTGCCCGAGTAGTGGGGGGCCATAGGAACCCACCTCCAAAATTTGGTTGGTCTACAACTTATGGTTGCTGAGCCTCAGACATTTTAGTGGAGAAAACTGCCACGCCCCAACTAAAAAGTCAAAAGGGCAGGCAAACAATATGGCGGCCATAGGTGGTGCCAATGGCAAAGTGATAGAGCACGTTCAGATGCATATGTCGATGAAGTTTTGTGTTGATCTAACTCATGGTGTGAGAGTTATGGCCTTTTACGCCTAACCCTTTGTTATAGCGCCACCATCTGGCCGACATAGGTGATTTTTAGTGCCTGAGTAGTGGGGGGCCATAGGAACCCACCTGCCAAATTTGGTTGCTCTAGGACTTATGGTTGCTGAGCCTCAGACACTTTTAGCGGAGAAAAATAAGAATAATAATAATAATTATAGCCGCAAGCGGCGTTGGGAGGGGTCCAAGCATTGGCACCATCGCACCCCCTATGGAGCGATTTGAAAATCGCTTTGTCCTCATGATCATACACGTTCACCCAACATATCTACTGAATATCATGATTATTGTATAAAAAATTGATGACTTATGGCCAATTTTGTGGTAAGAGACGCTGGCGGATGACTTAGTTGCGTCGCGATGGATGTGTCCTGGCCGCTTCTCGTGAAGGCATTTACTATGTCGTAGCACTTAGATGGCATGTCGTAACACTTAGATGGCCCAGCGTGTATGTACAGCTGCAGCGCTTCCATGCTGTGACTAAAAAAAGGCGTCAAACTAGTGTTCTCACGATACCAAAATTTTGACTTTGATACCGATACCAGGTTTAGTATCATGATAATTGATACTGTAACAATACTGATTCAATACTCGGTACCTAATGATACTGAAATTACCTTAATTGATCAGAAAGGTAATGTCCACAAGGGTTGACCGCATTTTTCAATTCACGGTTTATAAAAAACCTAGTTTATTAACAACTTTTAAGTTGAAGCCTGTAACACTATAGGCCTATGCTTATTGATATAACACTAAACCATAGAAAACTATATTAAATATATTTCAAAAATTAAACAATTGTAAAGTAAATTATCTTTATACAGGTCTTTCACTTTAAAATATATCTAAAAACAGCATATTTCAATAACAATACAGCATCTTCCTTTAATAAAATATTAACAAATTAGAACAGCTATTGCTACTGAAGTGAACTGAGTCTAAGCTTGCGCAGTATCAACCACGCAAAATGCACAAGCGCAGGTCACCTCACTTGCCAACCTTAGTTGCTACTGCCATCTAGCGAAGATTCTGACAAATTACACTTTTCATCCTCTAAATCAGTAATGCGGGAGACAATTTTCCCTGGCTTTTACATTTGACTCAAAACTACCGAACGTCGGAATATTCTAATACGGAACCGTTTCTTTTTTAAGGACCGAAAAAGTGCTGAAGTTTTGGTATACCGTGCAACACTACGTCAGACACATATTCCAATCCATTGCTCAGCTTAGCAGAGAATGCACATTTCAGAGCGCCACAGAGACAGACAGAATAATAATTAAAGCCGCAAGCGGCGTTGGGAGGGGTCCAAGCATTGGCACCATCGCGGCCCCTATGGAGCGATTTGAAAATGTTTTTTTTCTCATGATCATATGCCTTCACCCAACATATCTACAGAATATCATGATGATTGTATGAAATGTTGATGAGTTATGGCCAATTTTGTGCGAAGAGACGCTGTCGGATGACTTAGTTGCGTCGCCATGGATGTGTCCTGGCCGCTTCCCGTAAAGGTCTTTACTATGTTGTAACACTTAGATGGCATGTCGTAACACTTATATGGCCTGGCATGTATGTACAGCTGCAGCGCTTCCATGCCGCAACTGAAAAAGATATCACACTAGCGTTGTCTTGATACCAAAAATTTGACTTTGATACCGATATCAGGTTTAGTATCACAATAATTGATACTGAAACGATACTGATTCAATACTCGGTACCTAACAATACAGAAAGTACCTTAATAGATCAGAAAGATAATGACCACAAGGGTTGACCTCATTTTCGAATTCACGGTGCATTAAAAACCTGGTTTATTAACAACCTTTAAGTTGAAGCCTGTTCAACATATCAATAAGCATATGCCAATAGTGTTACAACACAAAACCATAGAAAACTATATTGAATATACTTCAAAAATTAAGCAGTTGTAAAGTAAATTATCTTTAAACAGGTCTTTCACTTTAAGAGATCTAAAAACAGTATATTTCAATAACAATACAGCAGCTTCCTATAATAAAATATTTACAAATTAGACCAGCTATTGCTACTGAAGTGAACTGAGTCCAAGCTTGCGCTGTACCAACGAGTAGTGCACAGGCGCGCGTCACCTCACTTGCCAACCTTAGTTGCTACTGTCATCTAGCGAAGATTCTAACAAATTACACTTTTCATCCTCTCGATCAGTAATGCCGGAGACACATTTCCCTGGCTTTTACATTTGACGCAAAACTACGGAACGTCGGAAAATTCTAATACCGAACCGTTTATTTTTATTTTTATTTTTTTTAAGTACCGAAAAGGTGCTGAAGTTTCTGTATACCGTGCAACATTACATCAGACACATACCTATTCCAATCCATTGCGCAGCTTAGCAGAGAATGCACATTTCAGAGCGCCTCAGAGACATATAGAATAATAACACATGAATATACATTTCAAATAATAAATACGACACTGAGAAAAAACGAAACAAAAGATGAGATATCAAGTCGCGACCTACGCGCAGAGCAGCCTACCGTTTTATTTATTTAGACATTGGCAGATCAGAAAATTTTCGGTTGCACTGACCTATAAAACATTATTTCAAAAGCAAAACCTACATCGTTAGAAAGCTTATACTCTCACCTACAGAATAAATGAATTGTCAATCAAGCCAAATTGCACTAAAAAGGGCGACAACGCCGTAAGCACAGCTCTTATTGAAGATAGCCGACCCAGGCGTCACAGATGCGCGTATATTTCGCAAACGGATTGTCCAAGACAATATATAACCACTCATTCGCAAAAGGGACATCTCTACGCGTAAAACCAATGGTAAGATTGTATATTTATTCAATGTTTAGTCCCAGATATTGACTGTAGAATGACATGGTATAATTTTTTTTTTTAATTGTCTCGTTTATTTCGTAATTAAGTGAGCAGCGTTTTCACTGCTGTATTGGCATATTTGAGGCCTAATGTCGGGTTTATCTTGTTGCTACGGAATATTGCATTACATTACATTACAGGCATTTGGCAGACGCTCCTATCCAGAGCGACGTACAACAAAGTGTTTAACCATAACCAGGAACGAGTGTGTCGAAAACCCTAGATGGCAGTAGCCTACCGTTCCAAGTGCAGGGAACAACCGCATAGTTCAACTTGGACCCTGTAGGTTAAACTGGTTAACACTAACACAAACAAGAACAGCAACAACGCAGTCTATGCAGAAATGCAAGCAATAGTTAAGACGAGTGCATTAACTAAGTCACCTACGAAACAGCTAACTAGTTACAACCCAAAGCTTACAGTCAATGTGGAGATTAAATTGAGAATACGATTTCTCTCAGCATAATGACGGATTTAAAGAGTAAACGAACTCACCCGATATTGTCTTCAAATGGATCCATGCCAAAGAAAAGTAATGATTCATCCTCTCAAAGCTTTTACTAACAAACTTGTAGTAGCAAGAAATATCAACTCGCCATCCATGATAACTGCTTCATACGGTCAGAGTACCGTATTATTTATGTAGACATTGGTAGAGTACAGCATAAATTGCGTCTTTTGTTTATATTCAATATTAGTAATTGCAGCGAGAAACTGCAGCTGTAGACACAAGATAGTCTGTTATGTTATGGTAGCAACGGAATGAAGCGGACTACATATGTAGGCTATATTTACCGTCATTGTTTTATTATACCAGCGTGTTTTCGCGCGTTTCCAGAGAAACTCAATTACTATCAATAAAAATGGTTTAGCTATTTCTCAGCATAATGACGGATGGGGATGGGACGAAAATAATTTTCAACCGTCTACCACGTTTTAGCAACGTTCCAACACTGTCGTCATCACTGTTCCATGGGTCACAAAAACTATTACACTGACGCTTACATTGCAGTGTTAAATATCCACATTATATAATACCACTAACCTATTTAAAGACACTCAATTTCAAAGATAACGTATATAACCGAAATATTTTGAGCAGTAATACTTACATAGCAACATGACATTTTATCTGTGTTTAGTAGTATAGAGACAGAAAATCAATGACAAAGTCCTATCCGCTTCTGTTTTGCGTCAGAAAACGATGTCAGATAGGTCTATCAGCAAAGAAATGGCTTAGCTATGCCCCGAAGTCCTCAATAATAATAGTACTCTCCAAGAAATTATGAAAATCGTTGACAACGTTTCGTTAGGTGCATCGTCTTTAATGCTACGCCACAGTGAATGCGATAAGAAAATATTCCATTACGCTGAACTATAAAACGCTATTCCAAATGCAAAATCAGACATGTTATACATCGTTAGAAAGCTTATACTCTCATCTACTGAATAAATGAACTGTCAATCAAGCCAAATTGTTCTAAAAACGGCGACAGGAATCACAAACGGATTGTCCAAGACAATATATGACCACTCAGTCGCAAAAGGGACATCTCTACGCGTAAAACCAATGGTAAGATTGTATATTTATTCAATGTTTAGTCCCAGATATTGACTGTAATATGAGATGGTATAATTAAAAAAAACTTTGTCTCGTTTATTTCGTTATTCAGTAAGCAGCGTTTCCACTGCTGTATTGGCATATTTTAGGGCAAATGTCGGGTTTATCTTGTTGTTACGGAATATTAGCCTACATTACATTACAGGCATTTGGCAGACGCTCATATCCAGAGCGACGTACAACAAAGTGTCTAACCATAACCAGGAACAAGTGTTTCGAAAACCCTAGAGGGCAGTATCCTACCGTTCCAAGTGCCCCAAGACCGTCCCCTCACTGATAAAAAACTAACCTTACGGTGTCGGATTACTTGCGTCGCCATGGATGTCGCTTGCCGTAAAGAAGTGTACTCGATGTCGTAACACTTAGAATTTGGAGCTCCAGCTTTTCCGCACCCCACCTAATAAAAAAGTCCAAATGGCGGGCAAACCATATGGCGGACATAGGTAGTCCCAAAAGCAAAGGTGTAGAGCACATTCAGATGCATCGGTCGATGAAGTTTTGTGTTGATCGGACTTATAGTGTGACAGTTATAGCCTTTAAAAGAGTGATCCTTTGTTATAGCGCCACCATCTGGGCGACATAGGAGATTTTTCGTGCGTGAGTACTGGGGGGCCATAGGAACCCACCTACCAAAGTTGGTTGGTCTACAACTTATGGTTGCTGAGCCTCAGACATTTTAGCGAAGAAAACTGCCACGCCCCAATGAAAAAGTCTAAATGGCGGGCAAACAATATGGCGGACATAGGTGGTGCCAATGGCAAAGTTGTAGAGCACCTTCAGAGGCATAGGTCGATGAAGTTTTGTGTTGATCTAACTTATGGTGTGGGAGTTATGGCCTTTTACGCAAAACCCTTTGTTATAGCGCCACCATTTGGCCGACATAGGTGATTTTTAGTGCCTGAGTAGTGGGGGGCCATAGGAACCCACCTGCCAAATTTGGTTGCTCTAGGACTTATGGTTGCTGAGCCTCAGACACTTTTAGCGGAGAAAAAATAAGAATAATAATCCTAACAAATACAATAGGGATCCACCAGCTTCGCTGCTTGGACCCCTAATAAATACATTTAAAAAACGAAACAAAAAAACGAAATATCAACTCGACAACCCTGCTAGCATACGTGCTGTGTGAAGAATACCTTATTATTTATTTAGACATTGGCAGACTACAGCATTTGCGTCTTTTGTTTATATTCAAGAGTAATTGCAGGGAGAAACTGCAGCTGTAGACACAAGACAGTTTGTTATATTATGGTAGCAACGGAATGAAGTGGACTACATATATAGGCTATATTTACCGTCATTGTTTTATTATACCAGCGTGCTTTCGCGCGTTTGCAGAGAAACTGAATTACTATCAATAAAAATGGTTTAGCTATTTCTCAGCATAATGACGAAAAAATAATTTTCAACCGTCCACCTCGTTTTAGCAACGTTCCAACACTGTCGTCGTCACTGTTCCATGGGTCACAAAAACTATTACACTAACGCTTGCATTGCAGTGTGAAATATCCGCATTAGCCTATATAATGCCACTAACCTATTTAAAGACACTCAATTTCAAAAATAACGCATATAACCGAAATATTTTGAGCAGTAATACTTACATAGCAACATGACATTTTATCTGTGTTTAGTAGTATAGAGACAGAAAATCAATGACAAAGTCCTATCCGCTTCTGTTTTGCGTCAGAAAACGATGTCAGATAGGTATATCAGCAAAGAGATGGCTTAGCTATGCCCCGAAGTCCTCGATAATAATAGTACTCTCCAAGAAATTATGAAAATCGTTGACAACGTTTCGTTAGGTGCATCGTCTTTAATGCTACGCCACAGTGAATGCGCAAGTGAATGCGAGAAGAAAATATTCCGTTACGATGAACTATAAAACGCTATTCCAAATGCAAAATCAGACATGTTATACATCGTTAGAAAGCTTATTCTCTCATCTACTGAATAAATGAACTGTCAATCAAGCCAAATTGTACTAAAAAGGGCGACAACGCCGTAAGCAACAGGTGTGGTATTACGCACAACTATTATTGAAGATAGCCGACCCAGGCGTGACAGATGCGCATATATTTCGCAAACGGATTGTCCAAGACAATATATGACCACTCATTCGCAAAAGGGACATCTCTACGCGTAAAACCTATGGTAAGATTGTATATTTATTCAATGTTTAGTCCCAGATATTGACTGTAGAATGCCTTGGTAAAAAAAAATTTTTAAAGTTAGTCTAGGTTATTTCGTTATTCATGGAGCAGCGTTTTCACTGCTGTATTGGCATATTATAGAGCTAATGTCGGGTTTATCTTGTTGCTACGGAATATTGCATTACATTACATTACAAGCATTTGGCAGACGTAGGCTACAACAAAATGTATAACCATAACCAGGAACAAGTGTGTCGAAAACCCTAGAGGGCAGTAGCCTACCGTTCTAAGTGCAGGGAACAACCGCATAGTTCAACTTGGACCCTGTAGGTTAAACTGATTAACACTAACACAAACAAGAACAGCAACAACGCAGTCTATGCAAAAATACAAGCAATAGTTAAGACGAGTTAAGTCACCTACGAAACAACTACCTAGTTACAACCCTAAGCTTACAGTCAATTTAGAGAAGATTAAATTGAGAATACGATTTACAGCATAAATTGCGTCTTTTGTTTGTATTCAATATTAGAAATTGCAGCGAGAAACTGCAGCTGTAGACACAATATAGTTTATGTTATGGTAGCAACGGAACGAAGCGGACTACATATGTATTACCGTCATTGTTTCATTATACCAGCGTGTTTTCGCGCGTTTGCACAGAAACTCAGAACCTATCAATAAAATGGTTTAGCTATTTCTCAGCATAATGACAGATTCAAAGACTAAACGAACTCACCCGATACTGTCTTCAAATAATGTCTGGCACTGTCTTTCACTGCTTCCCCGACGTTCAGACCGTCCCCTCACTGATAAAAACTAGACCCTACGGTGTCGGATGACTTGCGTCGCCATGGATGTCGCTTGCCGTAAAGAAGTTTACTAGATGTCGTAACCGTTTAGATTTGGAGATCCAGCTCTTCCGCACCCCACCTAATAAAAACGGCCAAATGGCGGGCAAACCATATGGCGGACATAGGTGGTCCCAATAGTAAAGTTGTAGAGCACATTCAGATGCATCGGTCGATGAAGTTTTGTGTTGATCGGACTTACGGTGTGGCAGTTATAGCCTTTAAAAGTACGACCCTTTGTTATAGCGCCACCATCTGGTCGACATAGGTGATTTTTCGTGCCTGAGTAGTGGGGAGCCATAGGAACCCACCTACCAAATTTGGCTGGTCTACAACTTATGGTTGCTGAGCCTCAGACATTTTAGCAGAGAAAACTACCACGCCCCAACTAAAAAGTCTAAATGGCGGGCAAACAATATGGCGGACATAGGTGGTGCCAATGGCAAAGTTGTAGAGCACGTTCAGATGCATAGGTTGATGACGTTTTGTGTTGATCCATCTTATAGTGTGGGAGTTATGGCCTTTTACGCAAAACCCTTTGTTATAGCGCCACCATCTGGCCGACATAGGTGATTTTTAGTGCCTGAGTAGTGGGGGGCCATAGGAACCCACCTGCCGAATTTGGTTGCTCTAGTACTTATGGTTGCTGAGCCTCAGACACTTTTAGCGGAGAAAAATAATAATAATTAAAGCCGCAAGCGGCGTTGGGAGGGGTCCAAGCATTGGCACCATCGCGCCCCCTATGGAGCGATTTTAAAATGGCCTTGTCCTCATGATCATATGCCTTCACCCAACATATCTACTGAATATCATGATGATCGTATGAAATATTGATGACTTATGGCCAATTTTGTGCTAAGAGACGCTGTCGGATGACTTAGTTACGTCGCCATGGATATGTCCTGGCCGCATCCCGTAAAGGCCTTTACTATGTTGTAACACTTAAATGGCATGTCGTAACACTTAGACGGTCCAGCGTGTATGCACAGCTGCAGTGTTTCTGCACCGCAACTAAAAAAGGCGTCACACTAGTGTTGTCACGATACCAAAATTTGGACTTTGATACTGATACCAGGTTTAGTATTACGATACTCAATACTGAAATGATACTTGAAACTTAAACGATGCTAATTCGATAGTCGGTACCTAACAATACTGAAATTACCTTAATAGATCAGAAACGTAATGTCCACAAGGGTTGACCTCATTTTCAAATTCATGGTTTATTAAAAACCTGGTTCATTAACAACCTTTAAGTTGAAGCCTCTTCAACATATTACTATGCATAGGCCTATAGTGTTACAACACTGAACAATAGAAAAATATGTTAAATATATTTCAAAAATTAAACAGTTGTAAAGTAAATAATCTTGAAAACAGGTCTTTCATCTTTAAATAGATTTAAAAACAGCATATTTTAATAACAATACAGCATCTATCTATAATAAAATATTTCCAAATTGGAACACCTATTGCTACTGAAGTGAACTGAGTCAAAGTTTGCGCTGTATCAAGGAGCTGAGTACACAAGCGCAAGTCACCTCACTTGGCAACCTTAGTTGCTACTGCCTTCTAGCGAAGATTCTGACAAATTACACTTTTCATCCTCTAAATCAGTAATGCGGGAGAGAATTTTCCCTGGCTTTTACATTTGACTCAAAACTACCGAACGTCGGAATATTCTAATACCGGACCGTTTCTTTTTTTTTTTTTTTTTTTTTTTTTTTTTTTTAAGTACCGAGAAAGTGCTGAAGTTTTGGTATACCGTGCAACACTACGTCAGGCACATATTCCAATCCATTGCTCAGCTTAGTAGAGAATGCACATTTCAGAGCGCCACAGAGACAGATAGAATAATAACACATGAATGCACATTTCAAATAATAAATACGACACGAGAAAAAACGGAAAAAAGACGTAATATCAACTCGCGAAATGCGTGCTGCGCGCAAAGTAGCCTACTGTTTTATTTATTTAGACATTGGCAGATAAGAAAACTTTTGGTTACGCTGACCTATAAAACGCTATTCCAAAAGCAAAATCAGACATGTTATACATCGTTAGAAAGCTTATACTCTCACCTACTGAATAAATGAATTGTCAATCAAGCCAAATTGTACTAAAAAGGGCGACAACGCCGTAAGCAACAGGTGTGGTATTTCGCACAGCTATTATTGAAGATAGCCGACCCAGGCGTGACAGATGCGCATATATTTCGCAAACGGATTGTCCAAGACAATATATGACCACTCATTCGCAAAAGGGACATCTCTACGCGTAAAACCAATGGTAAGATTGTATATTTATTCAATGTTTAGTCCCAGATATTGACTGTAGAATGCCTTGGTATAATTTTTTTTTTTTAAAAAGTTAGTCTAGCTTATTTCGTTATTCATGGAGTAGCGTTTTCACTGCTGTATTGGCATATTTTAGAGCTAATGTCGGGTTTATCTTGTTGCTACGGAATATTGCATTACATTACATTACAGGCATTTGGCAGACGCTCTTATCCAGAGCGACGTACAACAAAGTGTATAACCATAACCAGGAACAAGTGTGTCGAAAACCCTAGAGGGCAGTAGCCTACCGTTCCAAGTGCAGGGAACAACCGCACAGTTCAACTTGGACCCTGTAGGTTATACTGGTTAACACTAACACAAACAAGAACAGCAACAACGCAGTCTATGCAAAAATACAAGCAATAGTTAAGACGAGTGCATTAACTAAGTCACCTACGAAACAGCTAACTAGTTACAACCCTAACCTTACAATAAATTTAGAGATTAAATTGAGAATACGATTTCTCTCAGCATAATGACGGATTTAAAGAGTAAACGAACTCACCCGTTATTGTCTTCAAATGGATCCATGTCAAAGAAAAGTAATGATTCATCCTCTTAAAGCTTTACCGTAGCGTATTATTTATTTAGACATTGGCAGAGTACAGTATAAATTGCGTCTTTTGTGAATATTCAATGTTAGAAATTGCAGCGAGAAACTGCAGCTGTAGACACAAGATAGTCTGTTATTTTATGGTAGCAACGGAACGAAGCGGACCATATATGTATTAGGCTACCGTCATTGTTTCATTATACCAGCGTGTTTTCGCGCGTTTGCACAGAAACTCAGAACCTATCAATAAAATGGTTTAGCTATTTCTCAGCATAATGACAGATTCAAAGACTAAACGAACTCACCCGATACTGTCTTCAAATAATGTCTGGCACTGTCTTTCACTGCTTCCCCGACGTTCAGACCGTCCCCTCACTGATAAAAACTAGACCCTACGGTGTCGGATTACTTGCGTCGCCATGGATGTCGCTTGCCGTAAAGAAGTTTACTAGATGTCGTAACCGTTTAGATTTGGAGATCCAGCTCTTCCGCACCCCACCTAATAACAACGGCCAAATGGCGGGCAAACCATATGGCGGACATAGGTGGTCCCAATAGTAAAGTTGTAGAGCACATTCAGATGCATCGGTCGATGAAGTTTTGTGTTGATCGGACTTACGGTGTGGCAGTTATAGCCTTTAAAAGTACGACCCTTTGTTATAGCGCCACCATCTGGTCGACATAGGTGATTTTTTGTGCCTGAGTAGTGGGGGGCCATAGGAACCCACCTACCAAATTTGGTTGGTCTACAACTTATGGTTGCTGAGCCACAGACATTTTAGCGGAGAAAACTTCCACACCCCAACTAAAAAGTCTAAATGGCGGGCAAACAATATGGTGGACATAGGTGGTGCCAATGGCAAAGTTGTAGAGCACGTTCAGATGCATAGGTTGATGAAGTTTTGTGTTGATCTAACTTATGGTGTGGGAGTTATGGCCTTTTACGCAAAACCCTTTGTTATAGCGCCACCATCTGGCCGACATAGGTGATTTTTAGTGCCTGAGTAGTGGGGGGCCATAGGAACCCACCTGCCGAATTTGGTAGCTCTAGTACTTATGGTTGCTGAGCCTCAGACACTTTTAGCGGAGAAAAATAATAATAATAATAATAATTAAAGCCGCAAGCGGCGTTGGGAGGGGTCCAAGCATTGGCACCATCGCGCCCCCTATGGGGCGATTTTAAAATGGCTTTTTCCTCATGATCATATGCCTTCACCCAACATATCTACTGAATATCATGATGATCGTATGAAATATTGATGACTTATGGCAAATTTTGTGCTAAGAGACGCTGTCGGATGACTTAGTTACGTCGCCATGGATATGTCCTGGCCTCTTCCCGTCAAGGCCTTTACTTTGTCGTAACACTTAGATGGCATGTCGTAGCACTTAGATGGTCCGGCTTGTATGCACAGCTGCAGTGTTTCTGCGCCGCAACTAAGAAAGGCGTCACAGTAGTGTTGTCACGATACCAAAATTTTGACTTTGATACTGATACCAGGTTTAGTATTACGATACTCAATACTGAAATGATACTTGAAACTTAAACGATGCTAATTCGATACTCGGTACCTAAGGATACTGAAATTACCTTAATAGATGAGAAACGTAATGTCCACAAGGGTTGACTTCATTTTCGAATTCATGGTTTATTAACAACCTGGTTCATTAACAACCTTTAAATTGAAGCCTCTTCAACATATTAATATGCATAGGCCTATAGTGTTACAACACTGAACAATAGAAAAATATGTTAAATATATTTCAAAAATTAAACAGTTGTAAACTAAATAATCTTTAAAACAGGTCTTTCACCTTTAAATAGATTTAAAAACAGCATATTTTAATAACAATACAGCATCTATCTATAATAAAATATTTCCAAATTGGAACACCTATTGCTACTGAAGTGAACTGAGTCAAAGCTTGCGCTGTATCAAGGAGCTGAGTGCACAAGCGCAAGTCACCTCACTTGGCAACCTTAAGCCGCGTTTCCACCAAATTACCCGGAACTTTTAGTCCCAGGAACTACTTTTCCAGGAACTAAAAGGTTCCTTCAAACAATGGTTGCCTGCGTTTCCACCAGGGTCTAAAGTTCCGCGAAGATTAGGCAAATTAGTTCGCTGACGTGTAAAATAGCGACGTTGTCGTCGGTCCATCTGTCCTATGATTTATTCTGTAACCCCATACTACCACCGAAGTAGCCTACATTATTTTCTAATAACCGGGACAGCCCGGAAGGGTTTATTCCACTTATATACAACGGGTTACCAACAATGACTATATATGGTTACTTTTGTATTTATTGATTTTTTTTAAATCAAGAACAGAAGAGCACACGTTATAATTCCAAGACGTTGGCAGGCTATAACTAAAACTAGGCTACTGCGCCGCATAACATACAAGTTTGATTTGAAGTTATTATGAAAATAAATTGGTTTGCGGCTGCATATTTTCAAACATGGCGGTTGAAAATAAATACAAAAAAATGCTGCGTGTACTCGACCAATCAGAAATGTTCAGCGCTGCAAGCTCCACCCAAAAGGTTCCTGTACTTTCGGAAAGTACTACCCCCCGAGCAGGAACCTTTTGGAGGTAAAATAAAGCCCCCGGAACTAAATTTAGACCCTAGTTCCTGCGGTGGAAACGCACGTAGTTCCTCAAAAGGTTCCTAGTTCCGGGGTAAAGTTCCTGCGGTGGAAACGCGCCTTTAGTTGCCACTGCCTTCTAGCGAAGATTCTGACAAATTACACTTTTCATCCTCTCAATCAGTAATGCGGGAGACAATTTTCCCTGGCTTTTACATTTGACTCAAAACAACCGAACGTCGGAATATTCTAATAGCGAACCGTTTCTTTTTTTTTTTTTTTTTTTTAAGTACCGAGAAAGTGCTGAAGTTTTGGTATACCTTGCATCACTACGTCAGAACCATATTCCAATCCATTGCTCAGCTTAGCAGAGCATGCACATTTCAGAGCGCCACAGAGACAGATAGAATAATAACACATGAATGCACGTTTCAAATAATAAATACGACATTGAGAAAAAACGGAAAAAAGACGTTATATCAACTCGCGATCTTCGTGCTGCGCGCAAAGTAGCCTACCGTTTTATTTATTTAGACATTGGCAGATAAGAAAAATTTTGGTTACGCTGACCTATAAAACGCTATTCCAAAACCAAAATCAGACATGTTATACATCGTTAGAAAGCTTATACTCTCACCTACGGAATAAATTAGTTGTCAATCAAGCCAAATTGCACTAAAAAGGGCGACAACGCCGTAAGCAACAGGTGTGGTATTACGCACAGCTATTATTGAAGATAGCCGACCCAGGCGTGACAGATGCGCGTATATTTTGCAAACGGATTGTCCAAGACAATATATGACCACTCATTCGCAAAAGGGACATCTCTACGCGTAAAAAACCAATGATAAGATTGTATATTTATTCAATGTTTAGTCCCAGATATTGACTGTAGAATGACATGGTATAATTTTTAAAAGAAGTTAGTCTAGCTTTTTTTTTGCAGACGCTTCTATCCAGAGCGACGTACAACAAAATGTAAAACCATAACCAGGAACAAGTGTGTCGAAAACCCTAGAGGGCAGTAGCATACCGTTCTAAGTGCAGGGAACAACCGCATAGTTCAACTTGGACCCTGTAGGTTAAACTGATTAACACCAACACAAACAAGAACAGCAACAACGCAGTCTATGCAAAAAATACAAGCAATAGTTAAGACTAATTAAGTCACCTACGAAACAACTACCTAGTTACAACCCTAAGCTTACAGTCAATTTAGAGATTAAATTGAGAGTACGATTTCTCTCAACATAATGACGGATTTAAAGACTAAACGAACTCACCCGATATTGTCTCCAAATGGATCCATGCCAAAGAAAAGTAATGATTCATCCTCTCAGATAGCTTTTACTAACAAACTTTTAGTAGCAAAAAATGAAATACCAACTCGCCATCGATGCTACCTATGCGCAGAGTACCGTGTTATTTATTCAGACACTGGCAACTACAGCATAAATTGCGTCTTTTGTTTATATTCAATATTAGTAATTGCAGCGAGAAACAGCAGCTGTAGACACAAGATAGTTTATATTATGGTAGCAACGGAACGAAGCGGACTACATATGTATTACTGTCATTGTTTAATTATACCACCGTGTTTTCGCGTGTTTACACGAAACTCAAATACTATCAATGAAATGGTTTAGCTATTTCTCAGCATAATGACAGATTCAAAGACTAAACGAACTCACCAGATATTGTCTTCAAATGGATGCATGCTCAAGAAAAGTAATTATTCATCCTCTGAAAAAGCTTTTACTAACAAACTTTTGGTAGCCTCTTCCAGTGCTTCCCCGACGTTCAGACCCTACCCTCGCTGATAAAAACTAGACCCTACGGTATCGGATTACGTGCGTCGCCATGGATGTCGCTTGCCGTAAAGAAGTTTACTCGATGTCGTAACACTTAGAATTTGGAGCTCCAGCTTTTCCGCACCCCACCTAATGAAAAAGTCCAAATGGCGGGCAAACCATATGGCGGACATAGGTGGTCCCAAAAGCAAAGTTGTAGAGCACATTCAGATGCGTCGGTCTATGAAGTTTTGTGTTGATCGGACTTATAGTGTGGCAGTTATAGCCTTTAAAAGAGTGATCCTTTGTTATAGCACCACCATCTGGGCGACATAGGAGATTTTTCGTGCGTGAGTAGTGGGGGGCCATAGGAACCCACCTACCAAAGTTGGTTGGTCTACAACTTATGGTTGCTGAGCCTCAGACATTTTAGCAGAGAACACTGCCACGCCCAAACGAAAAAGTCTAAATGGCGGGTAAACAATATGGCGGACATAGGTGGTGCCAATGGCAAAGTTGTAGAGCACGTTCAGAGGCATAGGTCGATGAAGTTTTGTGTTGATCTAACTTATGGTGTGGGAGTTATGGCCTTTTACGCAAAACCCTTTGTTATAGCGCCACCATTTGGCCGACATAAGTGATTTTTTGTGCCTGAGTAGTGGGGGGCGATAGGAACCCACCTGCCAAATTTGGTTGCTGTAGGAGCTATGGTTGCTGAGCCTCAGACACTTTTAGCGGAGAAAAATAAGAATAATAATCCTAACAGATACAATAGGGTTCCACCAGCTTCGCTGCTTGGACCCCTAATAATCCTAACAGATACAATAGGGTTCCACCAGCTTCGCTGCTTGGACCCCTAATAATAATAATCCTAACAAAAACAATAGGGTTCCACCAGCTTCGCTGCTTGGACCCCTAATAATCCTAACAAATACAATAGGGTTCCACCAGCTTCGCTGCTTGGACCCCTAATAATCCTAACAAATACAATAGGGTTCCACCAGCTTCGCTGCTTGGACCCCTAATAATAATCCTAACAAAAACAATAGGGTTCCACCAGCTTCGCTGCTTGGACCCCTAATAATCCTAACAAATACAATAGGGTTCCACCAGCTTCGCTGCTTGGACCCCTAATAATAATAATCCTAACAGATACAATAGGGTTCCACCAGCTTCGCTGCTTGGACCCCTAAATATCAACTCGATAACCCTGCCAGCATGCGTGCTGCGCGAAGAATACCTTATTATTTATTTAGACATTGGCAGACTACAGCATTTGCGTCTTTTGTTTTTTTCAATAGTAATTGCAGCGAGAAACTGCAGCTGTAGACACAAGACAGTTTATATTATGGTAGCAACGGAATGAAGCGGACTACATATATAGGCTATATTTACCGTCATTGTTTTATTATACCAGCGTGTTTTCGCGCCTTTCCAGAGAAACTCAATTACTATCAATAAAAACGGTTTAGCTATTTCTCAGCATAATGACGGATGGGGATGGGACGAAAATAATTTGCAACCGTCAACCACGTTTTAGCAACCTTCCAACACTGTCGTCATCACTGTTCCATGGGTCACAAAAACGATTACACTAACGCTTACATTGCAGTGTGAAATATCCACATTGTATAATGCCACTAACCTATTTAAAGACACTCAATTTCAAAAATAACGTATACAACCGAAATATTTTGAGCAGTAATACTTACATAGCAATATGACATTTTATCTGTGTTTAGTAGTATAGAGACAGAAAAGCAATGACAAAGTCCTATCTGCTTCTGTTCTGCGTCAGAAAACGATGTCAGATAGGTCTATCAGCAAAGAAATGGCTTAGCTATGCCCCCAGATCCTCAATAATAATAGTACTCTCTAAGAAATTATGAAAATCGTTGACAACGTTTCGTTAGGTGCATCGTCTTTAATGCTACGCCACAGCGAATGCGCAAGTGAATGCGATAAGGAAAAATGCCGTTACCTTGAACAATAAAACGGTATTCCAAATGCAAAATCAGACATGTTATACATCGTTAGAAAGCTTATACTCTCACCTACTGAATAAATGAACTGTCAATCAAGCCAAATTGTACTAAAAACGGCGACAACGCCGTAAGCAACAGGAATCACAAACGGATTGTCCAAGACAATATATGACCACTCAATCGCAAAAGGGACATCTCTACGCGTAAAACCAATGGTAAGATTGTATATTTATTCAATGTTTAGTCCCAGATATTGACTGTAATATGAGATTGTATAATTTTAAAAAAGCAGCGTTTTCACTGCTGTATTGGCATATTTTAGGGCAAATGTCGGGTTTATCTTGTTGTTACGGAATATTAGCCTACATTACATTACAGGCATTTGGCAGACGCTCATATCCAGAGCGACGTACAACAAAGTGTATAACCATAACCAGGAACAAGTGTGTCGAAAACCCTAGAGGGCAGTATCCTACCGTTCCAAGTGCCCCAAGACCGTCCCCTCACTGATAAAAAAACTAACCCTACGGTGTCGGATTACTTGCGTCGCCATGGATGTCGCTTGCCGTAAAGAAGTTTACTAGATGTCGTAACACTTAGAATTTGGAGCTCCAGCTTTTCCGCACCCCACCTAATAAAACAGTCCAAATGGCGGGCAAACCATATGGCGGGCATAGGTGGTCCCAAAAGCAAAGTTGTAGAGCACATTCAGATGCATCGGTCGATGAAGTTTTGTGTTGATCTGATTTACGGTGTGGGAGTTATGGCCTGTAAAAGTATGACCCTTTGTTATAGCGCCACCATCTGGCCGACATAGATGATTTGTAGTGCCTGAGTAGTGGGGGCCCATTGGAACCCACCTCCAAAATTTGGTTGGTCTACAACTTATGGTTGCTGAGCCTCAGACATTTTAGCGGAGAAAACTGCCACGCCCCAACTAAAAAGTTAAAATGGCGGGCAAACAATATGGCAGACATAGGTAGTGCCAATGGCAAAGTGATAGAGCACGTTCAGATGCATATGTCAATGAAGTTTTGTGTTGATCTAACTTATGGTGTGGGAGTTATGGCATTTTACGCCTAACCCTTTGTTATAGCGCCACCATATGGCCGACATAGGTGATTTTTAGTGCCTGAGTAGTGGGGGGCCATAGGAACCCACCTGCCAAATTTGGTTGCTCTAGGACTTATGGTTGCTGAGCCTCAGACACTTTTAGCGGAGAAAAAAATAATAAGAATAATTAAAGCCGCAAGCGGCGTTGGGAGGGGTCCAAGCATTGGCACCATCACGCCCCCTATGAAGCAATTTTAAAATGGCTTTTTCCTCGTGATCATATGCCTTCACCCAACATATCTACTGAATATCATGATGATTGTATAAAATGTTGATGACTTATGGCCAATTTTGTCCGAAGAGACGCTGTCGGATGACTTAGTGGCGTCGCCATAGATGTGTCCTGGCCGCTTCCCGTAAAGGCCTTTACTATGTCGTAATGCTTAGATGGGATGTCATAATACTTAGATGGATGTCGTAACGCACATATGACCTGGCGTGTTTGAACAGCTGCAGCGCTTCCATGCTGTAACTAAAAAAGGCGTCACACTAGTGTTGTCACGATACCAAAATTTTGACTTTGATACTGATACCAAGTTTAGTATCACGATAATTAATACTGAAACGATACTGATTCAATACCCGGTACCTAACGATACTGAAATTACCCTAATAGATCAGAAACGTAATGTCCACAAGGGTTGACCTCATTTTCAAATTCACGGATTATTAAAAACCTGGTTTATTAACAACCTTTAAGTTGAAGCCTGTTCAACATATCAATAAGCATAGGCCTATAGTGTTACAACACTAAACCATAGAAAATTATATTAAATATATTTCAAAAATTAAACAGTAGTAAAGTAAATTATCTTTAAACAGGTCTTTCACTTTAAAATAGAGCTAAAAAACTGCATGTTTCAATAACAATACAGCATCTTCCTATAATAAAATATTTACAAATTAGAACAACTATTGCTACTGAAGTGAACTGAGTCCAAGCTTGCGCTGTACCAACGAGTAGTACACAAGCGCAAGTCACCTCACTTGACAACCTTAGTTGGTACTGCCATCTAGCGAAGATTCTGACAAATTACACCTTTCATCCTCTCAATCAGTAATGCGGGAGACACAGTTCCCTGGCTTTTACATTTGACGCAAAACTACCGAACGTCGGAAAATCCTAATAGCGAACCGTTTCTTTTTTCTTTTTATTTTAAGTACCGAATAAGTGCTGAAGTTTCGGTATACGGTGCAACACTACGTCAGACACATATTCCAATCCATTGGTCAGTTTAGCAGAGAATGCACATTTCAGAGCGCCTCAGAGGCAGATAGGATAATACATATTTCATATAGCCTAATAAATACGACATAAAAAAAAACGAAACAAAAAACGAAAAATCAACTCGACATCACTGCTAGCATGCGTGCTGTGCGAAGAAGACCTTATTATTTATTTAGACATTGGCAGACTACAGCATTTGCGTCTTTTGTTTAATATTCAATAGTAATTGCAGCCAGAAACTGCAGCTGTAGACACAAGAAAGTTTGTCATATTATGGTAGCAACGGAATGAAGCGGACTAAATATATAGGCTATATTTACCGTCATTGTTTTATTATACCAGCGTGCTTTCGCGCGTTTGCAGAGAAACTCAATTACTATCAATAAAAATGGTTTAGCTATTTCTCAGCATAATGACGAAAAGAATTTTCAACCGTCCACCTCGTTTTAGCAACGTTCCAACACTGTCGTCGTCACTGTTCCATGGGTCACAAAAACTATTACACTAACGCTTGCATTGCAGTGTGAAATATCCGCATTATATAATGCCACTAACCTATTTAAAGACACTCAATTTCAAAAATAACGTATACAACCGAAATATTTTGAGCAGTAATACTTACATAGCAACATGACATTTTATCTGTGTTTAGTAGTATAGAGACAGAAAATCAATGACAAAGTCCTATCCGCTTCTGTTTTGCGTCAGAAAACGATGTCAGATAGGTCTATCAGCAAAGAAATGGCTTAGCTATGCCCCGAAGTCCTCAATAATAATGGTACTCTCCAAGAAATTATGAAAATCGTTGACAACGTTTCGTTAGGTGCATCGTCTTTAATGCTACGCCACAGTGAATGCGCAAGTGAATGCGAGAAGAAAATATTCCGTTACGCTGAACTATAAAACGCTATTCCAAATGCAAAATCAGACATGTTATACATCGTTAGAAAGCTTATTCTCTCACCTACTGAATAAATGAACTGTCAATCAAGCCAAATTGTACTAAAGACGGCGACAACGCCGTAAGCAACAGGAATCACAAACGGATTGTCCAAGACAATATATGACCACTCAGTCACAAAAGGGACATCTCTACGCGTAAAACCAATGATAAGATTGTGTATGTATTCAATGTTTAGTCCCAGATATTGACTGTAATATGAGATGGTATAATTAAAAAAAAACTTTGTCTCGTTTATTTCGTTATTCAATAAGCAGCGTTTTCACTGCTGTATTGACATAATTTAGTGCAAATGTCGGGTTTATCTTGTTGTTACGGATTATTAGCCTACATTACATTACAGGCATTTGGCAGACGCTCATACCCAGAGCGACGTACAACAAAGTGTCTAACCATAACCAGGAACAAGTGTGTTGAAAACCCTAGAGGGCAGTATCCTACCGTTCCAAGTGCCCCAAGACCGTCCCCTCACTGATAAAAAACTAACCCTACGGTGTCGGATTACTTGCGTCGCCATGGATGTCGCTTGCCGTAAAGAAGTTTACTAGATGTCGTAATCGTTTAGATTTGGAGCCACAGCTCTTCCGCACCCCACCTAATAAAAAAAGTCCAAATGGCGGGTAAACAATATGGCGGACATACGTGGTCCCAATGGCAAAGTTGTAGAGCACATTTACATGCATCGGTCGATGAATTTTTGTGTTGATCTGACTTACGGTGTGGGAGTTATGACCTTTTAAAGTATGACCCTTTGTTATAGCGCCACCATCTGGCCGACATAGGTGATTTTTAGTGCCCGAGTAGTAGGCGGGCATAGGAACCCACCTACCAAATTGGGTTGCACTAGGACTTATGGTTGCTGAGCCTCAGACATTTAAGTGGAGAAAGCATCCACGCCCCAACGAAATGTCAAAATGGCGGGTAAACAACATGGCGGACATAGGTGGGTGCCAATGGCGAAGTTGTAGAGCACGTTCAGATGCATAGGTCGATGAAGATTTGTGTTGATCTAACTTATGGTGGGGGGAGTTACGGCCTGTTACGCAAAACCCTTTGTTATAGCGCCACCATCTGGCCGACATAGGTGATTTTTTAGTGCCTGAGTAGTGGGGGGGCCATAGGAACCCACCTGCCAAATTTGGTTGCTCTATGTCTTATGGTTGCTGAGCCTCAGACACTTTTAGCGGAGAAAAATAATAAGAATAATTAAAGCCGCAAGCGGCGTTGGGAGGGGTCCAAGCATTGGCACCATCGCACCCCCTATGGAGCGATTTGAAAACGGCTTTGGCCTCATGATCATACACCTTCACCCAACATATCTACTGAATATCATGATTATTGTATAAAAAAATTGATGACTTATGGCCAATTTTGTGGTAAGAGACGCTGGCGGATGACTTAAGGCGCGTTTCCACCGCAGGAACTTTACCCCGGAACTAGGAACCTTTTGAGGAACTACGTGCGTTTCCACCGCGGAACTAGGGTCTAAATTTAGTTCCGGGGGCTTTATTTTACCTCCAAAAGGTTCCTGCTCGGGGGGGGGGTAGTACTTTCCGAAAGTACAGGAACCTTTTGGGTGGAGCTTGCAGCGCTGAACATTTCTGATTGGTCGAGTACACGCAGCATTTTTTTGTATTTATTTTCAACCGCCATGTTTGAAAATATGCAGCCGCAAACCAATTTATTTTCATAATAACTTCAAATCAAACTTGTATGTTATGCGGCGCAGTAGCCTAGTTTTTAGTTATAGCCTGCCAACGTTTTGGAATTATAACGTGTGCTCTTCTGTTCTTTTCTTGCTTTAGTATTTGTTTTATAAAATGCTAAGCATTCGTGCTGGGACAGCATATTACGTACCAAAACATTCAAACGGATTAATTCGGTTGCTGAATATTTTCTTCCGGATTTTCTTTGTTAGTCCGTTGTAATTGACTCAAAACGTTTGATACAGTTATGTGAGGTATGCGGTAGTTCTGCGTAATTCACATTGTTGATACAGTAAAAGCAAACTGGAAATCACCTTCCGCACTTTTTGTCAGAGAAAAATAACAGGTTTAATTCTAGTAATCGTCGCTTTAGCTTTTTCTGACTGCCGTAATTTTACTCTGCCATTCTTCAATTCCACAAAAAGACCAGGAAGACTATGGACTAATTTATGGTGCATGGTTCGCATCTGGAGGGCACACTTCGCTGCTCGGCTAGCAGTAACTTCGAAGGAAAGCAAACGGTGGCTGTACCACTGCTAATTAAAATTTTCACGCAAGTCCGAGTTTTCGTTCTTCTTGTCATTTGCGATTAGCCTATATGGAATTGACAATGAGAAAGTAATCAAACAGCAAATTGTTTACAACGTGTGCATGTTTTCTGCTGTTGTTGCCAGTTATATTGGAAATGTGAATGCATTCTGTCGCTTCGGATGTCAAGACATGAAAGTGAATGTTCGCATAAAACATAATGAATGTGCTTGAGAGGATATATAAAACAGTTACAATCTGACTATTGGCCTGTTATATCGTTTTTGTTGCATAACAACGGTCCAAGTTCAACTACCAACGACAGTTTTGCTTGACAACGGTAAAATATGCCCAAACGGCTGCAGAAGAATATTTCAATTCCAGGTGATTAAATTGATAAAAAAATCAATAAATGCAAAAGTAACCATATATAGTCATTGTTGGTAACCCGTTGTATATAAGTGGAATAAAACCCCTCCGTGCTGTCCCGGTTATTAGAAAATAATGTAGGCTACTTCGGTGGTAGTATGGGGTTACAGAATAAATCATAGGACAGATGGACCGACGACAACGTCGCTATTTTACACGTAAGCGAACTAATTTTCCTAATCTTCGCGGAACTTTAGACCCCGGTGGAAACGCAGGCAACCATTGTTTGAAGGAACCTTTTAGTTCCTGGAAAAGTAGTTCCTGGGACTAAAAGTTCCGGGTAATTTGGTGGAAACGCGGCTTTAGTTGCGTCGCCATGGATGTGTCCTGGCCGCTTCTCGTGAAGGCATTTACTATGTCGTAACACTTAGATGGCATGTCGTAACACTTAGATGGCCCAGCGTGTATGTACAGCTGCAGCGCTTCCATGCTGTGACTAAAAAAAGGCGTCACACTAGTGTTCTCACAACACCAAAATTTTGACTTTGATACCGATACCAGGTTTAGTATCTTGATAATTGATACTGAAACAATACTGATTCAATACTCGGTACCTAACAATACTGAAATTACCTTAATGGATCAGAAAGGTAATGTCCGCAAGGGTTGACCTCATTTTCGAATTCACGGTTTATAAAAAACCTGGTTTATAACAACTTTTAAGTTGAAGCCTGTTCAGCATATCAATAAGCATAGGCCTATAGTGTTACAACACTAAACCATAGAAAACTATATTAAATATATTTCAAAAATTAAACAATTGTAAAGTAAATTATCTTTATACAGGTCTTTCACTTTAAAATATATCTAAAAACAGCATATTTCAATAACAATACAGCATCTTCCTTTAATAAAATATTTACAAATTAGAACAGCTATTGCTACTGAAGTGAACTGAGTCAAAGCTTGCGCTGTATCAAAGGGCTGAGTACACAAGCGCAAGTCACTTCACTTGGCAACCTTAGTTGCTACTGCCATCTAGCAAAGATTCTGACAAATTACACTTTTCATCCTTTAAATCAGTAATGCGGAAGACCAATTTTCCTTGGCTTTTACATTTGACTCAAAACTACCGAACGTCGGAATATTCTAATAGCGAACCGTTTATTTTATTTTTATTTTTTTTAAGTACCGAGAAAGTGCTGAAGTTTTGGAATACCGTGCAACACTACGTCAGACACATATTCCAATCCATTGCTCAGCTTAGCAGAGAATGCACATTTCAGAGCGCCACAGAGACAGATAGAATAATAACACATAAATACACATTTCAAGTAATAAATGCGACATTAAGAAAAAACGAAACAAAAGACAAGATATCAAGTCGCGACCTACGCGCAGAGCAGCCTACCGTTTTATTTATGTAGACACTGGCATATAAGAAAATTTTCGGTTACGCTGACCTATAAAACGCTATTCCAAAAGCAAAAACAGACATGTTATACATCGTCAGAAAGCTTATATACTCTCACCTACTGAATAAATTAATTGTCAGTCAAGCCAAATTGCACTAAAAAGGGCGACAACGCCGTAAGCAACAGGTGTGGTATTACGCACAGCTATTTTTGAAGATAGCCCAGGCGTGACAAATGCGCGTAGCCTATATTTCTCAAACGGATTGTCCAGGACAATATATGACCACTCATTCGCAGAAGGGACAACTCTACGCGTAAAACCAGTGGTAAGATTGTATATTTATTCAATGTTTAGTCCCAGATATTGAATGTAGAATGACATGGCATAATTAAAAAAAAACTTTATGTTGTTGCTACGGAATATTATATTACATTATAGGCATTTGGCAGACGCTCTTATCCAGAGCGACGTACAACAAAATGTTTAACCATACACCAGGAACAAGTGTGTCGAAAACCCTAGAGGGCAGTAGCCTACCGTTCCAAGTGCATGGAACAACCGCATAGTTCAACTTGGACCCTGTAGGTTAAACTGGTTAACACTAACACAAAACAAGAACAGCAACAACGCAGTCTATGCAAAAATACAAGCAATAGTTAAGACGAGTGCATTAACTAAGTCGCCTACGAAACAGCTAACTAGTTACAACCCAAAGCTTACAGTCAATGTGGAGATTAAATTGAGAATACGATTTCTCTCAGCATAATGACGGATTTAAAGAGTAAACGAACTCACCCGATATTGTCTTCAAATGGATCCATGCCAAAGAAAAGTAATGATTCATCCTCTCAAAGCTTTTACTAACAAACTTGTAGTAGGCTACCGTATTATTTATGTAGACATTGGTAGAGTACAGCATAAATTGCGTCTTTTGTTTATATTCAATATTAGTAATTGCAGCGAGAAACTGCAGCTGTAGACACAAGATAGTCTGTTATGTTATGGTAGCAACGGAATGAAGCAGACTCATATGTAGGCTATATTTACCGTCATTGTTTTATTATACCAGCGTGTTTTCGCGCGTTTCCAGAGAAACTCAATTACTATCAATAAAAATGGTTTAGCTATTTCTCAGCATAATGACGGATGGGGATGGCACGAAAATAATTTTCCAACCGTCCACCACGTTTAGCAACGTTCCAACACTGTCGTCATCACTGTTCCATGGGTCACAAAACTATTACACTGACGCTTACATTGCAGTGTGAAATATCCACATTATATAATACCACTAACCTATTTAAAGACACTCAATTTCAAAAATAACGCATATAACCGAAATATTTTGAGCAGTAATT